>CM031234.1:713433550-714033550 GCA_018340775.1 Taxus wallichiana var. yunnanensis | reverse complement strand
ACATCATGCAACCATTGCATCCCAAAAACAACCTTACCTCTAGCAAACTCAACCATAATAAATACACCACATACCTCATGTCCTTTCAATATCATGGGTTGTTGCATTATTTTCTTTGCCAATATATGCTCATTAGCTGAATCAAGAGCAATGTGAAAGGAGGATGTGTTTATCCCATCTAGCATACCTTGAGACTTGATTATGAAATAGTCTTCCCCAATCATCCAAGCATGTGCACGTTGTCCCAAATGATAGAAATATGGCAACAACATAGAACTCAACAAACAAGAAAAGTGGTAGCCATTCTCATACCTTAGGATGCTAAAGTTATGAATGCCTCTAAAATTCAACTCCTCTTTTTTAACAGCAGATTGCGCCTTGATTCTTTGAACACTTTGAGGACCAAATGCCCTCACTAACCCTTCCAAAGGTTCAGCCATGAAGCTGGTATAAAAATCAGTCATGGGCTCTATTAATAAAGCCTTTTCTCCTCTTTTTCTGACTGTTGTTACGAACAGTCCAGCAAGCTGAAAATGAATATAAAATATTCTCTTATCCTCTTTAGCAATCAGAAAATCAGCGTCAGTACCTTGAGAGGTACTCTCCCTTCTTGCACCAGACTCCCCAAAGAAGACACCATGCTTACCAACACTTGTAATCCCAAAATACAATTCTGAATTCCTTCTTTTCCTTATGAGATCAGTCACAAAAATTTTGAAATCAGAATTGATAACCTTGGACAAATGCAACATATTACCTGGATCCCATACCTTATAGTGCTCATGAACACTTATATCATGAGAGGTCTTCCATATTTGCTTCTTTCCACTGCTATCTTGCCACACATTAGTCAAAGAATGTACCCAATTCAAGAGTGGAACACTATACCTCAGAATTCTAAAGGTAGGATCAACAGCTGATTTCTCTTTTTTCTTACATATTTATCATCCTTGGACTCTTTGTTGTTGATAGAGTATCCCTTAGGATGTTGCCCATCTATAAGTGTCATATTATGAAGCATAAAACACTTGTTAAAAACACAAAATGACTCACCAATAGTTGTTGTGTTTGGATCAGCAAGTTGCCTGTTATGTCCTTTCCTTTCATCATCTTGCTTCTCATGTATCTCCTCATAAAGAAGATCATCAAAATGTTTACCTTCTATTGCTGATTTAGAAACCTCCAAAACAGCACCATCCCTATTGTGACTCATGATTTCAGACACAACACAAACATCAACATTCTTCACAATTTCATGCCCATCAATACCATTGCTTGGTAAATCCATCCCATGTGACAATGACTCATTGATGTGTACCTTTGGAACTGAAACATTTTCTCCAACTTTGCATCCAACAAGCAATGTTTGTTCCTCACTAATGCAATTATTTTGCTTATTAGAAGTCATACCTCTTTTCCTTGAAGCTTCTTCTTCTTTACTTTGCAGTAGATCTGATTTATCTTCCTTCATGGGCATAGACTCCATGGCTTCCTTTCCTTGCTCATCCTTGCAATCTTGCACATCAAATCTTTCTAGAAACTTTTGTGAGAAATCTGCAAGTGAAGCAATGGATTCAACCCCTTGGGTCTTCAACAATTGATGCCACCACTTATGTGTTGCTCCATCCATGTATCTAGGGATGAGTCTGAGGGCATCATCCTGACACATAGGCTTCCATAACAAATATCTCTCAAACTCTTTCAGCCAAGACCTAGTGGAAATTTCACTAGTACCATCAAAAAATGGAACTTGGGTCCACTTCATTTTTTTCTTTCTAGTTGCATTCAGATCTGATTTTCCTCACAGGTTGGGAGGATAAAGCTTCTCTACCACCGTAATGTCCCCAAATGGACAAATTTTGCCCCTGAATGAATTTGAGGCAATTCCCACACACCCAATGCAATTTATAACAATGATATCAAATTTTTAGAATGTAGATCTGATTTATTTATCGAAAATGCGACTAGGGTTGATTATGAAACTTATAAAAATCATAAATAAATCATGATATTTTCCACCATAAACTAATCTAAAACTTATAATATTTCACCCTCAATATATTTGTGCAAAGATCTGAATTTTTAGAGCCCATATATAGCTGAAATGAATTTATTTTGAAACCCCGGTTTGCAAAAAATTATGGAAACTTCAAAAATTCATAACTTACTCAAAAATGCTCTAATCCACACAAATAAACTATGCACGGACTCACAAAAGTAGGAAGAATGTAATGATGTTACCCATTCATACAAATGACCACCACAAGTGCCCTAAACAACCAAAATACCAATTCGCCCTCAGGGTTTTGGGATGGAAATTACAACTGAAACTCAGCCACCACTTTCCTCTTCAAACCCTTGGACCAAATCTGCACTTTTACCCACTTCAATTGCTGAAAAATTACTGCTAACTCAATGATGCACAATGGAAACCCCAAGGTGGAGAATCCTCTCAACTAGAGGAAGGGTTTTCGTCCTTCTCTAGATCTCTTGGAGGGTTTTCGTCCTCAAGAGTGGAGATGCAAGCAAAAATGCTCAACATACAATTCAGAAATTAGAGAAATAACAAGTGATACCACCTAAAGCAAGTCGACTTGCTTTTATAGAGCTTATGACCCTAATAGCCACCCTTTATAACCAATCAGATATGTCCTCCATTTAATATTTTTCCACTTGATTCTATCTCCCTAGGCAAGTCGCATTTCCCTTGGATAAATAACTAATGCCAAATACGTTTAACTTTTCTATTTTTATTTTATAATTAAGTTTTAATATTTTATTATAAGTGCTTTATAATATTTTATTTTATTTTATTTTTGCACTTTATAATAAACTATCATAACTTAAGTCTCCCCTTTAGTTTGTTTCCTTAGCCGTTGGGAAGACAAAATGGGCTAAGGGTCTTCATCATAATTATCCTAGGAATTGGGACATTTCACTAAAATAACAATAAGATCATGCAAATTCAAATAACGTTCTTAAAAATTAATGACAAGAACAAAAGTTAAATGAGTGTATAGTTGCCCTACAAATTCACATATATTTCTTATAAATTAATGACACAAACAAAAGGTAAATGAGAATGTATAGTTGCCCTGAAAACCCACCAATGTACTATATTCGAAGATTAGGTTTCAATAGGGCATACATTTAGAAAAGTCATGTCAAACAGATAAACCATAAGAATGAGTGCCAAAACCAAGCAAAGCTGGAGCATGGAGATGATATAGGGTATTGTCAATCTAGATCAAAGGAAAGAGGCCTTCACAAAAAGACAACACGGAGAATGAATGTTGTAATTTTTCAACACCTTCAGCTATTGAGCAAGCATCCTTACACAACTATTGTTCTATGAGAAGAACATAAGATTTAACACGATCTTATGGCAGGATATCACTATCATCAAGAAATGTGATGGGGAGTTATGTGCAAAGCTTACAAAATGGCCAAAAGAGACCTACATTTTTTTGGCAATGGTTAACAGTTTACGAATGAATTCTCCCTTCAATACACTTTAAAATAATGACAAGAACCTTCTTTAATTTGACTAAACAAACAACACTTTAAGTCATTCGGTATGACTCACAAAGTCTGCAGTGACTTGTCTAGGAAAGGCAAGTCTGCTACAAACACGGTAAGTCCATCTGGTTGACTTGGCCAGCTCATTAATATAATAAAATCAGAAAAAAAAGGCACAAATGGTGTGGGTTCTGGACATATCGAGTCATCTGGTGCTGAAGAAAGTAATTAATGTCCCTAGTCACCTAATCTCAAAGAAAACTTCACCATGGAACACTTGTTCCATGACATGAGAATAATTAGTGGCATTAAAAACTGCATGGGGGTCAAATGCAGACATGTTATGATACCAGCCTCTAAAAGCAGATGGAGGACAAGAAAAGGTCTACTTGAGCTCTTTCAATTTGATTAATATTGTTGTTCAAACACTTGAGCTCTTTCAAGTTGATTGAGAATGTTGTTCCAACACTTTCTTCATAATCTTCTTCATCTAGATTCAATACACTGGAACTGGGTTTGGTGTTGTAGATTCAACTCTCTCAATTCCCTTCCAAAATGTTCTCCATGCTCCACCAGGAACCTGCATATGGTGGATATACACCTCCTCAAAGGCCTTAAACATATTTACCATCCCAATAGTGGTACCTAGATCCTAATTGAGTTGCAGCCATAATATAACGACTAGCACTTTTAGTGGCTGATGAACCAACAGTATTAACATACCTCTGAAAATTTCCTCTAATACAGATATTAGAGCTAATCATACAGTTTCGTCGAACAAATAACAATGGGGGAACTGTTGGTCAATCTAACCTCAGATTAGAGGACCACCAAAGAGAACCCATCTATGCACACAAGTGATAGTTGTTGAAGCTCGTTCATCAGCTTAGTTCAAAGGTCAAACTTACTGTGCAAGATTATGCACGTTAAATAAAATTCTAAGTTGTCGATACATTTCAGATATGGGTGCAAGGAGTATCGGATACACAGATACGGCAAAAAAATGGTCCTAGATACGGTGTTGGATACGGCCGTACAAAAAAATATATAAATTTCAGAGTAATAAATAGGAATTAACAGCACATTATGCATATGAAAGACAAA
This sequence comes from Taxus wallichiana var. yunnanensis, assembly GCA_018340775.1. Classification (NCBI taxonomy): domain Eukaryota; kingdom Viridiplantae; phylum Streptophyta; class Pinopsida; order Cupressales; family Taxaceae; genus Taxus; species Taxus wallichiana. Next base: position 714,028,927 of record CM031234.1, on the reverse strand, counting down.
ATAAGCTAAATAACCACAAAAAAACAACTCATAATTTGTTAAAGGCTTAAATTAAACACAATGTCATGATATATTAAATTCAATTTATTACACCAATGATCAAAGTTCAAACTAGTATTCAATAGTCATCATATTCCTCTTCATCGAGAGCATCAACATCAACATCATGAATTGGTTCATTAGAACCACATGGACTCGAAGAACTCCCACTAACATCATGATGTGGTTTATTAGGGCCACTACCACTAGCACTCCCTTGTGCATGTAGGTCTCACGGTGCCAAAGAAGTCTCCAATCCCTCGTCATCTAATGACAAGTGGGAAATGGAAGCATCCAAGTCAACTCTCTCTGGATCAATATCCTAGTGTTTTGTTGGCCCTTCCTCGTTCTCTCGAGTACTTGTGGGATAGAAGGCGCAAGTTGGAATGTATACACACACCAAATCTTCGGCCTGTTTAACCCCCAACTTATTGTGTTTCTATGAATGGATGAAGGTATATGTACTCCAATTGCACTCAAAGGAAGATGAACTCACAACCTATTAAGGAAAAGTGAATGCAAAATTAAAATTAATTACTCAAACTCAAATTTCAAAAAATTTAAAACAAAAAGGAAAGAATTAAAATAATAAAAACTTACTTGTGCCAAGACCTTGATTACAAGAGGCTACAGGTACAAAGATACTTGAACATGGAGGTACCATGACTGTCTCTGCTATGAAATTTGCAAACTCTGTCATAACCATGTCCTCAGCCTCAAGATTAGGGAAGAGCCTAGACAATGCCAACATATATCCCTCACTGACTTTTGCATCCATGTATGATGTCATCCGCTCGGAAAATAAAGGATCTTTATGTTGTAGAATCTAGGGGCCAATGCAAAGGCAAATAGATGTAGCAGGGTGATTAATTTGTTCAGTAGCTCAATGAGCATTGATTGTACTTTGAAAATCTTCTCCTCAAGATCTTGCTCCTTTGCATTTATGATGGATTTCATCTTCTCAATCATTGAGTCAATACCAATGTTACGCAAGACGCATCCCCAAATCTCGGGGTCCCAGGACATTCCAGGCCCTCGAAACATGGAGGAAACGTTTCTTCCATGTTTCAAACTTTTGTGTTGTAAGGGAACGTCACAGGGACGTTTGACGAATGCGAGAAAACATCCCTGGGATATTTGGGATGGGAGGGGGACGTCAGGGACGTTTGTACGTCCCCGGGACAATTGAGAGATGTTCTCGACGTCAACAGCACTTTTAAAACACTTCTTTCTTTACAAAAATAAGTTTTTTTTTTTTTTTTTAAATAATTAATTTCTTTGTTGTTTTCTCTTTAAAAACATTTACCCGTTAACCATAACCCGATTGTATTGTATTACAAAGAGATATTAAGAATCAAGAGTGATATATGAATACAAAAATTTTCGAGCACAAATGCACATGGTGGACTATCACAACATACTATGAAAATCAGCAGCATACATATTAATATTAAAAATTATATGAACACAACATTATTACAGTTGTACATATGTTGCTGAGTTTTTACTTTTTAATATGGATGTCTGGACTTGGACTCTATGCACATGCTGGACTGATATATAAAAATGAACTGTTATTCATAAAATTTATCTAGATATTTTTATATCTGTAATTTTATATGCTTTTTTAATAGCCATCATGAAATTTTCAAAAACATTGCCTTCCTAAAATCTCTGTCCACCTGTCCGCCGTCCCAAAGTCTTATGTAACACTTGGTCAATACCATCATATATCTCTCTAGACATGGCTGATCCATGTCAATAAAGTGGATCATGCTCATAATGGGCTCTCTAAAACTACACAAATAATCTACTTGACCCCACCATGTGTCATCTAAGAGCAACGCCTACACTTTTGGGCTCATTTAGTGTTTGATTGCCTCCATACAACCCATAGGTTGGAAGTTACCATCCTGCTAAGTGCCTCTCGCACCTTCACAAGTCATCTCAAGACGATCATGTGTGATGCGAATTGAGTCTCAACAACCTAATAAGAAATGAGAAACAAAAAATAAAAAAATAAAAACTATTGAGTGTTATGTTTTAAAAATAAATAAACAATCCATTATAAATAAAATAAAAATAGCTTCCCTCACCTTTAACAACTCCAATTGTGAGAAGGATCTAAAGATGCCTTACGACTAGTGATGGTTGGTCACAAACATCTAGATCTCTTCACCCTCGACATAAACTTGTTGAATCCACTCTATTTTACTAGCCAACTTTTTCAACATTAAATTGAGTGAATGAACAACACATGGTGTCCAAAAAGCCCATATCTCATCTCAACTAACATCCCAGTGGCTTTGCGATTCTTGGCATTGTTCGTTATGACTTGGACAATATTTTGAGGCCCCACCCATCGCCTCAATGGCTTCGGCGAGAATGTTGACAATGAAATGGACATCTTTCACATGCCCCTCACAATCAATTGCTTTCAAAAACATTGCCCCTTTAGGACATACTACAACCACATTGATCAAAAGGCAATTTCTCGTATCTTTCCATCCATCAAAAATGATGGACACACCTATTTTGGCATATGAGTCTCTAATTGGCTACAATGAGGTTTCCACATATTTTCTTTACTTTTCCAATACCAATGTTACGTGGGACGCGTCCTCCCCCAAAAACAAATTGCCCAAGACGTCTTGGGGACGGCGGGATAGGGGAAACCTCCCCCATGTTTCCTAAAGGGAAAAAGGAGAAGGATGTCTCGGGATGCCTATTTTTTTTTTTTAATTAATTAATTAATATCTTTGTTTTCTTTTTAAAATCTGATTTTTAAATTCTACTCTTGTAGTATAAGATTGTTTTGGATGTCACTCATCTTTGTTCGGAAAAAAAGTGTGTATGTATAGATCTAATTAAAAATCACTTTAGAAGCTCCAATAACTTAAAAAAATTGTATGTAAAGTTCTAGAAGAAAAGAGGTTGTGTAGATAACAAAAGCAATCGGGCATAAGATCAAAATGTTTACCGGCTACAATAACCCGACTCTATTGTATTAAAAGACATTACGAATCAAGAGTGATATATGATTACAAAAATTCAAGCACAAATGCACATGGTGGACTGTCACAGACTGTTATTCATAAAAAAATTAAAATGCATTTGTATTTTTAATATTTATAATTTAATATATTATTTCAATAGTCGTCACCTTTGCCATCCCGAAATTTTGGAAATTTTTGTCCTCTCGGAGTCATGGTAACACTGGCCAATACGGTGGTGCAAAGTTTCTCATAACCTAGCACTTTCTACCCTTTTGGGGCCTCGTTGATCGCTTTCATCATCTCTTGCCAATATGGTGACTGACATTGAATGACAATCCATTTGTATACATACATCTTGCTGATGTGCACATTCACGATATACCTACTCTCATTTTAAAAGGACTTATTCAATGGTCCTTTTGTTGTCTTTCATGAAAATGGTGAATCCTCATCCTACATGGAGGCAGCCATCACAAATGAATGTGGCAAGATCACAATTGATTTGAGTCAATACTAGATGGGGCAAAAGGTAGCCTCACTCATCAAGATGAATTTCCTTTTTTGACAACGGATGACCCGTTTTCAAGGCAAAGGTTGCTTTTGCATCTTCTTGTTCCTTGATGTATTCTAAAACTTTTGTTGTTGGCACCCCTATGTTGTTCTTCCCCTTGCAAATTCTTACACCATGACCCGATATTGCACACAAGTGGGTTTTCACCGACTATAAGAACCTTTGAATACAGTTTCACAATCATGACATTTTCAAACAAAACACCCCACACACGGAAATTGGTCTAGTATTGTGGCATGCCTCCATAACGATGAATTCAAATCAATTTCTTTGAACAAAGATTGCCCAGAAAAGATGGAACTTGTTGCCATTGTACTACTACCTACAAGTTTAAAAATTAGCGGCATCAACAAAGAAAACAATGGTTAAACCCTAGCCCTAGGGCATAGCATGTATTAAAATGAAAAAAAAGATTCAAAATTTTAAATAAAATAAATAAAACATAAAAAGGAGCATGAAGTGTATGGAAATATAAATTTGTAGACACTAAAATTTGGTAACTTGTCCTTGTGCAATGCCAAGTTTGACCATGTATCCTTACTAAGACAAATACTCATTCGGAATCCAATCTCTTCATCTCTCTAGCCATTCTACAACTTGTTTATCTTTACATTGTGCTCTATCGTTGATTCTAGGAATATTATTTAATCAAAGCAGCATAAAACATCTGATATTCATGGCACAACCTTCAGTTTATCTTTTTATCTCTCTAGTCCAAAAGCGTAGAAAAGGGTTGGAATGTAGGATCCGATCTTGGCCGGCATGTACAGCCCCACCCCTTCACATTCACCAACTTTGATTTCAATTTCAAATCATTCTTTAGGTCGTTTCATCTTCCTAGGGTCGCATGTTGAGTCATTATTATTTTATAACTCACCTAGCATAGTCACAAGCTACTATTACAAATATCACTTCAAGAGCACTCAAAGGGTTCATAAATATTCCTAAATCAGCTACACATCATCCAGATCAATTCCTACTATAAGTCTGAAGCACTCAACCAAGTCAAAGAGTCTAGCTTCATCCATCTACAAGCATGCAAAGATCATAGAGCCATGTCTTAACAAGAATAAAATCACTTCAAGCATTGCACAAGGAGTTTGATCAACAAAAGGGTTACATCACATTGCTTTGAGGCACACCACATTTCACTACTATAGCATTGGGTACATAATATACTATGCACTTGGCCCATTATCTTGGTGTCGAGAGAAACGAGGGCACCCCTAAGGGATTGCTTATTTATACACACTTGCACAAGCACCTAGGAGAACTACATGAGATTTGATTTTTGCAAAGAGGATATGTGTTGCAGCACTTGGATTAATTCAACGGTTGGGAGTCTAACCACCAAGAGGGTTCCAGAGGTTGCAGAAATCTCTACTTTGTTGCGCAGGTTATCGTAGGTCATCCCGAAGTTGTGCGAGCAAGATCAACATATAGCAATCATCATTTCAAGCAAGCAAAGCACATAGGAAGTTGCAAATCCAAATTGTCTCGGGTCTGAAATTGTACAACTCCAAGTCTAGACCGTGCATCTGTTCCAACCTAGACCGTACATAATCTATACGGTCCCGCACCTACTCGGTTTCCAATTCCATAATCTCTAGTGTAGAATCCAAACTTCAAAGATCCAAATCTTAATGTTCCATTGTCTTGCACATCCAAATCATTTTTGAATCATCCTAAACAGCTAAGTTTATCTCCCCTCTCGTGTTTTGAGCAAGTTACTTATCATTTCAATCATTTCAAGTTTGAATGCATTATTTTGGTCATGTATAATTGATGTTGGAAATTAATTAGATTAGAATATTCAACTTGTTGTTAGCCCTTAATTTCCTTGTATTGTTGTGCATCCACATAACATAGAAATTAATAAGGGTGTAAACATTTGGTGAACCCGCCTCGAGATCGAATCTTCAACCTTCTTCCAAACCCTAGTTGCCATAGGGTTCCATCTCTACATTGTATATTCAGATTCAAACCTGATTCTCATCTTTCACCAATCCTAAATTTGGTTTTCACGATTTTCCCTAGGTTCTCATGGTTGGTCTGTTGGTACCCAGATTTACTCTTCTTCACAAACCGAGCAGCATCATGGATTTGACAGGACACTCAAAAGCAGATAAATGATTATGTATGTTGTTTTGTAGTCGGGAAGCAATTTATCTAACTTTTTAGCACTCAGGCCTTGAAGAAGTGGGTAGCACCTTAAAAGGATTTGATCTTATCCTAACTATTTTAGGTTGTGCCTTTCAACCAAGGTAAGAGAACCTATTTTGTAACCTCTGTTATTGAAGGAGACGCAAATACCTTTCTTTTGCACAAATTTTATAAAGAAAACCTTGGGAAAATATGATCAACACACCAAATCTGACTCTCACGAGTTGTCACTTCCAGAAGATGGAGATATTTTCAACACAAGGCTAAGGTTACTAAAGACATTATGGAATCCTGATTGTTCTGCATATTTTTGCAAGTAGATTTTGTTCCTTTGTTGATACACAGGGCAAACAAGGGTGGATTCATGGTCTTTGAATGATTTTGGTGGGAGATGAAGCAGGATAAAGTTGATTATACCAGATCTTGAAGGGACTTCACAACAATGAACAACTCAACAACAAAATACTTCAGAATAGTTAAGACGTTCCTTCAACCAAAAGGTGTGCTTCAGTGGAGGCCCAGATCAGCACGTTTTCACATAATCTTTGAGACTCTAACACAAAGGCTCGAATTGAAAGACTCAATTAAACACCAAAGTCTCTGATCAATCACGCCTAAGGTACACCGAAGACTTACAAACAATCTTTATCAACAAATGACAGTGAATTGATTTTAAATTTGTTTATCTCATCCAAGATGAAGGCTCTTCTTGAAATGAAATTGCAAATACCATTAAACTGTCACAGGGACAAGATCCTGTGTGATTTCACAAAGATTTCAATGTAAGATTGCAATAGGAACGAAAGAAACTATTTGCAGACATTCTGAAACAAAGCAAACACAAATTGCTAGAGATTGGACACAAATTAATTTCAAAATTGCTTAAATTCATCAACAGGGGAAAGCTTCCAGAGCAATCTCAGTGCTCGTCAATGGCTATACATCTGTAACCAACTTGACATGATAGAAAATCTAACACAAAGGAAATTAACCAGGTATCTCAGACGGGCTTCTCAAAATAAGGCTTTCTCAAATTTTCTCTTAGGAATTCAAACTCCGACCATTTGCAAGAGTAATCTCATTGCATTTATACATTTCATTCACCCCAAATTTTGTCCCCAAAAAGAAGAATATTTGAGGGACCTTTGCTTGCTACTAATTTGTTACAGAAAGTGACGTTTAACAAATTCACACCTGCATCTGCCAGGTGGACAAATCATGAATTGATCACGTTTCTCAGACCCTCGACTAATGACTAGGATGCCATGCCACAACCGTTTTGACACTCCTTTTAATCATTCTGATTCGTCATGCGAGAAATCCCCCTTTTAATCATTTTCCAGAGGCTCTACACAGTTGGATCTGACAGGTAATCTTTTTCGTTCTCAAGGCAACACCTTTTTCACCTTTTGCGCCTGCAACCTCATCATTTCATCCCTTTTCCCTCTCTTTCCTCTGTAATTCTTCCCCACATCCATTTCCTCTGGTAATTCCCGTCTTTGTGAGTGCCTGAGCAATTCCCACTTCAAAATATCAACCTTAACAATCCTTGGACTCACAATTTAAGTTTCAAATCCATTCAATGGCACCTTACAAACAGAGACGACAAGGAATTTCATCAAAGAACGATGAAAAACAGTGTGTATTCGCGTCTCTAGGAGTCTTGGAGCAAAAATGGCGGAAAAAACAAGTGAAATGCACAACAACCGTTGATTTTGCCCCTTTTCCACTTTATATCATAGTCGTCCACGTGTTTCTTGGCGCTTGTTGCAAAGGAGAAGCACAGAGGCAAGTCCCAAACAAGCGCGAGCCTTCCACGTACCCTAGGCCCAAGAAAAACGCCTTTTGGCCTTTGAAAAGTCTCGGTGTAAAAGGAGCTGCGGAAGCCTCCACGTGTGTCAATGGCGCATTTTGAGATGGTCCCCAAAAGCAGAGACCCCAAACAAGCGCGGGCTCAAAACGGGTCTCGGCCTGGCAGCGAGTCTCATTAAAAAAGTTGAAGGTTCAGCGGAAGGCACCATGTGTCTAGGGTCCGAGACAGTTTCCTTAGGCCGTTGAAAAGTCCAAGCAAAGGGTAGAGTGAGCGGAAGCCTCCAAGTGTCCTCCTGGTGCTTCTTCAAAATAAAACTTAGGGGCCAGGTCCCCAAACATGCACGGTCCCTCCACGTGTCCTAGGCCTTAGAAAGTCGCTTTAAAAAGTCTAAGTATGGACAGAGCTGCGGAAACCTCCACATGTCTCCCTGGTGCAACTCTAAGGCCAAACCAAAAGGTGAATTTTCAAATGAGCGTCGTTCCTCCACGTGGACAAGTTTTGGGTTGAAGCAAGCCTTAGAGTTTTTAAAGTGCCCCGCCGAGCCGCATCCAACCAAAAAGGGCCACGTTTCCATTGATGCTTTGAGAAGTAAATTTGTGAGGGAAAAATACACCCTCAAACCAGTAAAATGCAGGAAAATCGCCATTTGAGCCCAAAAATGAATCTTTCTTTATGGACAGAGAGTTTGGAAATGATATAAGGCCCAAATATGATCCTCCGAGCTACATCCAATCACGTTTCCTCAGGTATTTGGGACAAAAATGACAGGGACAACAATACGTGACTGCGGAAAACGGAAGGAAAGGAACAACCCGAGTTTTACGCCCAATTTATAGACTCCTTCAGATGGACAGAGAAACGAAAAACAAATTTTGGACCTTTAAGTGATCTTCGACCAAGGGAGGGACTGATCATGGCAACCAAATGGAGGACAAACTCTTCAAGCACCAACTCGCGGAGATAGAAAACATGCCAAAGGCCACAAACTGAGGAATTTCAATGACAAACGGGGCGAGACTAATTTGAGCACCAACAAGTCCCACTTGTTGGGTTTCTTTCTAGGGCTTCATAATTGCCAAACCACATTTTGCAAAGCATATTTCAAAACTAACGATTCTATTTTCAAATTCCATTGAGGTTTTCTTAATTTTTATATATATAACGAAAACCTCTTTTTGTTTGCCCTAATTCGTAACACATTTCTTGAGAAAGTGAAATTATTATTCTTGTGAATAATGGCTTAATCAGAAAAATATAAACTTTTTGAAAATCCCGTAGAGGTTACTATTTATAATGTTCGGATCCTAAAATAACTCTCTATAACGCAAAATTCGCTATCTATTTTTAGAAATAGTTGTTTTATTAATTGGACGACGGTCACTTTTTGCTATACACCGCCTTTGAGGCTCCTTTTCTTTTGAGACATGTCTAGACAATAACGACTCTATTTTAAAATTCCTTAGAGGTTTTTCTTTATTTTTGTATATTTAACAAAAACCTCATTTTCTTTAACATAATTTGTAGTACAATTTTCAGAAATTCAAAATTATCGTTTTTAGTAATTAAGACATAATCACCAAAATAGACACTTTTTAGCAAATTCCCAAAAGGTTATTATTTGCCATATTCAAAGTGAAAAAAAAAACTCTTTTGGTTTCGTTCAATTCACTGTTTATTCTCATAAGTGGTCATTTTAATAATTTGACGATCATTGTTTTTGGCTAAACATCCCCTTTGGGTCTTATCCTCTATGGTCTCTTGACCATCGACCTTCCATGTGTTGATTAGTATCATTTATTATCTAATTGGAGATTATTCTATCATTTTGTACCATCATGATCCATGCTAATGAAGATACCATATCTTTTACATGACATATCTAATACAACTATCCTTAAGTCTCTTCAAGCATAACACAATGGTTTTCAAGTCGATGCAAGCTATGCATCTTTTGTAATCAAATCTCTCAAGGATGAGATAGTACATATAAAGAATGCCTCATATACCCATGTCAACAATGTCTAAACACATCATGATCAATCTCATTCTAATGCTACCAAGAAGCAATGTGATACAACATTATGCATGATACATGTGCTCATACAAGTGAAGTGAAAGTCCTACATAGAGGCAACAATGTGTAATGTGTTGTCCCACAAGATCAATCTTGACTACTACGACAACTAAAACAGAAAGTCGTATCAATTTCAATTACTATGACAACCACAACAAAAAGCACCACTTTGGTTTGACAAGAATGTTAGACAACATGATATCCTCTATGAGTTATTCAATAATCGCTTGATCAATTTGTTACCTACTCATTAATATCCCCGCATTATCAGCTCGAAAAAACAAAGGTCAACGATTTTGCAATTATCATGGAATTAACAAACATCGTGACCACGATTGCTAAGTTTTACAATGAAAAATCCAACTTCTTGAACATAAGGGCTTTATTTCCTTCCATACATGACATTTTGCCATTACTGATCATCTCAAGTCCTTAAATCTCAATGGTACCAAAAGCTATAACTATATAATATGAGCATAATATGATATTGAATGATGCACCTTTGGGCATACAACGAGCGTCATCTACTCATAAAAATAATAAGAATGTAATACCTCCTTCGGAAGAACCACTCTCAGTGAAAGAATTACATGCTATTGCGTGGCAAACGGAAACAAAAGCAATGCCAATCAAGCATGAAGAATTGCACACGGCCTCAAAGCACTTAGAGCATATACAAGCCTAATCAGGGGGCAGCACAACAACGAATTTTGCAGATATCTCTACTTCTCCACAACAAACTAGGGACAAATTCCAATTCAAATGATGATATCGGTTGCGATACTAATTCTAGTGCACATACGAATGATCTTATTCATGTGTCAATTCCTAGTAAGGTGGCACCTACTACACATGGATGGGATGCTCTAAATACGATTAATGATGATAACGATGTAATGTCTCCAATTACGGCAGATGGCCTAGAGGCTTTTCATTTGTCTTAGCCTTGGTCATACCCGAGGGCTAAACGCATATTTGGAGGCTATTGGATATGGATGTCGATTACCACCTTGCTTTATGTTATATTTTGTCGTTGACATTAAGTTGGGCGACTTGGTGGTAATAATTGTTATATTTTGTCGTTGGGTGACTATATGGCACTTTATTATTCTATTTCTTCGTTGGGGGTTACCTAAGTTACTTTTGGCGCATGGGGAGGGGGAAAGTAACTTAAATCTTATTATATTTATGTGGTTTTCCAAGGGGTTGATTGGGGTCTTTTTTGGGCCTCTTGTTGCATGGTGAAGTTATAAAAGGAGTGCTTGAGGAGAGTTATTCATTCATTCATAACCTCACCTATTTTGATATTGGGACAACTATTGTTTGCACTTTCTTTGCTTGTGGAGTAAGAAACCACAAGAACCCTAGCTTCAGTGGTGAAAGATCTACACCTAGCTAGTAGAGCACTCTTCGGTGGTGAAAGATCCTCCCTAGTTTGCTATTTTGGAGCTTTATTCAGATTTTTGGATCAGATTTAAAGAGTAATCAAAAATTAAGTTTCAGAGTAAGAGGACAACCCTTCTTCATGAAGAGTTTCAATTCATATTTGGAACAGCTATTTTCTAGGGTTTTATCTACTCGGCCCAAATTTGCAACAAGTATTTTTAGGGTTTCCAAGTGTCCATTTTCAGATCTGGAGGTTGGGATCATTTCTATATATTTAGTAGATGTTATTTCTAGAAAATCAGATTTTTATCAGTTGTATTCACATAGTTATGAATTTTTGAAGTTTTCAGCAGTTTAGGGCTTTCTGAAAATTACTGGCAGTTATATATTACTCAGAAAAATCAAAAAATATTTTTCTAGTCTTTGTTTTCACCTTAGCAAGCTCTCTATAAAATTTCATGTGATTTGGGTAAGTATTTTGCAAGATATCTATAAATTTCAGTTCGTTGCCCTAGTTGGTTCATTTCCAGAAATTTCAGAATATCATTTGCTGCAAATTTTTATTAAATTTTGTCAAATTTCAAGATTATCCCACAAGGGATATTTTAAACGATATGTATAACTCTACGAGGCATTGGAGCATATCAACTTAATCCTAAGTTTGCTTCTACAAAGTTATCTCTCACTATGGCTCCCATCCCCAATGAGGGAACATGAAGGAAAATCCCAAGGATAATACTAATGTACTATTACAAATCCGTTTTGACCAAGATGATAGTTGGAATACTGATATCAGTGATGATGAAATTGATACACCAAGTGCGCCCTTTGCGCGAAGTCAATATTCCGCTCTTCCTGCTCCCAATGGCCCGGGGATTTCGAATGGACCGAATGGATCAATCTAAAATTCCTGCTCATATTGTAATGTCCCCAATGGAGGATTTTTAACCCAAAGGGAACACCTGAAAATTCTGATTTATTGCAGCAAGCTGAAAATAAAGATATTAGGACAGCAATGTGTGTGTTTTCACAAAATTAGAAATTTGAAACAAACCCTAGGTATGGCGAATTGTTATGAAGACAAAAGTGCCACAAAGTACCTTGAATCTGATCTCAAATGACCCAAATCTCATGCCAAAATATTTATAATAAATTATGAATGCAAAAACACCAAAATACTGAATTTTAGGGACCCAAAATAAGAGCTAGAAATTTATTTAAGGTCTGCAGAAATACAGCTTACAAAAATGGTCGGAAAGAAGTGATCCCAAGCCCAAATTCTCCAAAACAAAGCTGAATATGGCCTCCAAAATTATGACAAAGCAAATGGTGATGAGATTTGGAACAGTCATGCCCTAGAATTAGAATGCACCAAACTCTGCCCACAAGGGTGTAATAGCCCTAGAAATTGTTGCAAATCGTGCCCTAGCTGTCCCTACTTGAAGTCTTGGCAGATGTCTCCACTAGTTGAATTTCTTTGCTTAAAATGTAGATCTGAAGCGGAAAATGTAGAAAACATGCCCGGAAAATGTGCCCTAGCTCTGAAAATCTGATCTTTGTGCCCAAATGTGACCTCCAAATGAAGTCACCCAATAGATGTTGAGGGTTTTCGTCCTCAAATCTAAATTCTATTGAGGGATTTCGTCCCCAATAAGATACCAAGGAGGGTTTCCATCCTCTATGGTTGAAAGTGAAAGCAAATGCATTCAACTCTCCAAAGTGAAATTAGATAAATGACCAAAGATGCCAAATGAACCCCTCTTCACCTCCTTTTATACTTTTTGTCTCTATTTTTCAAGTGGGGTGTTCCATATGGGATTAGTAAAGTAACTTTATTTTCTATTTTAATATTACTTTACTTTTTCCACCCACCTTTAATAATTAATTAAAGTACCAATAATAAGAATTACTTTAGTACTAAAATTAAATTATTAATTTCTCCTTTATTCTCCCTTTAGTGACTAAATACAATGGAAAATAGGCTAAAACAGGGTCTTCTACTTGCCAATATTTTAAAATACATTTTATTCTTATAATAATATTAATAAGTTGCCCCTAGATGATGAATTGACCGGGACCAACTTAGAAATATTATTGATGTCCATTAATTCGAAAAAACATTACACATCGCTTGGGCTTTTCCCAAAATCGCCATATACATAGCCTAAATCTAGATTTTCCCTTGCCGGTTCTACAAATATAATTATATGACACATGTTTCTATCAAGTACTTTTGTCCGATATTCTATCAATGTGCACCAACGTATTATCCCTTTTCGAATACTCGCGGGCATATGCAGATCTCCCTTCCTTCTTTTCCAAGAATAGGCCTCCTTGCACTATATATGCCCATACATACGTGGTAAGGGTGATGCTTCCGATTTGTTTACTAATAATACTAATACTATCCATAATTATCACAAGGGATATCACAATCAAATCAAAATCAATATCACTCTAAATCTAATTCCAAATATTCTACTCATATTACTTCTCTTTGGGTCTATCACTCTTGGCTTTCTATCATTTGATGACTCCTCTACAGTTTCTACACAATTATTCTTATTCTACTATGACACATTTGAGGCCTACTCCTCTTTCACCGTTTGCGGTTCGTCTTGCCCCTTGATGAGACTCTTCTTGGGTAGCTCTTGTGTTATTCCATTTTTTGTACATAGTTATTCTCAAAACACTGCATGAAAACATTTGAGATATTCACATAATGCAAAAACATTCAAATATGAGCAAAAACTACAAAATCAGGACTTGTTCTAGTTTGTTTGGCTAGCTTGTTACTTTATACACGGTGTTGTTTGTCACATTGATTTGATGTATAGCATAACTATTCTTTACGTACATTTGTTCACAAGGTATCTTGTGCTTGATGCGAGACACTTGCAGATTGTTACACAATGATAGGAGTCAACTTGGTTCCATACACTACTCTCTTGGGGCATCCGTCCACACTTTACATGTGTTTTTATTTCATTATTTGTTATTTTACACCTTCCTCATCACGCTTGATTACATAAATAATGTTTATGGCTACCTATTAAATCAATAGGACCAACACGTGTTTTGTTTAATGTTAACTTCCCTCATTATCTCTGTTACTATTATTGTTCGCTACACTTGATTTCTATATTGTTGTCACCACCTTATGTAAATTCATTCCTTGATTGTTTATTGTGTATATTCACTTGATTGTCTTCTTTGATTATGATGTTGTGATTGTTTGCTTTATACGGCCTAAGATCCTTGTTTGTCTTGTGTCCCATGTTTGTGGCTTCATGCCTATTCTGCGTGTATGCATCTATTTCTCTTATTGTGGCACATTGTGTCTTCTACTACAATTGTCTTGTGACACTGTGGGTTCCCCATCTTTGCAAAGCACATTGCCTACATATGACTATGCTTCATGTATTACGCTTACTTGACTATACATTGTTGTTTCTATTGCCCACAAAAGAAGGGATCTCCACAACTCACTTTCGCATTCCCCCAAATGCTTTTGGCGTACCATCATTCCACGACGCTCTCCCTTACCCCTAGACCTTGACCCCCATACTATGTTCACTCACACCTCCACCCTTTATGACATCCCCGTCATCCAGGAGACCCAAGTTATATCCCCACCCCCCACCTGCCACATTTTCACCCACTCAAATGTCAAGAAGGCCATATCGGTGATGAATTGCAGCAAAGCAACTAATGAGGAAGGCTTCCAGGCAGAATTTTTCAAACATGGGATCGACACCATCATTAGTTATTTGGTAGACCTCTTCAATCAGGTGGTGTGTACTGGCTTCCCGCAATCTTGGTCCCACCACATTATCCACCCTATTCACAAATCCGGTCCTACTTCTGATCCTAATAATTACAGGACAATTATGGTGGGTCACACCTTCTCTAAGTTGTACGCCACTGTTCTTCATTTGCAGCTTTCGGCATTTCTTGAGCAGTACCAGTGCAGAGCCAGAGGACAAGCTGGCTTCAGGACAGGATACCAGACTACTGATCACATTCTTACCCTCCGTGCTATCATCGAGGAAGCACGTCACCATTCGTGCAGGGTCTTCTGTTGCTTTGTGGACTTTCGGAAAGCCTTTGACTCTGTTCCGCGGGAAGCCCTTTTCTGCAGACTTAGAGACATTGGTATTTCCGAAACCCTTCTTGTCGCCATTACCCGGCTGTATGAGGAGGTTTTGGGTCGCCTTCGCACTGCTGCTGGGCTTTCCGATTTCATTAGGAGCACCATCGGGGTCAAACAAGGCTGCCCTCTCTCTCCTACTTTGTTTGGTATCTATATTGATGAGCTGGAGGATTTTCTTAGAGACCACATACAGGACGGGGACGGTTGTCTTCTCCACCATGTTCTGATCTACATTCTTCTCTTCGCAGATGATGTGGTCCTTTTGGCTTCTTCGGCGGAGGGGTTACAGAGACAACTTGATGCTTTAGCCCTCTTCTGCGATCATAGGCAGCTTACAGTCAACATGGGTAAAACCAAGGTTATGGTCTTCAATGTGTTGAAGACCTCTGATTTCCATTTCTTCTACAGGGGGAGGAGTTGGAGATCACCAACTCCTACACCTATCTGGGGGTTCTCTTCTCTGGACCTCGGTTCAGTTTACGTCCGGCTATTCAACCCCGCATCAACAAGGGGTATGGTTCCCTCGCGATCTTGGAGAGACAATGCTTCCGCCATCACTTTCAGGACACATTGTCCAAGATGTCTCTCTCGGACTCTCTTGTGAGACCCACTGTTCTTTATGGTTCTGAGGTTTGGGGCCCCTCCCTGCTCGAGTCGGATTGGGCCTCTATTGAGCGGGTTCAGATCCTTTTGCTCAGACGGATCATCAGATGCAAAGAGACTGTTTCTCATCATATCATCCTTGCCGAGTTTGGGGCTCGCCCTTTCAGACTAGAGGTCATCTTTGGTCTCATCTCACTCTTGCACCGCATCCAGGGACTTTCGGACTCCTCCACTGGCAGGGATAGATACATCTACCTTACCTGCTCTTCTAAGGCCATTACTCTCTCCGATTGTAGTGGTCATGTTCGGTGCTGGTATGCCGAGACCTCTCGTCTTCTTGGATCTCTTCGGATCAACATGGACCGTCTTCCCCCTTTTAGGTATTCCATGGATGCTCCTGCTCACCTCCTTCCGAGCACGCAGGATTTGCACAAAATTATCAGAGACGACATATACAGACTATTCACCCAGGTTACGTGGACCAACTCCCGAGAGGAACTACGCCCGAAAATGGCCTTCTACGCCAATCACTTCACGGAAGTCAAAGCAAGACTCATCATTCGGCCCACCTATATCTCCCGTCATTGGATGCATGCTCTTCGCATATCTTTGGGCTAGTTCAGAGTCGGATCCCACAGGCTTCGGGTCGAGAGTGATCACCATTTGGTTCATTCTGAGAGGATCTGCCAGCTTTGCTCCCTCCAGGAGGTTGAGACAGAGGAACATTTCATCTTCCGATGCCCCATCTATTATGAGATCAGAGGGAGGTTTCATTGTCTCTTCCGTGAACATCCTACATTCACGACCTTCTTCAGGTATTATGATCAGAGGTGTCTTGCTCTCTATTTACAGGAAGCCATTAAGCTCCGTGACAAGGCCCTTCATCCTCCATCCAGGGAGGCTACTATTCGACAGATCACATCTTTTTTTGATTTGCTCCCGGGTGTGAGGGGCACTAAGCGGGGGCATGACCCTAGTGGAGATCTCCTGGCTAGGTCTGTCAGGATTAGAGGAGCTTCTTCCTTGACCAGAGACTTCCGGATTCGTGCACAGCCAAGAGCCCCCTCTTTTAGACAACAGACCACTAGGTCCACCCAGAGAGCTCGACATTCCACGGAACATGGGCGTCTCCAACAGCTTCCAGTCCCTGATACCAAACAAGCAGCACATCACCAATTTCTTCTGATTGACCTTGGGTGACAGTCGTGAGGGTTGGTGTCGAGGCCTTTCCCTCCACCTTCCTCTCATCCCTTGTGCTCTCTTCTTCTTTTTCTTCTTCTTTTGTTGTTTTCGGAGACCCTCTTGGGTTTTCCCTGTTGTTTCTGCTTTGCTTTGTATTGTATACAGTCCCATTGACCTATCTTTGTGGTCACTTGTTGGACATTTAATATAATTATCTTATCTTATCTTATCTCTAATGTTATGATTACACTATTGTCTATGGCTTCACGACATGCTTACTTGTTTTACTATGGAGTAGGACATGATTGTTATTTTCTCTATTATTGTTACTAGTTGTTTTACGCATGAATTTTGTGTTTCTTGTTTGGTGCATGTTGCTTTTTCTCCAAACCATAATGCCACCATGCACAACCCCTTTTGCGGTACATGTTCTCAACGGTGGCCACCACTACAGCCTTCTATGTGATCCTACGCAAATTATTAGACATTGTACATGGGTACACATCTATTCTAGTGAGCCGCACGCTCAAATGTTTTATCATGCACCTAAACAGAGGGGGCATTCATCATGATATTTCGCTTATTCGACAAATTACAAGATACATGAACAAATTTTTTAACAGGGTCGATCCTCGAAAAGGTCATAGATACTAAAATGTGGCGAAGTCAAAGTCAAAATTGTATAGTACCATCAAGATCATGGTACAGTCTTTGACCATTTCATACATTCTGACAGAGAGCAATTTCACTCAAGTTTTCAATTTTCTGATTCAAATGGTTGTTTACAATATTTCTACAAAGTTACTGAGATATAGATGATATGTTTCAAAGCAAGTTCAGGGGACATGGGTACTTCATTCCTTTACAATACTATTTAGATTTCGTTCAAACCGAGTTTGGGGTCATGGGCCTCCTCCCCTCAATGTTTCAAAATTCTAAATAATTAGTTCAATTATAGTAGCACTTGGTGGGGCATGGCAATGTCCATTCCTTCAAAAGTCTGCTTTTTCAAGTTGGAGCAAATTGGGCCTAGATCGATCATCAGAATGTGGTCCCTAGGTTTAGTGGAAAACGTCAAAGCAACACTATGAGCTTCATAGATTTTTCTTTCCTCTTCTCTCACCAGATTCTCAAATATGGAAAGTGTTAAAGCAAAAATGTGAGCTTCAGAACTGTTTCTTTCCTCCTCTCTCAACAAATTCACAAATGGGGAAGACGTCGAAGCACGTGGGCGCTTCATAGTCTAAATCCTTCCTCTTCTCTATCTCTTATGGCACAATATTGGGGACTAATCACCCCCAATCCTCCAACATCTCCAAAGCAAATTCCAACTCTCAAGACACCGCATCAACAGGAGGTCCTCCTTCGCAAAACAAACAAGTGTATTCCTTCCATGATTTACATCTCATTTGCATACTTTTTGCAATGTTCAAAGTTACAAGTTATCATCTATATTTTGAGTTAAAGTTCATTTTTATCATAGACATTGACTACACTTTGTGTTATAGGTTTCATCATGGAGTATGTCAACACCAACACATCATGAAGTCCCTTTGAGTGAAGGCAAAGTGTGTGTGCACACTCAGGTATGTTTTTCCTTTAAGCATGCAATTTTAATTACACACTTAATGGGGGCAAATGTAGACACTAAAATTTGGTAACTTTTCCTTGTGCAATGCCAAGTTTGACCTTGTATCCTTAAGACAAATGCTCACATTCGAAATCCAATCTCATCATCTCTCTAGCCATTTTACAACTTGCTTATCTTTACACTTTACCCTGTCGTTAATTCTAGGAATATTATTTAATCAAAGCAACATAAAACATTTGATATTCGAGGAAAAACTTACAATTTATTTCTCTCTTTGGTCCAAAAACGTACATAAGGGTTGAGATGTAGGATCTAGTTTGGCCAACCTGTACGGTCCTACCCCTTCACAATCACCAACTCTACTTTCAATTTCAAATCATTATTTGGGTCATTTCATCTTCCTAGAATTGCCCTTATTAGAATATCTCGCCATCAGAAGACGATATAAGCAAGTCATTATTATTTTATAACTCACTTGGCATTATCACAAGCTACTATTGCAAATATCATTCCAAGAGCACTCAAAGGGTTCATAAATATTCTTAAATCAGCTACACATCATCTAGAGAAGTCCCTACTACAAGTCTGAAGCACTCAACTAGGTTAAAGAGTCTAGCTTCATCCATCTCCAAGTATGCAAAGATCATAGAGCCATGTCTTAGCAAGAACAAAGTCACTCCAAGCATTGCACAAGGGTTTCAATCAACAAAAGGGTTAGGTCACATAGTTGAGGCACACCACATCTCACTACTACCACGTTGGGTACATTCTATACTACGTAGTTAGACCACTATCTTGGTGTCAAGAGACACGAGGACACCCCTAGGGGGTTAGTTAGCTATACACACTTGCACAAGCACTTAGGAGAACTACATGAGGCTTGATTCTACAAGGATGTGTACTACAACACTTGGTTTAGTTCGACACCTAGGATTACATTTGCGCCAAGGGTGGTCCAACCTCAAACACGCACACTTATTTCGGCCTTCGGTTTGCTAATGCTCGATGAAGGTTTTTGTAGGTTGTTAGGATTATACTTCGTTGCAAGTTATCACAGGTCATCTCGAAGCTATGCGAGCAAGATTGACATACAATGAGCATCATTTCCAAGGAAGCAAAGCACATAGGAAGTTGCAGATCAAACGGATTCAAGGCCCAAAACCATACAACTTGAGGTCTAGACCATACAATTTCAACCTAGACCATACATAATTTCTACAATCCCGCACCCTGCTCAATTTCTAGTGCAAAATCCAAAGCTTTGGGTCTTCTTGTTCCACTACCTTGCACATCCAGATCATTCTTGAATCATCCTGAAGCAGTTAAATTAATATCTCTCATTTTTTGAGCAAGTTACTTATCATTTTAATCACTTCAAGTTTGAATGCATTATTATGATCATTTATAATTGATGTTGGAAGTTAATTAGATCAGAATAGTCTACTGTTGCTAACCCTTACATCCTTCTTATTGTTGTGCATCCATATAACATAGAAATTAATTAGGGTGTAAACAAAACCAAACACGAAAGTTAAAACCTTACCTTCAATGAATAATCCACAAATCCTCCTTTCAAGCTCCTCGATGACCTTCGGTGAATGGGCACTAGTACCACTTAGGAAAATGATTGCAATGCTTGTTGATGAAGTATCAAACATAAATGAGCAAAATGAGAGCTTAAGGGGCAAGTATGCAATGAGGGAATGAGAGGTAAGTTGATTTGCTTTTATGTTTAGTTTTTGTGTTTTGTTTTTGTTTTGTTTTTGTTTTATTCATTCTAGTTCACTTTTAGGGTTTCAAATTATATAATATTATGTTTTTTTACTGTGTTAAAATAGTAAGGAAAAAAATTGTTTTTGACTAGGAAACATGCTCGAGAGCTGTCAAGGTACAGCCAGTACCCCTGTACAACCAAGTACGTCTACAATTAGCAAAATGAGAGCTTAGAGGGGCAAGTATGCAATGAGGGAATCAGATGTAGGTTATTTTCCTTTTACGTTTAGTTTTTGTGTTTTGCTTTTATTTTATTCATTCTAGTTCACTTTTAGAGTTTCAAAATATAAAATATAATGTTTTTTTTAACTTTGTGTTAGAAATGGTAAGGGAAAAAAATTAAAAAATCATTTACAAGATGTAACCATACCTAGTACATACCATACACGTATCAATGGGCCAGACAAGGACGTACCGATATCTTAGATAAAATTCTACGCTTTGCCTCTAGCTGGAAGTGATATAGTTTTGGGTGCTGATTGGCTACAAGAATTCAATAGACTCTCAATGAATATCCAAATTTATTGTGTTAGTTTTAACTGGGAAAGTTGGCAACACATGCTTAGGGACTCAAACCACGACCAACCAAGCTAATAATGTCTCATAGAATGGAGATAATATTCAGTTGCCATAGACCCTGATAAATTGGGTAATTACTAAATCTCAGGTATTTCCTCATCTGTCCTACTGGAAGTTTGCATTCCTACATCTTTGGGTTACCAAAATAATTCTTCCGAGTTGATATATACCTTGCTTTATGTGTTTCCATATGGTGGAGCCTTTATCAACCAAAATATTCTTCAACATGTCCTGGCCTTACAATCCTTTATTGTAGTCTTTCTTGAGAATTTTGGTCCAATTCTTCATTTGATGATGAAAATTCCATGCTGATTTCATTGCTAACACCAAGTTAATCCTCCTGAAATTAAGATATTATAATTTTCTACTATGAAATGAGCAGGATGCTTAGATTGATTTGAAAGGCCTCTCCAAAGGAAATTTCTTTGGAATTACAATGTCTTCCTAAGCATGGTTGGATAGAGTAAGCAAGGATAACATGTATACCAGAATGGCTTAAAAATGATTTTGTTAGTTGGATTCTTCCTATTTGTGTCAGCCATTTTGTTGTCCAATCACTGAGTTTTGTTTTTCTTATGATGATTAAATCTTTCCAATAACTGATTTTGTGAAATTTGGTAGTCAACATGAAAGTCAAATACTTTGTAGAAAATTTGAATTCCAATATCTGTTGAAATTTCATTCTCTTCTTCAATAGGGTTTCCTGGTAGAAAAGTTGGTGATTTGTCAAAATTAATTTTCTAGGATAAAGTTTTTGGTAAATGCTCGGAATATATTTTACCATTTTAACTCCCCTCCAGATAATGTGGACGGAAGAAATGAATTGTCTACAAAGTGCAGATTTGTAAACGTTTCTCCCTACTAATAAAGCAGTAAATTGTGATCTTGTGCTCTGTCCTATCTTTTCAGGAGTCTACTATATCCTTCAGCCACTTAAAAGGAGTCAATTCCATCCTCCATCGATAATTATGAATAATTAAGGAGACAGCAGATCGTCATGCCTCAAGTTTCTGGAGGAGGGAGTTCTCATGAATTTCCACTTATAACTGTGATGTCTTCATAAACATGGTGGGGTAGAGTAAGCAAGGAGAACATGTATACCAGAATGGCTTACAATGATGACTTTATTAGTTGGATTCTTCCTAGTTATGTCAACCATATTGTTGTCCACTCACTGAGTTTTGCTTTTCTTATGATGATTAATTCTTTCCAATCATTGATTTAATGAAATTTGGTAGTCAATAGGAAACTCAAATACTTTCAGGGAAAAATTGCATCCTTAAATTCTAGCCATTCTCTTATTCAATAGGGTTTCCTGGAAGACAGGTTGGTGATTTGTCTAAATTAATTTTCTAGGCTGAAGTTTTGGGTAAATGCTAAGAATGTACTTTATGTTTTTAACACCCCTTGGGATGATGTGGATAGAAAAAACAAATCATCTACAAATTGCATATTGGTAAACGTTTATCCCTACCAAGAAAGCAGTAAATTGTGATCTTGTGCTCTGTCCTACCTTTTCAGGAGTATATTATCCTTAAGCCACTTTAGAGGAGTTAATTTTATCCTCAATCCATGATTATGAATAATTAAGGAAACATCATGCCTCAATTCGAGAGAGAGGAGGGAAACCGTTCTCTGGATTTCCATTAAAAATAAGTACAAATAAAATGTTTGTTGGTACCACAACTTTTAATCCAATGGATTGTCTCCTTCCAAAAGCAACAGCTATTCATGGTGTCAAATATTAGGTTCCAATTGCATCTCTCAAAAGCTTTAAACCATGGTTACCAAGTCCAGAAATCCATATCCCTTCTAGGTGGCAAAAAAATCTGAAAATCTAGAACTCTTGAAAAAGTTTGGAAAAATTCAATGCGAAATATATACATATTATATATGAGCATAATTTATAAATATGCAAAATTTGATAAATATAGAAAAAACATTAATAACGTAATATAAAATGTTAATATATTTTATATTAAATAATATATAAGGGTGTTGGGCGTTGGGTGTTGGGTGTTGGGTGTCTTCTTACTGCAAAAAAACCATTGAAAAATAATGGAAAAACAGGGCCAGCCTGGACTGAATTTATCTGGGCCAGCTGAAAAATCTGGAACCGGCTAGATTTTGTGC
Organism: Taxus wallichiana var. yunnanensis; assembly: GCA_018340775.1. Taxonomy (NCBI): domain Eukaryota; kingdom Viridiplantae; phylum Streptophyta; class Pinopsida; order Cupressales; family Taxaceae; genus Taxus; species Taxus wallichiana. The sequence continues at coordinate 714,005,871 of CM031234.1, read as the reverse complement.
AGATCCAGCCGGATTTGATAACTTTAAACATAGCTAATTGATTGCCAGCCCTGGCCTTCTAAAAGAATTTGAAGAATGAAAAGCCTCCTGTGCTACTATTATGCTTTCAAAGATCAGTGTACCTTTGACAAATTAAATTTGATTTGGAGATACAATCTTTGACAGCAGGTGTTGAATCTAATCAGGTACGATTTTAATATTATCTTATGCAAAGTTTTACATCATGATATTGGCCTAAATGTTTCAAGCAAACCAGTTTGTCTTTTGGTGCCAGATCCATGTTTGTCATATTAATGCTTTTGAGATTTTTCTTGGACGTTCTAAAACTCTTCCATTATCCCGAGCAAGTCATTTTTATTAATGCCCAAAATTTTTGGATAAATTAAACTGGGAAATCATTTGGACCTTATCTTTTCAAGAGATAAAAGCAACAGTGTTAAGCTCTTCTTTGGTTGCTGGAAAGAGAGCTGATGGGACTTTAGGACAGTTAGATGCAAAACAAAACCTGTCTAAATCTGTTATGAAACCTAGCCATTCGGAATGCAATGACAAGGAATATTACGTAGACAGAAATGAAGAAACAAATTATATTAATGTCCACAAATGATCAAAATAAGTCAATAGAACTCATAAAGTACTATCAGCGACCCTAATTTTATAGCCTAGAGCAGATAGACCCCAAGCAATAAGAAATATAGGCTGTTGATGGCTTTCACCATAACGATATGAACCCTAATCTTATCAAGAGCAGGAAGAGGCGGGTCAATATCACACTGATCATAAGCATTGTTGAGGTTGGTCATTGAAGGGATCCAAATAGATAAGGAATGAATGCAGAACGACTGTGAATAGTTAAATCTGAAGGGGGCTTTCATATATGGTGGTGACTGGGATTTTCATTCTCGAAATAAATTATATGACCTTGCAATTCCGCTACATTATAAACCAGAGTAAGCAATTTGGGATACAAATGAGAGAGTAGACCTATACATGGGTCTTGAAGTAATGCCAACGTGCGCCGGGATGGAAAGAGGGATTCTTACATATCCATTCACAAATGAGTGAAAAAGGTGAGAGATAATGCTTCCTTGATATTCCATTGGCATCATCCCTTCAAAAGCCTCCTCATCAACCTGCAGTGGCTCCTTAGCCTGATCGATTCCAGAATGAACTCTAACAGCCAGATGTTGAGGTTTGTATGCCATAATTTCCCGCATTTGTTTTCCTCTTATAGTTACTAGCAATTGTGCCAATGGAAACGCCTAAGGCACCACACCAGAACACTAAGACAATCAAGACCAGGAAGAAGACATCAAATGGACGACTGTCGCATCGCAGACAACACTTGTGCCACTGAAACAGAATCTTGACGATGCTCAGACCCCAAAAGTCGTCATAAAGGTGCATGGCAGAAGGGTGGTGAACAACCACCCAAAGGTGACGAGTTTGGCACCTGTTGAACACATTGAAAAGCAATTCCAAAAAGTGCTCAACCCAATATTAAAGACTGTTAGGCTTCTCTAGTTCATGGAATGCAGTGGGGATTTAAGGTTTTTGTCACTTGGCATGCATCTCAGGCTGGTGCTTTTCATTCCTTTTCAGTCTTGAAATTTTCTGCATTAGTATCTCTACTGTGGATCTTTTTGGCTTTTGCGTAGCTGTAGTTTTTTTCTATTTATTTTTTCTTTTGACAGGTTTTTCCCTCTTGTGAAACAGCCCATTAAAACTGTGTTACCAGAAAACGCCCATGAGGGTCCCGTACCTATGTACATTTGTACAGAAACGTAGGGGAAATGGCTCTGAAATGCCGCATACAGCAGGGAATGTACCGGAAACAGTAAGGAAACAGTTTTGCCATTTCCGGGCCACACCCAGGACGGAAGCAACACATGCATTTTAAAAATGCACAAAACCAAAAACACTCAAAACAAAAAATAAAATAAAAAGCCAATCTACGTACCCTAGCTTGCTAAAGAAACTTTCAAATAGCTATATAAGCTCACCCTTAGTCCATTACAAATCACACTCTCATTTGATTGCTGATTTTCAGTTTTTGCAGACTTTTTCTTTCAGCATTACAAACAGCAAGGAAGAATCAAGGAGCAGCTTCGAGGAGGAAGTTAAGAGTTGTAAGTGGTAATCATGGAGTTGCTAGTGGCATTCATGGAGCTGATTTTGAGGAAAATTTGGAAGATATATTTTAGAATATAGATTATAATCATGTACATATGAAATTTTAAGCATGTTGAATGTTTTGAACTTTCATGAATACAAAATATTTTAAGTGTTTTATCTTTTATGGACTAAAAATGAGTATTATGCATTTTTTCATATATATTTATATTTTTTAATAATATATTGTAAAGATATTTCCATGCCATTTCATACCTAAGGGTTTTTGAAAAATGGCATTTTCACGTTCGGACCCGTACCCATTTCCATTTCCTGGCAACCTAGCTTAAAAATTGAGCCAAAGTTGCTTGTGCCCACCCCGCCCACTGTGCCCAAAAACCATGCTATGATGGTGTTTAATCTAATGAGTGATCAGCTGGTCACCTATATTCCGCTTTTGGAAGTGCTTTTCTAGATCAGGTGAAAATTTTAGGATGCTCAACTTGGACTGGCATCCCTATGGTTGATAATATACCAGTTGTGAATACTCCCTCCCTCCCGAAATACACTAAATGAGACCATAGAACACTATAGTTTATCATTCGGCGGTGGTAAATGAATTTGACAAAGCTTGGATAATTGGAGGCCTAAGTGTGACCCTATTCCCTTTCAAAGGGACCATCAAGGATAAATTGAAGACACTTGTTGAGTGTTGTTGGACACCGTATTCTAGACATACAATATTTGATGTCATATGGGTCATTTGATATATTATGTGGGTTTACATATGCACATGTGGATAGGTAAGGTTAGGTGGATTCAGATGTCATGTGCATATACTTATATTAGATTTTCATTGGCATTTAACACTATGTCTGTGTTTAAAACTTTACTGATTAGGATATGGGTAGGTGAGTTATCCCTTCTATTCTCCTATTTTGTTGGAGAGCAATTGTAGGTGGGAGCTACCGTTGGTGTATTAAGCTCATCACATGCCCATCATGAGCAAGGGTTGGCTTTGATGTATTTGAACTTTGCATAATGTGTAAATAATAAGGAGCCCAAGTTGTTTGCATAGTCATGGTATTATTGTTTTCATTCAGTTTATTTATGTGTTATGTAAGTTGCATGTTTACATTTATGGCTGCACACATAATAATATGCTAAAGAACATGGATTACATTAAGTATTTGTTGATGGCCTATGCTTAATCCCAATAGCTTGACATTTTACACAGATTGAGGTTTCCAATGACCCATTGACCACCTTAGGTTAATGGCTTCATACCTGCCAGTGCTAAAGGATTTATTTGTTAGTTACGGTTTAAGTTTACAGTTGATAATATGCTAACTTTTGGTTCCATTGGTGTGATGATGATTATTCCATGGAGAAAAGGTGTCTTTGCGTGCATCTTATAAAACCAGTTTTGCATGGCGATTTACAAGTGAATTAGCATATTATTTTGATACTCATTTGAAGTTAGAAAGATATCATAGCAAAAGGGATTATTTGGAGAAGCATATTTGTGCGAACTTGCAAAAATAAGTGGCCATTTTGTCTTTAAATTGTATTTGCGAGCAGCCATGTGATTTATTCTTGTTAGGTGGATTGTGATGATGGGGTCATAGCAATATTCTTTGGATGGGTTGATTAGGGTTGTAGTTTAAGTTAATGATATGGTGGGGCCCTTGTTTTGAAGGGATGTATAAGGGGTGGCCTTGTTGCATGGTAGGAAGGGTTTATTCTGTTCCATTTGGTTTATATTATCCCTCCAAACCAAGGGATCATTATATTTGAAACAATGTAAGCTGGGGGATCAATATTTGTTATAATGAAATAAATTAGTTTGTAAGTTCTCCACGGGTTTTTGCCAAATAGGATTGTATAGCAGCAATATATTATGTGGAATTGCACAGCACCCATTTCATATATTGTTCTCCTTCAGGTTGATGATGTTGTGGTTCTCCTTGATGAAGCGCTATGCTGAGCAGGAGTGGTTTTCGAGGCAATATTGCTGGAAAGTTAGAGCAGATTTTTTTTTGGGTGTCGAAACAGAACAGTATAGAGTTTTCCAATGACAGCCACATTGGATAGAATAGTCAGTTTTGATGTTGATGATTTGTGAGCAGGATGTTTGATACGGTCAATTGCAGATTCGGTTTTTACTGCTCAGAATTTTGACAAAATCTCATACAGGTGATGTGGAGTTTATGTTTACATTACCCATTTCCTGTGTGCAGAATTTCAATGCAGAGATTGTGAGTGGAGCAGCAGAGTTCATGTATTTTTTGCAGGATGACAGAGTGTTGTACACAATTTGATGGTGATGACAAGAACTTAGCGTGGACATTGCACAGATTGATGATGACAAATATTCGGCACAGCAAACATGCAGTGCTTTGAATGTTGAAGTTGATATGCAGCACAGCATGGCTTATGTTGCACGGATTAATAGTGGACGCATAAATTTGACAGTAGAGTCTGGATCTGGAGTGCAGTTTGCATATCAATGATATTCCTGCTGGTTTTATATTTAATGATGCTAAGAGGGGAACAAGAGTATAAAGAGGTAAATGGTGTGACCATAAAGGTCTTGGCACAAAATTGCTTCATGGCACAAGAGCAGAGAAACTGGTTTAGCACAGAGGGGCACCCACAAGGCAGACTTCCGTAGGTATTTCGAGGTTTGAGTGAGCTATATATCTAGTGCGTGTTCCTATACACTTGGCGGGTGCAGCAGCTGGTAACCAATGCATGGCGGTGAGATGGCTTAAGCACCATCTAGACACTCACAAATTGGGTAACAAATTCAGATTCTACAGATTGATAATGTTTGATAGATACTGCGACGGTATGGTGGAGAGACGGTCAAGGTTGGATGGTGTTAAACAACGTCCCTTGAATGTTGAGCAATGATGACAAGAGCCTACTTCACACATGATGACTGTAAAAGTGCAGGTAACAGTTTATTGAGCAGTGGCGCATGATAGGGTTCTACATTTGAGAAGTTAACGTAAAAGTGATGAGGACATTGATTGTTAAAGAATTTGGACTGGTGATGGTTGTCTTGCTTGATGGATCCACTTGAGAGCACAGAAATTTGCAGTTGCAGCTCCAGCCTTAGAGAAGAAAGCTGCACAAATGAGGGATATTTTGCAAGGGATACAAATGAGGGATGAAAATGCGTAGGAGTTATAGTGGTAGGTACAGGCATGGGATGAAAATAAAGGGTGAAGGAAAAGAATAAAGGGAAGGGTTAAAAGGGTGAATAGCACGAGGAGGTAATGATGCAGAGATATCTGCATTGACATGGAGACGCGTCTGTGCCAGGGTGCAAGATTGAGGAATGAGGATACGACCAATTGATCCCATCTGAGGATACAAGAGGAAGTAAAATGAGGGTTAGTGATACAGCGGAAGAAGACTGACATTGTGCGGAGCAGTTTGACACAGCAGCGCATAGTTCTATGATAAAATAAAGTGTCCGTGAAGACAAAGTTGTGTCTCACAGACATCAGCACAGTATGAAGTAGCGAGCCATGAAGGTTGCACCGTTCAGGTATATTAGCGCAGTGTGCAGTTGGAGGATATAGCACGGGTGTTCTGAGAACAGCACACGTAATTGAGGTGGGGAACATTGGCACCATATTACAACCATATGATATGACATTCTATGTATTATGGCTCATATGATATTCATGGATTATTTCAATTTGATTTAATATGTGCACATGTGGGTGGGTAAGGTTGGGTAAGTTCACATCGAGTATTGGTGAAGAGCAAGCTGTGTCTAAGATTCATCAACACAGTGTGAAGTGACGAGTTATGAAGGTTGCACCATTCAAGTATATTAGTGAGCTATGCAGTTGGGGGATATAGGACAGAACACAAAATTGAGGTGGGGAATGTTGGCACCATATTCCAACCATATGATATCATATATGATGTACTAAGGATCATTAGATAATTACGGGTTAGTTGATATATTATGTGGATTTATAGGTGCACACGTGGGTAGGTAAGCTAGGTGGGTTCACATGTCATGTGCGTATACATTAAATGCCCATAGGCACTTGGGACTATGCTTATATTTAATGTTTTGAGCATGGGTAAGTGAGTAGGCGTGCAGTGGCATGTGGCATTAATTGTAAGATGGGTTGTGAGTGTATAAAAACACGCCCCCTACACATCAGAGAGAAAAAGATATTCATTCAATTCTTTTATTGGGTTGAAAAGCAACTGGGGCAGGATGTACTATCTGTCTATTCAGTTGCCCCTTGCCTAACAAAAACAAAAGTAACCTTCATGTATCTGCAAAATGTCTTAATAATAAGGAGCTCCAAGTAATTTGCATAATCACGCTATATATGCACATGTGGGTAGGTAAGCTAGGTGGGTTCACATGTTGTGTGTATACATTAAATGCCCATAGGCACTTGGGACTATGCTTATAGTTATATTTAATGTTTTGAGCATGAGTAAGTGAGTAGGCATGTGGCATTAATTGTAAGTAGATGGGTTGTGAGTGTATAAAAACAAGTCCCCTACACATGAGAGACAAAAGATATTCCTTCAATTCTTTTATTGGATTGAAAAGCAACTGGGGCAGGAGGTACTATCTGTCTATTCAGTTGCCCCCTTGCGTAACAAGGGCAAAAGTAACCTTGATGTATTTGCCAGATGTCTTAATAATAAGGAGCTCCAAGTAGTTTGCATAATCATGCTATAATGGTGTCCATCCTGATTACTTGTATCATGTTCATTGCATATTTATGTTTATGGCTACAAGCATATTATAATAAGTCTAGGAATATGGGTTGTGTTAGATATATGTTGATGGTTTATGTTTAATCTCCATAGCTTGACATTTTCCACAGATTGAAATTTCCGAAGACCCATTGTGCACCTCGGGTGAGCAGCATTGTATGGAGCTTATGTGCCAGTGCTAATGGATTCATTTGTTTGGTAGGATTAATATGCACTACTGAAAATATGCCAGCAAGTGTCAAGCATTAAACCCCAGCTATCCCCATCCACTGCACTTCTAAAGATAATATTGCCAAACTCACGAAGCCTGTTGATGGTAATTCTGGCATCACTCTCAACCGCAGAGATTTTGACAAAACCTGGAAAGGGTTCTCAAACCTCAAGCAGCTTGCTGTTCAACAGGAACAAATTTATGGTGTGATTGAAAAACATAACTGCTGCGAGAATCTTGGAAAGCAGCAGGATGATAACGTTGATACCTTCTACAAATTCATTCAGGAAGCAGATTTGTATTGTAAATAGGGCAGACTTGCACTCTTTGTGGCATAGCTGTACAGGTGCCTTTACACATCCTGAACAAAGGTCTGCAGGCTAATGAAACCATTCAAAACTTCAAACAGTATTTATTTAGCAATCCCCTGATGGACAAGCTGGTCAACAAAAAGGCCCCTTGATTACCACCTAAACCTGGCTGACAACCAACTTTAAATATTGGCATGGGACATGGGAGAGGAATTACACTAACTGCACCACCTCAGCCGAATGGTGGTTAATTTAATTTGTGGTTTATAATTATGACCAATTTTTTTTTTGGTGGTTAATGAAGGAGGATGCCACGATGACCTAAGTTGCATTTATGATATTGATAGGTTTCATCTATAAATATTAAAGACTAAACTTACTGTATATCATCTTTTAGTTTTATGGATACTTAAGAGTTTCATGACACTAGCGTTAATGCTGACTTTAGTGGGTATATAGTTTTTACTCAGCACTTTTGCAGGTTAGGTTGTGTTCCATATCAGGTGACTTGGTGTTTTCTTGCTGTTACAAATTACTATACTACTGTTAGCTGGAAAGCATATAGACTCAGGTAGCTTGTTTTATGGTCTCTTTTATTGATATATGGTTAGATGCATGATAGATAAAAGGATTATAAGATATAGCCATCCACCCAAACAGCGTACATCTCTCAAGATTGACAAAAAATGATTAAATAATTGACCTACTTAAAACTTTTCAGTAATAACAGAACAGGTTAGGGTACATATGTCTCAAGGTTTACAAAAAAGATAATCATAAAATTTGAACCTACTTTACACTTTATAAAAGGATAAAATTTAAACCTACTTTATACTTTTCATCAACACAACAAAGAAGAAAAATACCTCCAACAACTTTCCTTCAGCTAGAAGTTCTTCATACCTGAAAAATATTGTTGGATTGCACTATGAGAAGAGTTTTGTTATGGAAAAAATGGTCAAAAAGTAGAGGAAAGTATACATTGCAAACAACTACAACAAAACTCCTGACAGTAAATGACTATTCTCAATCCTATGTCAACTGCAATAACCCTCTTAGAATAAGTTATAATCCCCCTTTTGTTTTGTTAGGAGGTAAGTTTACATCAGAGATTCAAAACAGTTAATAACACTCCGTTAAAGCAAAGAAGAAACAAATAACCACAGCTCCAATGATGTGGTATCAAATTCCTTCAATAAATAGAAGTACAAAATAGAATATAAACACTAAGATTTTGTGGCGTGTCTTATACTACAATCCCCATTTAATAAAGTGCCCATTCTCCTTAACCCTCTATATACTAGGTTCAAATTGAAAGTAGCTTAGAGGGTCCAGGGAAAAGGTTGCTGAATTGACATATCCAGATCCCTCATTATTTTTCATATCATCAAGAAACAAAATACGAAAGTTCTACCTGCTCTATGCTTCAATTCTCATCTGTGCTTAATATATTAGGTAACTATAACTCTGCATAAAAACCAAAATGCAGCCTAGCCTAAAGGCTAAGATAATTGAATACAGCAAAATGATTCCATAATCAATACGTGTATAGTCTTGTTGACCTACTTCAAAGTATTTTTGGTCAATAAATTGATTAGGAAAAGTACAAAATGTTATGGGAGAAAACTGTCATCAATCACTTATTGGCATGAAATTCCCATTCTTGCAGTCTGAGTCATAATTTGTAAGGTTTGCAAGGAACTATTTCCCGTTTGTAAGAAAGAAATTCTCATTTATAAAGCCATATTTATATGAACTTCAGAATAAAAATAAATACAGACTTGTATCATATGCAGAATAGTCTAAAGGCTAAGATAATTGAATACAGCAAAATGATTCCATAATCAATACGTGTATACTCTTGTTGACCTACTTTAAAGTATTTTTGGTCAAGAAATTGATTAGGAAAACTTAAAGTACAAAATGTTATGGGAGAAAACTGTCATCAATCACTTATATGCATGAAATTTTCATTCTTGCAGTCTGAGTCATAATTTGTAAGGCTTGCAAGGAACTATTTCCTCTTTGTAAGAAAGACAATATCATTTATAAAGCCATATTTATATGAACTGCAGAATAAAAATAAATACAGACTTGTATCATATGCCAGGGCAGTTATATGCATCCAAAATTTCCAAATAAGCAGACGCACCCAATGCTTTGGGAGACTCAATGAAATGGAAAACATTGGGCAATGCTTTGCAAGATCATGTCAACGTATGTTCAACCTTCCCCTGTTAGACTCTCCCTATGAGAATATAAGGCTTATTTATAAGCTGCCTAACTACAAGTTGGTTGTAACCGGTGTAGCTACATCAACCACTTTGTAAGTATTTCTTTTATAATAAATAGACGGACACACAGTCTCAAAAGTCTGCAATCCGGCTTCTCTTTATTTCTTCCTTGTATACATCTTCTAACAGTGGTATCAAAGCAAGGGCAACAGAGGAAAGAGAGAAGGATAGAAAATCCGACCCTTTAAGGCACGAAATCTGAAGCATAAGGAGAAAAACAAAAACATTTTCGTTTTTGTTTTTCGACAGAGATCTAGGGCATCTCGAAGGCACAATCGATTTAAAGAAGAATACAGTCACGGAGGGCAGTCACGTTTTTCACAAGACACATTCGTTTTTGTGAGGATAAGTCGCGAAAGGGCAAGGAGAAGAGTCGAACTCAGAAACGCAGTTAGGGCACGAAAAATCACGCTGCCCAGTTGCGAATCAGGAGCATACACTAGCATTTTTTTAGAACAAAAAAAACAGTCACGAATACAGTCGCGTTAGGGCATTTTAATGCCTGCTCTTGAAAACACAGTCATTTCTGCTGGAAGACAGAATGTTTGAATACAGTCGTGATTTTTGGGCACGAAAATAGCCATAAAAAAGGTACACAAAACCAGTCAAAGAACAGTCGCAAATATAAGAAGAAAGACAGCATTTCAGATGTAAAGAAATCACGAGAGCCTAAAAAGAAATCGTAATGGCTGGAAAAGTCAGAAACTGAGGTCGAGGTAGCAAAAACAAGTCAGATTACGAATTCTAGGGTTTCACTGCATTTTCGAAACCTTCCTGGTACTATCTATTTTTTAAGCAGTCGCATTTATTTTATTTTATTAAAATGGAAATTCCCGTTGAAAAATATTTTGGTCTAAATTTTCATACATGGAGAGTAAAAATACAAATGCAACTTATGAATAAAAATTTGTGGGGCATTGTAAATGGGAAAGAGACAACACCTACCGATGCATCGAAATTGTTAGAATGGCAAAGCAGAGATGATAGAGCAAAAGCTATTATTGGCCTTGCTCTCTCTGACTCTGAACTTCATCATGTAGACCTAGACAAATCATCGAAGGAAATTTGGGATACTCTAAATAAATTATTTGGAGGAAAGCGATCAATGCCAAATTTTCCTAAAACTTCACTTATATAGGTTCAAACTGGATGACGGAGTCTCTACACATCAATAATCTAAGGTTCTTGATCGAACAACTAGCAGAAGTGAAAGTTGTGATTGAGGATGAGGATGCCAAAGCTATCCTATTAAATAGTCTGTCTTGAAAATATAGCAATGTAGTTTTTACCTCTCGGTCAAATTCAATCTCAATCTCTGGATGATATGATAAGAACTCTTCTAGGCGAGAAAAACGAACTACGAGAGGATGCGAAGGTCATTCCCAACAAGAAAGTGCATTTTATTCTAGAACCGAGAAAATATTGTAGAAGATCAAATAAAGATAAATCGGAGATTAGATGTCATTATTGTAAGAAAATATAATATCCCCTTCCCATTTGAAGATATTTGGCCTATTTTGTCAACCCGACGGCCAAAGGAAAAATATAAGGGTGACTTAAGTTATATTTAATTATTATAAAGTGCCATTAATAAAAGAAAAAAATATATAGAGCACTTATAATAATTTATATGACTTAATAATTATTAAATCTAGGATGGAAAAAGCTCAAATATAAATTGTTATCCATCCTAGGTGAAAAGGTGACTTGCCTTAAAAAGGGGAATGGGAACATAGAAAGGATAAATGCCCATTTTACTATGTATTTCCCCTAGAAAAATGTGACTTGCATTAGGAGGGAAAAAGTTGTTGGGAAAAGCATTTAATATGGGAAAATATTAAATGCTTGCATAGGGAAAATCCTTGTGAACTAATTGGATATTGTAGAGGTTGTTTTGGGTCTCTTCTTCCTTTATAAGGAGAAGTCAACTTGAGGGGAAGATATTGCATAACCATTTGATATTTTCTGATTTGTGTCTTAAGCTTGTAGCTTTTGCATACACACTTGGATTTTCTTTAGCTTGTGGAGTAAGATCCCACAGGGACCCTAGCTTCGGTGGTGAGAGATCCATTCCTAGCTAGTAGGGCACTCTTTGGTGGTGAAAGATCCACCCTAGTTTGTCATTATTGGAGTTGATTCAGGGATGATTTGTTTGGGAATCAAAGTAGCTTGTTTTCTTAATTTTTAGAGATGATTTGATGCCCTAAATGTCTTTGGGCGACCTACTTTTTAGGAAAATTTAGGGTTTTGTGTTTCTTTATGCAAAAACTAATTTTGGAATATTATTCTTCATATTTTTGTGGCGGCCCAAGATCCAACGTTTCAGCTCATTTGAACTTCTCTAGCAAAAGATATGAATTTTGAAGTTATGTTGCAGACAGGGTTTTTAAATAATTTATTGCAGCCTTGTTTATATCTGAAATCTGCAATTTTATACATATTTGGGCTTTATAAATTAGTGGTACTAGATTTGAGTGGAATGATATAAATTTTGAGGTTGATTGGTGTGGGTTTTCCACTTAACCCAAGTCGCATTTCTTTTATAAATTCAGATCTGTGTGATACTTGTTTGGTATTTTGTCTACAAGTTGCATTTAAAGTTGGGATTGCCTAAAATCTGTTTAGGGGTAAAATAATGTCCATTGGGGACATTACAGAGTGAAAAGAGGTCACACAAACATGGGATTGTCGTGTTCGAGCCAATGATGTGCTCGAGGGTTAAGTCATATCAAATTTACCAATATAGCCATGGTTGAAGACCCACCGGATGCGAGAAGGTAGTGAGGACATGTGGACGAATACGCAATATAAAGATGCACTAAACTTTGAAGGCAAGAAAGGATACAAGGTAGATGAAGCTCGGTATGGATGGTTGTTTAGATAGTTCAGGAGCTTTGTGGATCTTGGGAATTATACCTCACAGAGGTCATGAGACAACTTGATGGAGCTTGTGGATGGCTCGGTATGAATGGTTGTCCAATAATTCGGGAGATATGTGATTCGGGAGTTCGGGGAGGTGGAATCCGGGAACTCTCAGGAATTCAGCTCAGAGCTAACCTTTACGAAGGTCACGAATTAACTTGATGGAGCCCTACCTTATCATAGCATTGCTTTCAAAGTGAAAGCACTTGAAGATAGCGTAGTTCTGTTTTTGTTAGATTGTTTGTTTTTGCTTTATGCTTTATGTAGAATAAGTCTTAAGAGGGGGCATGAGAATATAAGACTTATTTATAAGGTGCCTAACTACAAGTTGGTTGTAGAATAGATTGTAACTACATCAACCAGATTTGTAACTATTTCTTTTATAATAAATAGATTAGACGGACACACTTTGTCTCAAATGTGTGCAATCGGACTTCTCTTTATTTCTTCCTTGTCATACATCTTCTAACAGTCCCAAGGTTTAATAATAATTTAAACATTGTGATTAAATTAGAAGGGTAACTCAAAAATAGTAACAAATTTATATTACGACTCGAGTTGGATATGCTCGGGAGCTAACCTTTACGAAGGTCACGAAGCAGCTTGATGGAGCCCTACCTTATCATAGCATTGCTTTCAAAGTGAAAGCACTTGAAGATAGCGTAGTTCTGTTTTGTTAGATTGTTTGTTTTTTTGCTTTATGTAGAATAAGTCTTAAGAGGGGGTATGAGAATATAAGACTTATTTATAAGGTGCCTAACTACAAGTTGGTTGTAACTGGTTGTAACTACATCAACCAGTTTGTAACTATTTCTTTTATAATAAATAGACGGACACACTGTCTCAAATGTATGCAATCGGACTTCTCTTTATTTCTTCCTTGTATACATCTTCTAACAGTCCCAAGGTTTAATAATAATTTAAACATTGTGATTAAATTAGAAGGGTAACTCAAAAATAGTAACAAATTTATATTACGACTCAGAGTTGGATATGCTCAGGGTAAAACACATGGCTGCATTTACCACACATCCCACTTCTAGCATGGCTGGGGAGTAGTGGGATATGAACTAACCGGAAAAGCCTGGAGTTGACAGAGACCATTGGATTCTTTAAAATAACTCCAAACACTTTATTAAAATAGATAACTAATAGAAAAATTATTAATTACTTAATTCCCACCCCTTCATACTTTCCCTTTCTCCTTTAATCAACTAATTAATAGATCTATTAATTATATTTAACTTAAAGTTAAATAATTAATTAACAGTGATTGATTAATTAATTCAATTCATATCTTTCCCCTTCTCCATCTGAGCCAGCATCTATCCACCTTAATTTTCCTATTGTGAAACTTTTTATGGTATCTACGTTTTTTTCTTCAAATCAAGCATTGGCTTCACTCTTCATCCTTCCAAAGATGGATCCAGTTGTAGGATCCAAAACATCGGACTCAAAACTTCTCATGCAGCAGTTTCTAGAAGAAATTTATTCAACTCCAAACACTTTAAGCGCTTAAATTCTTTGAAGTGATGCAGTAGCATGTTAAAACCAACAAGTTGGTCTAGTAAACTAGTTTTCTGTTGCAGTGAGAAATAGCTACAAGGATGCAAATAATATATGTAGTTAAAAAAACAGTTTCTATTACAGTGATGGGCATGCAAATGATATTCATAGTTAGGAGTGCTGTGAAAAGGAAGTAAATCCAGCTGAACATTAATGCAAATAGATTTCAAATTTAAAACTAAGAAGACCGTTATTATTGTACCTGATGAATATTTTAAAACGGGCAAGTGTCAAGGCATTACACATACAACTAGATCTATCTAGTATGCATACTCTCTCCAACAAGGTTTTTTAAGAGACAACTACTATGAAGGTTCAAGCTAGAATATAAGCATCAAAATAGCTCAATATTGTTCGTGCTTGTGTAAATTATATTATAAGAAAATGCATAAGTATTTCTATTTTACAGGCCTGCACAGCAGGATCCGACCCAAATGATGAATCATATGTCAGCTAGTGTATATAGGCTCCATATAATTATTTATAAATAATTCAATTATTCCTGGAAGTCAAATAATACTAATAGTAGAAACTCATGCCCAGCAGTCAAATATTAAATGACTCGGATGTCTGTACCTCTACATTGGGTTTTGACAGTGGCACGTACAATACCTTCTTTACCAATCCACATCCTCATTTTTTAGTTTCGCAGTCATGGACAATCATATTTCACAGTTCTAGATTGTTGGGCTTTATTTATTTTGTTTTTATTTTGCAAGCTCCATTTAAGACATTAAGTCTGACCCCCTGTTTTCATTTACATTTGCCATAAAATCTATCTGCAGACAAGAAATAAAGATTCTACATGTTAATCTGGTCTGGGATTTTTATATTTTTCCAGCTGGGTAACGATGGCATAATAGTCTGTTGAAATCTACAAAGCTGATTCCCCCAATCTCTATCAGTTGAGTTCAAAAAGTTGAAAGGTAAAACTTAGCTCTCTCCTTTGGATAAACTGTGAAGTCAGAACTTGCTTCACATAGAAACACTCAATTTCCTTTGTCTGAATGATGTTTTTCAAATAGTTTTTCCTTTGTGATTTGTGCAAAGTTCTTAGGACAAACAAGGAACTTGGGACATTGAGTCAAGAGCATTGCAAAAGCCAATAAGCAAGGAAATAATAAAAGTGAGGACCAAAACAAACCGTAGAAAAACTTAAAGATTCGAGTAAATAAATTCAAGGACCCCTCAGATCTTAATAGAAAAAAAAAAACCTCCTCACTCACAAATCTCAAAATATTCACTAATAAACAAACCAGAGCTGCATGGATATGGATATGGATGTGGATATGGATATGGATGTGGATATGGATACAGTATTAGATGGGATACAGCTAGTTTTTAAGACTCCTAATATGGATACGGTTGGATACGACATATATATATATATATATATATATATATATATATATATATATATATATATATATATATATATATATATATATAATATTTATATTATATAATCTAGATTATAAATTATAAATATAAATTGATAATAATTATCAATTTTATATGCCAATGGGGTTTGGGTGGATCAGTTAAGACAGACGGTTGGGTCCGGATCCACCCAGGTTCAAACCCCGCTAGCGCGATCCCCTTCGGGGTGGTTATCGGCAAGTGGCAGTTGGTTGACACACCACCAATGCCCTTCTCTAGCGGTAGCGGACTGCCAGCAGCTGCTCAGGCTAGGATGGTGGCTCGGGGCTGGTCGTGGTTGTGTTTGCATCAGTGAGTTGGCTTGGTGGCAGTTCTTCACGGTGGTGGTGGTATTAGCATCGTTGGCGGTGGAGTCTGGTTTCTCTTCTCCTAGTGGTGGTAGTCTTAGCTTGGCGCAGCTGGTGGCCAGGATGGCGGTTCAGCGGCTCGTCTTGGTTTGGCTTGTATCGTTGGGATTGTGTTGAATTGTTACATCTGGTCATTGGACATTGTTAAGGGAGGGGACCCAAGAACCCCGGTTCTAAGCTCCGGTCAAAAGCGTTTAACAATCTAAAAAAATTATCAATTTTATATATAAAAGATTTATACATCAAACTAAAAATTAAAAATTAAAAATATATTTCTAATATTCTATATTTAAAACTATAAATAAATTTATACATTGGATTAAAACTACTCACAAATTACACATTCCCAACCCACGGAAAGGTAGGAAGTAGGGTATTCAATGTATAAAAAAATTGTAGGTTGCATAGGCCAATGGAAAATAGACAAAATGAAAGAAAAGAAGTAAACTAGGCCAAAGGAAACAGATCAAAAGAATTGCAAGTTGAGCAGAGCCAATATGAAAGTTTGAAGTAAAAGAGCGAATCAACACTCTCACCTCCATGTCCTCAATTGTTTTTGCTAAAATGCATTATAGAAGGTCATTTGCAGTTTTTAGCATCTTTTTAGCCTTTTGAAGGGGTTTTTTTGTTAATTTTTAACTTTTAAATCAGATACGGCTATAGTTGACCTGCATATAGTATCCAGTTGTATCTAATACGGCCCAGTTACAGGTTCGTATCTAGATACGACTAAGTACAGTATCCAAACCATATCCGAGCTGCATTTTACCCATATCTGTATCTAACAAGCAGATACATGGGCCCTAGCAATAGGGGTGCCATATCCTGCAACCCTGAAACAAACCAATAGATTAAAATTGAATTGCATAGAGATGCCAGACCCCTTCATATTATCACCTTTACACTGCATCTTCTTCTGTGGTAGAGAAACTTGCATGTACAGAACACAAAGACTTTTAAAATAAGGAAAGGATATTTTTGTAATAGAAAAAGGAAATTTAAATGTAGGGTGACCCCTCACAAGCACGGCAAAACAAAGGAGTTGTGCTGCCCAAGCAGCTCAACTGAATTACCCACTCCCGTGGAATGCCATGCCACTCCGTTTCTTTGGAAGATAGCCCTCGCCCTAGGCGATGATCACAACTTCACTCTACAATTTGTCTTTCCAAACACTAAGTCTATTACAGCCAGAATGGTTCATTCCAAGTTTTTACCTTCCCTCCCAGCTCCATAGACTCCCATTGTTTTTGTTTGATATAAGAGTTCGGATTTTAATCCTATGAACTAGACTGGCCTAAACATCTGAAAGGAGTTGCATTGGTGGACAGCTCCTCGTTGTTCTTTTTAAAACAATTCATATTCTTTATATGCCCTGCCTGTTTTAATACTCTTATGAAGAATTGAGGGCAACCCAAGTTTCTGAATCCATCAAAGCATCTAAAGTCCTAAATTAAAAGATGAATTCGCAATGTGGCAATCTCTGAGTCAAATATATTTGAAAACCTATAAAAGTAAGTAGAAATCGGGCAAGAATAGGTTCCACTTGTCCAGATATAAATAGATGCATGTCAATTTAGGCCAAGAGAACCTCGTAACAAAGTACAAATCCCAAGAAAATAATTAACGGGCATAATCAGAACAAGAAACAGTGTACAATAGCCTACATTTTTCCAAGACGTAAATTTCAAATCAACAATCATGAAACCTTATTGGCAAGCCAATAATAACAATAGAGTAGAAATCATTTTTGATGAAACGCACTAGCCGGCATGACAGTTTGGCATATGACTTTTTCACTTTACTTTACCTTGAACGTTGTTCACATTCCACAGGTTTTAAAGTCATAGCCAAGCTCAGGAGTAAACTAACCCTTGTCAATCCACCTACAGTAGGAGTACCTAGTGGTAAAGGTGGCGCTTATCACTGAGATGGTCTAGGTTCGATTCCCCGAGTGTATAATTCCCTTCATATTAATGTGGAATGCATTGTTAAAGCTTAAAACCATAGTCACCTGGAAATGTGGGATGTAGATAGGGAGAGGAACGGCTGGGTTTCACCATATTACATTTAAATGTAGTAAACAGGAGACATGGATGTGGGTAGAGATACAGGATCCCCGTCCTTGGACTCGATCTCCTCCGTAGCTAGAGTTAAAACTTATGAATCCTGTGTGGAAGAAGACTCTCTCGGGTTTGAAAGAAATTCACTAATTAAACTTACCATGATAATAATTGTAACGCTGACAAGCATACATTGAGGAAAAATAACACGAATGCATGTCAATTTCGGGTAACAAAATCCAAAATCTCACATGAAACATACAGCAATACAGATAATGAGCAACAAACAGTGGCCCGAAACATCGATACAATTCGTTCGTCTAAGCAATTTTTTCTGAAACTTTGTTTCTAATAAAAATACAGCAATCATCAAACAGCTGTAATCCTATAGTTTTCCAAGAAAGCTAAATTCAAATACAACATCGATCAAACAAGGACATTATGAGAAAGAGAATTCGTTTAACTTACTGGGCGACCTCAAAAGGCGAGAGAACGTTAGAAGGGCGGAGATTAGAGCAGAGCCAGTCGAGGAGGGGCTGAGCTTCTTCGTACTGGAACGGCCATTCGAAAGAGTCAGGATCGAGTCTCTCGTAATCTTCAAACCCTAATTCTGCCAGCAGATTGCACAGCCTCGCCCCGCTCATTGTTTGCTTTTGCTTTGAATTCACGTCTTGGCTTTTTCGCAGATTTTGGCCTGGGAATTGCTCCCTCGATTTAATTTGTTTATTTATTTGAACAAACCGCTCTGTTTTTTCGAATTTGGGCGGTTTCGGAATACTTATTATTTCTCGAGTGCTATGCGAAACCCCTTTTCCGTCAACGGTGATTTTCCATCGATTGCAACGGGAATTCTAACGGCCGGCTGTGGTGCCGATTCCCGAAGTATATCATTTTTATGGGGTTTCTTAGGCAGGGGTCCAATGGGGGAGCAAGTTTTTAAAAAAATATCACAAAATTGTAGAAAAGTGAATCCTCCCTAGAAAAAGTGGAGCAACCACTCCATAAGAGAGTCATTTCTAATGATCGGATTAGGTGGAGGGCTAAAACTTTTTGTTGCTGCATTCCATTATTTTCGGCCACATGTCAACATATCACTGGCTAGAGAACAATATAAATATGATGATTTTAAATTATAATATCAATACATAGAGTACTCTCAAAAGTCTTTGCGAGAAAAAGCGGGAGAACATGGGACCGCAAAGCTGCTAATTTCTCCTATAAATTCTTTGCAATACTGCTTTAAAAATTATGTCTTGCCCTTATATGGGACCGCTCCTTTAGCTATAGAAGTTGTAATATGCATGAATAAAAGTTTTCATGTTGATAGTCATTCTTTGTAGTGGGTGGTTTGTCCTCGATAAAGATCAACAATTAGCGGCAGAGATGGGGGTGTGGTAAGACCATAAGAGGATTAGTGATTTTATGCTTTAGGTCCATAAAAAATTGTGTCGAGCTTTTTTCATCAATGTTTTGACAATTGTCGAAGCGTAGATAATAAGAAGCTCGTACACAATTTTATCGAGAAAAAATTTAATCTCGTAGGAGGATTTACAATCTCTAATATTGGTATGGTAGTAGTTATAGTTGTTTTCTACACACCACGTTCGGTGGTATGGTAGTTGGCCTCTTGAAACATTTCCAAAATTATTATTGCATCTATTTTATTGATATAAAATGTGATGCCCTTCACTCTTGCTCATACACAAATTAATAGCAACTGGCAATACAAATTAATAATAGTGACGACACAAATCATGGAGCACACGATAGACCCTGGAACGCATGGAGCACACGGGTTTGAAAATTCAAATTGGTGCTATGAGCAGGAAAAATGAGATGGGTATGGAGGGGGCCTACTTGTTGGCGATGAGGACAAAGAAGGTCGGTTCTTTGCCGGAGGATTCCCAAACACTTCATGGGCAAATGTTGAGCAGAAAAAGTCAACTATAGCTACAAAAGATGCCTTCTTCCAAAATACTCATCTAAACCACTCTGAAGAACAAAGTTTTTGTTTTGAAATCCCAGATGTTTTGATCAATAAATCAATCCAAAGAAATCAAATGGTGCTTGTTGGGAAATTTCTTGGTCAAGACCCAATGTAGATATTGTAAGAAAATGGGTTGCCCACAAATGGAAACCAAAAGGCGATCTGGAGATCTTTGCGATGATAAAAGGGTTTTTCTTGTGTCAATTCAATGCCATGGAGGATTGTACATATGCCCTCCTTATGGATGGGCCCTGGTTTATGGGAAATATGGGTCTTTTTCTCAAACAGTGGAAACTGCTTTTGACCTAGATAAGGAAGATATAAAGGTGATGTCGATATGGATTGGACTATTTGAGTGCGCCTTTTCAATTCGTGACGAAGAGATTATAAGAGAAATAAAAAAATGATTGGAGAGCTTATTGCCTTTGTAAAACCAAAGATAGATATGGGCTCACGCATGCTTTAGATTTTGTGTTAATGTTATGGTTGATAAGGTTCTCGTAGATTCTATTATGTTGTGTTCGAAGTTGGGAACGTGGAAACAATCTATTGAATATGAAGAAACAATGATGAAACATAAATCATGCCTCCACATTTATAGCATATCTCAAGATTTTGTCTACCTAAAGAAGTCACCTCTGCAAAAATTGCACATAAATTTAAGCAAACTGACAAGAAAAGAGAAATACATAACCCAACATAATAGATATAGATGTTGTTACAAAGACTACGGTTAAAGAAATAAAGTCAATGGGATAAGAAAAGAAGAATAGGACATCAATAACTTGAAAGACATTTTAGAGACTATGCGGGGTATACGAAAATGAAAGGATGGAAAAAATTGAGAGGAAGATTACTCCGAGGAAAAATCAAATCAAGTAAGTGTTATCCGATTTTTCCCTCAGGCAAATCGAACAACAATGACCCCACAGAGAAAAAAATGAGGATCAACTCGGCCATGGAAGCTCACATTTCGGGGTCGACCCGAACATGTCGGTGAAGTGGGACGAGTGCATTGCAAAGGAGCTTAGGAGTTTGAGTTGGTTCGAGGAATGAAGGAATTCCGAAGTCTGAAATTTGGACTTTGGAGGTGTGGTCGTTCGAAGGTAGGCCGAAGCAAAATTCAGAACTCGGCGGAAAGAAGCGTGAAAAAGGAGTGTGAAGTCCGAAACCCAAAGTCCGAAATTCAAACTTCAGTCATTGGGGTTTCAGAGGCTTTGTGAGCTTAGAGTGATGAACAGTGCCACGCGGAGGAGGGGCGAGGTCCAAAAACCCAAAGTTTGAAATTCAGTCTTCGGGGTTTTGGAGTTTCGGAGATAGGTGATGATCGGATGAGTGCAGAATCCCCAAAACCCGAAGCCCCAAAAACCTAAAGGTCCGAAACCCGAAGTCTAAATTTCAGACTTCGGGGTTTCGGAGGTTTCGCGAGCTCACGGTGAACAGTGTTGCACAATACACATTCGAGTCCGAAACTCAAGTCTAAATTTCAAACTTCGGGGTTTTGGCATTTCATAGGTTTCACGAGCTCATAATGATGAACAGTAATGGCGATCTTCAAAGTGCAAACTCCCAAAGCTTTGAATCCCAAAAGTCCAAAATTTCAGATTTCAGAGGATAAGATGTAATCCGAGTCCGAAAAGGCAGAGATCACCACCGCATTTATTGTAGTATGGCACCCTCATCTTCAAATGGCCATAACTTTTGACTGGAAGCTTGGATTTGCACAAAATAGGACTTTTTGGAAAGCTCTTAGTGTCCTCTACACAACAGTGACTAGTTTTCTTAATTTTAGCGAGAATCAATATTTCAAATAAGGAAATAAAGTCCTCCATTTTAGAGGGTGTTTCCAAATTTTTTACCTACCCAAATAATGAAGGTATGGGCTTCCTTTCTTCTCCAACAAGGAAAAGTACATGGAGGTATGGGTTTTATAGTGGCACCCATCATTGTTGCAAGTGATTTTAATGCATTTTTGGTGGTTGAAGCAAGATTTTGAATTCCTTCTCTCTCCCTTCTCTCATTCTTCCTATATATTGTAAGGAGGGGCTCATTTCAAAAGGTTGGATAATCTTGCTTTGCACCCTCCCTTCTTCTCTTGTCTGTAAGTGAATTTGTGGAGTTCAAACCTCCCATTCAAGTTGTAATGCAAATTAGTGCCTCTTGGCCATTGTAATGCACTGTATCAAATCTATGGAGCAATAATATAAGTCTGTGGATGAAGTTCAACCCTCTCTTGTGTTCATTGTATTCTCTTGATCTCTCATTGCAATTTTGGTTAATTGTGCATGTTAAATTGTGTTGCATATTTAATGGTTTGTGTTTAATGGTGAATGAATTCATAACAATTGGTTGACTTGTGGTGTGTATTCATCCCCTTCAAACTTATTGGTTTTCATCTCCATGCAAAGCGGTGTTCAACATTCCTTATTGGTGCATCACCTCTAGTAGATTAGTTTATTTTTCTTGCATCTTCTTATCCCTGTCTCCTTAGAAAAATTTAGGAAAGGATTTAGATTAGTTTTCTACAAATTGGTGAGTGGTGATAGATACAGGAATAGGAATCCAACCTTCTCCGGAGAGCTTTCCGATTGCAAAAGTCCCACACTTTGGGAAAATCTCCATGTTATGCAATCACATTGACAATTTCAATCTATCAAGTGCCAAATGATCAAGGGTGTTGTGATTACACATCAATAGTAAGGAAAACACATTTTTCATAAACAAATCTAAGGAAGAGGTGGTTAAAAATCACGAAATTAAGGGATTGAATTGTCTGAAAGATGGCAATAATGACAACATTGAAGAAGGGCAATGGGCAATCCAACAAGGGCAATTGAGCAATGTAAACCTAAAGGATCAAGATTTTGATAAATGCACATTAGATGAGAAAGAGGAAACTCAAGGCACACTAGAAGAGACTATTCATAAATTGCTTACTCCTTCCCAATGTAAGAAAAAGTTGAATCGATATTGGCAAAACTCGACAACTAAGGGTTGGTTCCCAGTTTTACACCCTTGGGACTTGGCAACAATTTTGAAGGGGAAAATGGCTTAGAGAATGATAGATTGGGGGTATGTCATTTGTAGCCAAGGATGCATCTAACATTCTCTTTCTCACCAAGTCTTGGAAATGACTAGGAGGCACGTACAAAGGGGATGGCCAAATCTTGCTACTTTTGGTTTTGCCTAAACCAAGGTGAGAGGACCCAAGGGGTAACTTGAATGAGGAAAAGATGTTATAATTCAATTTCCCTCAAATTATTGGCAAGTCAATCTGAGTTGAGTATGGCCATGAATGTAATATCTACTTGCAAGAGTTGTCACAAAGATATCACACATACTTAGTACATCAAACACAAGTTACTAAAGACAGTGGAATATGATTCACATACACCATTTCTGAACAATAGTTAAATGAAAAGGATATCAATGATGTTTGGAATGTTAATCTTTGCAAATAAAGGTAAACGCATTTGTAATGGACAAAGGTAGTGTAATTTATAGGCAAACACATGTATGATATATGAGTCTAATGTGTTTATAGGGGTAGGATGGTAGGATACTTTCAGTTTAGAGAAAAAAAAGGGGATGGACGAGGATGATTTATAACAACACGGTGTAAATGACTGCCATAAGAGCCTTTACTTCCAAAATGCAAAGAAAACATAATTAGGTAAACATAACTTCCAAATGGGGCATTTGCATTCATTGACACCCAGTTCATGCAAATGTTACCATGTCTTGAAACCCTTAACACAAACACTTGAGTAACAATTTTAACGAGAATATTCATTGCTTCCATTTTGTATGCCCAAGATACGCTTAAGGGATGACAAAAATCACTCCAAAGATCTATTACAACAAGGATTTTATAACTGAACCAAAATATTGCAAAGTATACACTGCAACACAATATTTAGGTAGTGACTAAGAAAATACAATAACCAAAAGTTAAATCTGTGTAATCCATAGATGCAACAAGCATAATATTGCAATAAAAGTTATATTTCACTAATCAAATATTCATATACATAATAAAATCCATGACTAAACCAAAACAACTTGTTCCATTCATATTGGTTTTAACAAGGGGACATAGAATGGATGCCCTCAATGCCTGCTAATGGTTGTACAGTGCAACCACCTTAGCATTACAACCTTAGAAAATTAGAATTTTCACACTACTCAAAGATGAAAACCTAGAGCTAGAGCAATTAATAATCATCTTTCAACAAAAACCACCAACCAACCCCTATAATGAAGACAGATCCTCCTTATATTATTTTCCACAAGGTAATATACCCAAATTCCCCCAAAAAACCAATTGAGACAAGCAAAATCGGGGCAAAGGATGTTGAATCCTCCAGTAGTAAAGGTCCTGTTTTGATGTGTCGAGGCCGTAGAGGCTCTATTTCATGATTGAAAACATGGAAGTGCACAAGATATTATCTTTTCCAATCAACCACTATTGTCTTATATTACTTTGTCATCCTTCATGTGTGCATTATCACATGGAGTTTTATATGTCTTAATCATTTGAACAAATTCTTCCTCCTATCTCTTGGTTGCGTCAACTCTACATTAAATCTCTAAAAACCATCATGGGCACCCCTAGGCTACATACTTCATCAAATGTGGATGTTTGAGCCATGTGTAACTTCATCATTAAACACACAAACTATTTTTCTACATTCCACCTCCCTAACTTACTCAAAACCGAATCGATGATACCAAAGCTGGAGGACTCGAGTAGACCTTTACAACACACCAATTTTGCAAGATTTGGAGCTATGGAGTGAAAGATGTGATTTTGCATGTCGGGAGGAATAGGAGAATGACACGTGATAACCTCTGGCTGGTTGTGGGGATTTCCTCTATCCATGTGTGTGTGTCTGTGTGTCACACCCTCCACATGTCACATTGTGATTAGTTACGAGGGTCGGGAATATACTTTCATATTACACATTGTATGTCATATGCCTTTTTATTTTTGACCCACAGACCGAAACTTCATTGAATCTACCTTATTCTATAGGTTTTAAGTTTGCGGAACCCATATGTGTTGAAGATTTTTGGAATGCTTTCATCTGTCCTCCTTTATGCTCTTGATCTTTGCCATATGTCCTCCTTAGATTCATTGTTAACCCTACTAACTTGATGCTTCGCCTCCTCTCGAACTCAAAACATTTAAAACTCCAACTTATTTTGCGAACTTAAGGTCCACAAAATGTGTCTTCGTTGAAGAGCACCGAAATCTTGATGCGCATCCACCTCTTAAGCCCTAGATCCGTGTCATGTGTTCTTCTTCGGCCCCTTTGATTTTCACCATGTGTCCCATCCTTGACATGTCTCTCCGCGTGACCATCCATACCCTAAGACATTATCCAACACAACTTATTCCATGGCTTAGAGTCCACCCGAGTGCATCACATTAAAATTTGCTAGAATGGCGATACGATTCCTCGACTAACCACCTCGATCTTAACCATGTGGATGTCTCTCAACTCACTTGAGTGTCCTATTTGACCAGTCAACATGCCAACCTACTACAGAGACATGAAAATATTTTTGAATTGTGGCTCATTCGTGGGTGAGTCATCGAGTTCAAAAGCTATGAGGAGAACCGAAATCTGTCACATGTCTTTGTCATTTAGAGGGTACTTTAAATGTTTAAACAATAGATCATTGATGATTTTTTTTTTTATTTGTTTGGTGGTGTAGACCTTTGAAGGGTGTTTGAACATCTCGAGATTATTTTAAAAATGGCTAAGTCCATTTAAAATGGGTTATCGAAATTAATCCAGGGGTTAATTTGGGAAGACAAGATCTTCTTCATTTTCCTAGAATGTTGTCGTGAAAGCCCGAGAGATCCCCATGAAACTTGCAACTATACATTTTCTCTAAATTTAAAAGAGAACATGAGAAACACGTTAAGCTTTATATTACACAACCATCAACATGTCACCAAAGCAACACAAATGATGAGATATATTGCAAAAACATTGCGAAGCTCCTTCATTATGTAAGTCAACCTTCTAAGGCTCTTCAAATCACGAAAAAGGCAAGAGGCCAAAGTAAAAATGAGGAACATACGGATCATAAAAGAATTTAAACCAGAAAATAATTGGGATTTTGCAAAGATTGTGCAAAAGATACATAGTGTCAATTGGTCACCAACATTGGCTCTAGCTCGAGGATGAATACCCCAATGCGTACCACGAGGACCATATAACACTCGTGGAAGAAGTAGACCAGTGCTGAACCATCAAGCAAGGAATCAAATGGATAAACACAAGCTGACATTTTGTAATTTTAAACACGCCGTAAGCACAAAAAATGACAAAAATTGATCACAGGGGATCAAAAAGGGAACAAAAAACAGACAAAACAAAAACAAGAACAAAAGTGCACACTATATAACAATATACATGGAGACATATTGCTAATCCAAGAAGTATTTAATATATCTACCATTAACAAGTAACTTGAGTAGTTATCCTTCTGAATCCCTCAAGAAAAATATGTGTTCTCTAATCCTAATGTCTATAGAGTAGGGACTCATCCATAGTGCATTAAATTTACAATGTGTTCCTTTATCTTCATGCCTATTATCCCATAGCAACACCAAATCACCAACATGGAAATTGCTTGGAGTAACCTTCTTATCAAATATCTTCTTGAATGTTTATCTGGATTGAATGTCTCGATGAGATTCTCTCATAACCTCATCCAAATCAATTATTTGGTTGATCTATGCGATATAAGGCTCGACATCACTTTCATCTTCTAACTATTGGATAAACTTGTAAGCTGAGAACTACATATGAAGGGATAAGAGGGCTTGAACATTGTATACCGAGTTCAAATGGGCTCATTCCAGTAGACTTTTTTGTTGTTATCTTGTTAGCCCATATTGCAAATTTGAGTTGTTCACCCAACTTCATCTTGTTTGTGTCTAATGTCCTTCGAGAATCTTGATCAAGTTTTTATTACTTTATTTTGCATGCCCGTTTCCTTGTGGATTATAATTAGAGGCATATGTGAGGGTAATGTTATATTCATGGCACATTGTTGCTAAAGTTTTAGCTATGAAACTCATAGCATTGTCAACAACTAGTTTGATAGGAACACCGAACCTACAAAGTATGTGGTTTAGGATGAAATCCATAACCACCGATGAGTTGCTTTCTTGATAGGGATTGCTTTTACCCACTTGGTGAAATAATTTATGGCCACCGATATCCATCTATGACCCGCACTCGAGGGATATGATATTTCACCAATAAATTCCAATCCCCATTATTTGAAGGAGCTTGTATTGAAACAAGAGTTACTGAGGGGAGATATCTTGAAGCCTTTAGTCTACTAGAGAAATGATGGCATCTCTCATACTTTCTTACTAACTATGCAACATCCTTGAAGAGGGATGGCCACCAATAACCTGCTCTTAAAATTTTATGAGTAGTGACTTTCCCAAAAAATTTACCACCACAAAACCCTCGGTGGAATTTAGATAGTAACTTAGGGGCTCCATCCTGTTATGCATCTTAACAAAACTTTATCAGAGATTTTCCAAGCCAATCCATAGTCTATCAAGATATACTTTTGGGACACCAACTTGAGTGTCCTTCTTTGATTTTTATCCAAGCCAACAAGACAATTTAGATTCTTCAAATAATACACAATGTCCTTATACCAAGTAGAAGTACTTACCTTTCCATAAGGGTGTTGCTCCTTGCCTTCAATATTGTGCACTTCAACAACTTGTAGATTAGTCTCAGCCATCAATCTTTCCAAGCCCAAGCCTCTCACCAACTTTGTATTATGAATGTCCATATCATATTCTTGAAGTTTGTTAACCCACCTACACCTCTTACTTGACATCTTTTATTTGAGAGAGGATGTCTTTCACCATGGTGTGTGGCACATATGTTATGATCTTAGAACTTAGAATATAGGGTCTAAAATTTTTAGTAGCTTTTACAAAGCAGAAGCTTGTTTCTCCATGATAGAATACTTCAACTCATACCCCTACAAAGTTTTATTGAAGAAGGCAATAGGTTTTTCATCACCTTAGTCATCTTTTTGTAACAAAACATAAACAATAGTGAAATCAAGCAAAAGAAAACATATGCAAATACATTTTGTAATCGGGACTATCAACACAGGGGAAGTCTTGAGTTTTCTTTTACTCCCTTAAAATCTTGTATTGCCTCATCACCCCATTTGATAACTTGATCCTTCTTCAACATGCTTGTAATAGGAAAATTAATCTCAACAAAGTTGGATATGAATATTCTTATAAAGTTTATTTGACCAAAGAAGGATTGAATACCTTTCTTAGATCGGGGGATGTGGACCTTATCAATTGCTTCTACTCTTTCAAGGTCTATTATAACTCCTTCGTGATGAAGGAAATGATAAGAAGATTGTTCCATACTGCAAAGATCTCATATGATAATAGCACACCACATTAGATTTGTAAAACATAAGAGCTAAAATATCATATATAGAAATCCATCATAATCCATTATTCTCAATACATTAGAATTGAATTTTATTACATTGTTCAATAAGAAGGATGTACATATAGGAGGAGGGAAGTGCAACTACTACCTAAATTAGTGGTGAAGAACTCCCACTAACTAATATTGGTAGTTAAGTTAACTTCACAAGACTAGGAAATTAAATCCACATAATGGGAAAGCTAACTCAACACAATTAGTAAGTTAACTCCACACAACTAGTACACATACGCAAGCTAACCCAACAAGTGTAGGGCTAACACAAGTGTAAGAATTATCCTAATAAAAAATAAAAGAATAAATAATAACCTACGATAACACCCCCATAAGCATAACTTAGGTGGGCGGAAAAGAAAGTGGGTTAGATAACAAAGGCGATGAGGTACCCATGTACAATAAGCGGGAAAAAGGGACACACATGAAAGGTACCCAAAACCAATAATAACAAATTAGAGAGAGAAAAATTTCTCTGTAAGATATCCTAAGAAGCTCGAATTCAAAAACTCGTACAATGTTGAAGAAGTTTGGTGTGTGTTTGTGGTCTAAATCCTCTGTTCGATCACAAAACTCAAAAATAACTAACACTAGGCTTCACTGAGAATAGCTCTATGCAAGAGAGATGCATCGATGGAGTGATGTCAAAAGTGCAAAAAAACATCAAACATAATCGATCAACTGCTACAAATAAGTGTGTCACTATCCGATAATAATAATCAAGGCAATAAGGTAAGGACACGAGATCCAAAGAAATTTGAGTGCTAAGATCTCAAGAAAAGATAAGATAATAAGACAAGGACACAAAACACAAAGAAGCAAGATCAGCTGCTGCTACAAATAGGTGTGCCACGATCCAAGAATAATAACCAAGACAATAAGGCAAGGACACGAGATCCAAATAAATTGGAGTGCCAAGATCCAAGAAAAGCCAATTGAATAAGGCAAGGACACAAAACTCGAAGAAACAAGATCAACGTGTAACAAGGCAAGGACACGAAACCTAAAGAAGTAGTATCAACACCACACCCTCTCATACTGCTGAATGGGTAGAGTAATGCTACAAATCTATATGAGTTGTCAAAACAACTACTCGAACACTGACAAACTAACATTGGGCTTCACTAGAATAGCTCCCCCACAAGAGAGACTATCAACATGCCAAAAAAGTGTCGAAGATACAAATATAAAATCTCTCAACAAACAAAGAGAGATATAAATGTTGGCACTTTATAATTGAGTGCATGTTACAAACATGACATTTTAAATTTTTAGTTTATTTCTCAAAATAAACAATTCCAATGGAACAAACATGAAAAAACAAACACTTTTGAAAAAAATGACACTCAAATATGAGTTACCGATCAAAAGACATAATTTTTCAAGTTTGTGCTTTAATATTTATTTAATAAATAAATAAAATACTTTGTAGTCTTTGATTTATTTTCTAGAAAAAAGTTTCCAATTATATATCTGCAAAACGGAAGAAGAGAAAAAAACCCAGAACCAAACGTGAAAAACTAGAAAAACCGCATAAATGGTTTTTTCGGATGTTTTGCCTCTCTCGCACGAACTTCCAAGATCCCCAAATCCTCGACACATAGGAACTCTACAAAGCGAAGAAGAAAACAAACATTAGTGAACGCGCAAAAAAAAACCCAAAAAGTGTTTTCTACGGATGTTTTACCTCCCCAACACGAATTTCTAAATGGATCCATAAATCTTCAAATCCTCTCCACATAGGAACTTTGCAAATTGGAAGAAAAAAACCCATTACCGATTACAAAAACCAGAAAAACCATTTTCTGGAATTTTTATTTCCCCGACACAAATTTCTTCCCGTGGCATGAAAGTGTACGATTTCCAGTTCTTCGTTAAAAAGAAACTTTGAGAAGCGAAAGAAAAAAACCTATTACTCGAATGCAAAAAACCCAAAAAAACCCAGAAACCATTTTTCTGGATTTTCTACTTCCCTGTGAAGATTTCCCCCACCAAAAATGTCAGATTCTCGCCAAATAGGATTGTTGCAAAGTGGAAGAAAAACCTAGTATCGAAGGCAAAAATCCGAAAAACCCCGAAAAAAGACAAGAAATCGTTTTTCTGGATTTTCTACTTCCTCGACATAAAATTCTTCACTGGCATGAATTTCCAAGCAAATCTACATGTGTTTGTGTCCACCTCTGCAAAACCAAAACAAACTAAAAATAAGCTCTCCTTCGATAACCAAGTTTATAGTTGTTTTTGGGGTTTTTCCACCTTCCAAATCCAACAAAGCCCTCCGTTTTGAGTAAAAATGGAAGCTACAACAAAGTGCTAACAAATTCCAAAATATATGAAAACAAATAAACTCTTGCTTGCAAAAAAACTTATATATGGATGTCTACATCATCTATCGCTCTGATACCATGAAAGGAACAATAAAAAGATTGTTCCATGTTGCGAAGATCTTAGATGATAATAACACACCACATTAGATTTACAAAACAAAAGAGCTAAAATATCATATATGGAAATCCATCATAATCCATTATTCTCAATATATTAGAATTAAATTTCATTACATTGCTTGATAATAAGGATGTACATATAGGAGGAGGGAAGTGTAACTACTACCTAGATTAGTGTTGAAAAACTCCAACTAACTGATGCTGGTAGTTATGTTATCTCCATAAGACTAGCAAGTTAACTCCACATAACTGGAAAACTAACTCAACACAACTAATAAAATAACTCCACACAAGTAGTACACCTAAACAAGCTAACTCAACAAGTGTAGGGCTAACAAAAGTGTAAGAATTATCCTAATAAACAAATAAAAGGATAAATAATAACCTACACTAACATATGAGACACGATCTGTCCCAACAACTTGGCTTTTTATACTCCAAAGTGACATTTTTTAGGGTTAAATGAAATTCCACATTCTTTATATTTTATCAAGATCTTTTCTAGATGCTCCAGTGATCACCTTTTTATCGTGAAAACAGTATATCATCCCGATAAATAACAATAAAAATTTGATAAACCCAACAGATGCAACATCCATGGCTCTCTTAAAAGTGGCCCCTGCATTCATTAATCCAAATGGCATTCTGACATAAACATAAGTGACCCGAGGAGTTTTGAATGGAGTCTTATATTGTTTTGATTTTTGACCACAACTTGGTTATAACCAAAGAATCCATCCAAAGTAGACAACATTTGGACCTCGATATCTTTTGTAAAAGTTATCCATGTTAGGTAAAGGGTAGTTGTCCTTGAGTGAGGCTTTGTTTAAATTTCTAAAATCTACACAAAGTCTGATATCCCCATTTTTCTTTCGACTAGCACAAGATTGGCCACCCATGAGGAGTATCTAGTAGGTTGAATTATGCCACCATCCCTCAGCTTCTTTAATTCTTCTTGCATTTTGGCTGCAAGGATGGGGTTGATAGGTCTTTATTTCTGTTTGAAGGTCTTAGTGTGAGGTTATAAAGGTATTACATGCTGAAACAAATCCTCTCTATAAGTTGTCAACCTAGAATAGGACCAAACAAGGCGATCTGATATTTTTCAATAATTTGGTATAATATTTTCTTTCTTCTTCATTCATATTGCTCCCTAACCAAACTTTCTTGGGATCATGAAAAGTGCCTAATTTGAATTCCATAACATATGTGGGTATGTAGGTATATCTATTCATAGCTTTGTCAGCATTGTCAAAAGTAGGTTCGAGGCTAACAAGTCCTCTTGGGATGGTGTTCTTTTAAGCTGAATCACTTCTTTCCCAAAGAGGGTCTCCTTACCATCACATACATATACCATAGATTCTAAATCAATATGTTGAAATGCAAACTCTCCCTAACAACTCAAGCATATTTTAATGTGGGAGTCATCATCAAACACTTGTCAATGTTGGATGTTCTTAGGAAAAAAAGGTTTGACTAACACCTCAACTTTAAACTTACAATACGGGGACACATTCTCATTGTCATACTAAGAGGTCAATATTGTCAACCTATCGACTACTACATTCGAATCCTTGAATCCTCTAATGGTATTCAATATTAAAGGAATAAAAAAACTCAATGAGATCCCACACTACATTTTCGTACTATATCGCGTTTGATTCTTGGTTGTATATAGGTTTCTAACTTGTTTGATGACTAGCTTAGAGTCACCTTTGACAACGAGGTCCTTAATTTTGTGTCTCTGCAACCAATTCTTAGACCAAGTAAGAGTGCTTCATATTCAACTATGTTGTTGGTGCACTCAAAAATTAACTTAAAAGAGAAACCAAAAGAACCATCACTTGGAGAAGTCAACACCACACCAACTCCATTTCTAGAATTGGAACAAGCTCCATCAAAAGTCATAACCCATAGAGCATTAGTGTCTTCAAGTTGTGAATTCATATCTAAACAATGATATTCAAAATCAACATTACCAACAAAATTGTCCAAATTCGTATTAGTAAGTAACATCTCATAAGAAACATTCATGGGGTCTTCTATGAGATTGAACATCTTTTCCTCTTTGTGCAACTTAGCTAGCTTTCCTTACAAAGGTATGGAAGCATAAGACATGTCCATTTGAAAACTACCCCTACACTAACAACCCACTTTCTCAATAGCAACATTCCCCATTTAGTAGGGAAATCAACAATAACAACATTCATTTTCAAGTTCTTCCATAGATAAGCAACCAATTACATCGCCAAACCTCTAAAATAACCAACCACGAGACACCTCTGGAATCCATGGAAAAACATTTCCCAAAAGTAGTCGTTATCTTGATATCCAACTCATTCACGAGTATCAAGGGCATAATATTGTATGAAGCACCGGAATCAAACATGTAGTTGTGTAGGAGCAAACTATTAACAATTAGAGTGGTGAAAAAGGGCTCTACATCTAAGTGAGTTTCTACAAGGGAGGTACCCACATAAACCTCAGTGGTGGCTCTACAACTTCTCCCTTTACTTCAATTTCACTTTCAACAATAGTAGGGGAAACCACCTTGTTAACCACAACCTTCTCCTTAACAACAACATCCTCCTTGAATCCCAAATATTCAAAGGCTCTTTTCTTATGCTCATGGATCCTAAGTAGTTCAACTAGAGGAATAATGATCTTTATTTGGCTTAGGATTTGACCATATTACATATATTATACTTAGGGAGGGATGCATTAAAGGGAAGGGTGATTGTTTTATCAGATGGGATGAACTCTTTCATAATAGGGGCAAGTGGGAGAAGTGTTTGGTCCTAGTTTACCAACAGGTTCTTACTTGGTACACTTCTCTTAGGACCATCTATAGGAACATTGGATAGAATAGGCATCTTGGATTTGGAAGTTGGGGCAAGCCCCTTGTTTTTCCCATTCCTCAGGTTGTACTCTTTCTCTTGGGCAATAATAACATTGATCAATAGTTTTGTCTCCTCTTTAGAAGGAGCCTCTCCATCATATTTATTAATCATCAAGGCTCTCAAATATTTAAAGTCATGATTAGGTAACTTAAAAGATTGAGCCATATCAATATCAACATTAAATTACAAAGGGAGGGAACAAACTTTTTTTACACATGCCCAAAATTCATCCACATTCCAGGCACACAAAAGATCAGTGGAAGATGTAACCTACTCTAAATCCTTTAGACACTCCAAAACACATGCATCACCAAAGTTAGCTTCATCATCATCAACAGTTGGTTGTTCACAAGGAACATGAGGAAGCAATCACTTATCACACCAATCAATAGTGTGTTCTTCTCACATAGTTAACTCTTCTAACCAATGGGTCAGTGATTGCCTTGTTATCTCTAAAAGTGTGTTGTCTGTCATATTGACCCATAAACCCTTTACCCCTATCATTAGCTCTATGATCTCCTTTGGGATGATTCCCAAACATATTATGTCTAGTGTTTTATTCTTTGAGTATGAGGATTGCGAGCCAATCCTTTCTCGCAGCCAACTTGTAGGAAATTTCTTTAACACCTCCAACGTAAGTCTTAACAATTGTTATCCATATTTCACCCCCGTGCCAAATATTGGATCGACCACGATCCACATAAGAGGAAACAGAGTCAAAAGGCGGACATAAAAGGCTTCAAAATTGGCTAAGTATAAAGGTGTAAGTAGAGAATGCCAAGTGTCAATATGGCATTGATTCAAGGGGTGAATAGAGAAAAGGTTTCTAAATGAGCCCAGAGATCGCCGCATGTCCTGGGGAAAGCGGACTGTATGGGGAAAAATTTGGTTCTTTACCCATTGTTATCTCAAAAGGTGTTGGGGTGTGGAGCCTGTTTTTGGTCTTCTTGAATTAGTGTTGAAGTGTTGGAGCTCGAACGGTTAAGTTTGGAGACTTCAGGAGCATTCTGCAGTCGTTTGCTATGATGTTCTTTGCCGCGACATTCTTGTTAATCATTAAGTGTCAAGCGTCGAGACTATTTTTCAGCCATGGGAAGTTGAAAGATCGCGACTTTCAATCTTCTAGGTTCAGCTTTATGGCTTCTTATAAGGATTTTAATCCTATAAATAGAGGTGTTAGGGTATCTTAAAGATATCTTGAGTGTTCAAGAGGTCTTGAGTCTTAGAGATCAAGAGGTGATCAAGAGTGATCAAGGTTAAGCAATTGAGAGTCAATTGTGGTTTAGATGTGGTTTAACATCTTTGGAATTCTGTTGTGAGTTCATAACTGAGAGAAGACTGTGAGAGTTGTTTTACTCTTGTTGATAATAAAATCTGAGCAAGTTCTTGGTGGACGTAGCCCACATTGGGTGAACCATGTTAAATCTTGTCTTGTCTTCTTTTGTGCATTATTTATTTATGTTGTTTTATTTCTGCAAGTATAATTCTGCTATATAGTTTCCTACTGTTGTGGTTTGAGGAATTGTTTCTGCATATTTGTTCTCTAATTCCTAACAATTGGTATCAGAGCTTTGGTGGTTTTTTTTTGAAGTTGTAAATCACAGGGAAAGTTAAGCTTGAGTGGGAGCTATGGAAGATGAGGGCAGATCGAGGGTTGAGAAGTTCAATGGGCAGAACTTTGGTTTGTGGAAGATGCAAATGGAGGATTACTTATATCAGAAAGACCTCCATGTTCCTTTGGCTGGAAAAGCAAAGAAACCTACTAGCCATGTCGGATGAGGATTGGGAGTTGCTGGATAGAAAGGTGCTCGGCAATTCGTTTATGCCTTGCATCTTTGGTTACTTTCAACATATCGCAGGAGAAGACCACGAGAAGGTCTCATGAGTGCATTGGGGAAGTTATATGAAAAACCCTCTGCCTCTAATAAAATATTTTTGATGAAAAATTTATTTAATATGAAGATGTCTGAGAATGGTTTTGTTGCTGATCATTTGAATGAATTTAATACGGTTGTGAGTATGTTAAACTCAGTAAAAATTGACTTTGATGATGAGGTCAGGGCTTTGTTGATTTTGTGCTCCTTACCAGATAAGTTGGGACAACTTGGTTATGGTTGTAAGTAATTCAGTCTCTAATAACTCAAAGCTGAAGTTTGAGGATGTAATAGGTGTGATCCTAACCAAGGAAATGCGAAGGAAGAGCACCGAAGATTCTTCTACTTCTGGAAACACTTTGACGATGGAGAGCAGAGGGAGACAAAAGAACAGAGGGAAAGGCAATCATGGGAAGTTGAATGATTGTGGAAGGTCAAAGTCCAAGAGTAAGTTAGAATGTTGGCACTGTGGGAAGGTTGGTCAAGCTAAGAAAGATTGTTGGGCTCTTCGGGATAAGAAGAACAAGGAGGAAACTAAAGAGGTAAATGTAAAAGAGTGATGTTTGTCAAGATGTCTTAATTCTTTCTTTAGATAATATTGTTGAATCTAGGGTGTTAGATTCAGGGGCTTCTTTCCATGCCACCCCACAAAGACATTATTTTACTTGATTTTGTTCAAGGTGATTTTGGACATGTATATCTTGGTGATGATGAACCGTGTAACATAGTAGGGAAAGGTTGTGTTCGGGTGAAAATGCGAATGGGAACACATGGCTACTTAAGGATGTGTCGGGCATGTGCCTAAGTTGAGGCAAAATTTGATATTAGCGGGACACACGGGTAGTGATGGATGTACGGTTAGTTTTACAAAGCGGATTCTTGGAAGGTTACCAAGGTAGCTCTTGTGGTTGCAAGAGGTAAGAAAAATGGTATTTTGTATTTAACAAGTGGTGTTGATTATTGTAATTTAGTTGCTGCAGATGGAGATGCAACTTTGTGGCACCAGAGACTCGGTCATATGAGTCATAAGGGCATGTAGATTATAAAGGATAGGTTGCTGGATTAAAGGAGTTAGATTTGGACTTTTGTGAGGACTGTGTTTATGGGAAACAGAAGTAGGTGAGATTCCTCAAGGTTGGACCTACCAGGAAGGAGAGTAAGTTGGAGTTAGTACATACAGATGTATGGGGGCCAGCTAAGGTAAACTCTATTGGTGGTTCATGTTATTACGTCACTTTGATTGATGATGTAACTAGAAAAGTTTGGGTATATTGCATTAGAAAGAAATCTGATGTGTTTGAAACTTTCAAAAGATGGAAAGCCTTGGTTGAGAATGAAATAGGTCTCAAGTTGAAATGTCTCAGGTCGGATAATGGAGGGGAATATTGCAGCAATGAATTTATTGATTATTGTTCGGTAAATGGGATCCACAAGCAAAGAACGGTTCCAAATACTCCACAGGAAAATGAAGTGTCAGAGAGAATGAACAGGACAATCATGGAGCATGTTAGGTGCATGAGGTTACATGCGGGCTGCCACTCATGTTTTGGGAAGAAGTGGTAAGCACAATTGTTTATCTTATTAATCAGAGGACCCTTTATGGCCTTGGATGGAGGTATACCTGAGGAGGCTTGGTCTAGTAAGAAAATTGATTACTCATTTCTTAGAGTATTTGGATGTGAGGTATTTGTTCACATCGATAAAGATGATTGGACCAAGTTAGAGGCTAAGTCTGAGAAATGCACCTTTGTTGGATATGGTGAGTATGATTCTGGTTTCCGTGTTTGGAGTCTTAAAGACAAGAAAGTATTTTGGTCTAGAGATATTGTCTTTAATGAAAAAAATCATGTATAAAGATCCGTTGCAGGAACATAAAGAGGAATCAAAGAAAGAATACAGTGTTAGAGGACATTGTGGACAACAAGGTGTCTAAGGGGCGGTTCGAAGTACAACATGTTCAAGCACATCCAGTTTAGGTACCTACTCATCAGGAACCCCAAACTCCTGAGGTGAGAAGGTCTTCTAGGGTAAGAAGGGAACCTGAATGATTTACTCCATCTTTGAATTATTTATTGCTCACTGACAGTGGAGAGCCAGAGTGCTTTGAGGAAGCAATGCAGGTGGATGCCAAGAAGAAGTGGGAGCAGGCCATGGATGAAGAGCATAGATCTCTTATGGAAAACTAGACTTGGGATCTGGTGGAGCTACCGAGGGCAAGAGAGCATTGCAGAACAAGTGGGTGTATAGAATAAAAGAGGAAGATGGAGGCATGAAACGATACAAGGCCCGGTTGGTGGTCAAAGGATTTGCACAGAAGAAAGGTATAGACTTT
This sequence comes from Taxus wallichiana var. yunnanensis, assembly GCA_018340775.1. Taxonomy (NCBI): domain Eukaryota; kingdom Viridiplantae; phylum Streptophyta; class Pinopsida; order Cupressales; family Taxaceae; genus Taxus; species Taxus wallichiana. Next base: position 713,967,782 of record CM031234.1, on the reverse strand, counting down.
GATGAAATTTTTCTCCGGTTGTTAAAATGACTTCTATTAGGATTGTTCTTGGTTTAGTTGCAGTAGAAGACCTGCACTTAGAACAGTTGGATGTGAAGACTGCATTCCTTCATGGTGAGTTGGAGGAGGAATTGTACATATGCGCAGAGTACACGGGGTTATGAGGTCAAAGGGAAGGAGAGGTTAGTGTGCAAATTGAAGAAGAGCTTGTATGGCCTGAAACAAGCTCCACGGCAGTGGTACATGAAGTTTGATAGTTTTATGCAGGAGAAAGGTTACTCCAGGTGTCACTCAGACCATTGCGTGTACATCAAGAAGTTTCTTGATGGTAGTTATATTATTCTATGCCTATATGTAGATGATATGCTTGTTATAGGGAAGAACATGCAGGAAATAAAGGTACTCAAGAAGTAACTAGGTGACTCCTTTGCTATGAAGGATTTGGGGCAGTAGAAACAAATCCTTGGTATGAGAATAACTTGGAACAGGAAGGAGAGGAAGCTGGTATTATCTCAAGAAGAGTACATAAAGAAGGTCTTGGAGAGGTTTAGTATGCAAGATGCTAAACCGGTTGGTACTCCTTTGGCAGGTCACTTTAAATTATCAAAGGAGTAGAGTCCTAAGAATGAGGAGGATAGAATCTAGATGTCCAGGGTACCGTACTCATCAACAATTGGTAGCTTGATGTATGCTATGGTATGCACTAGGCCTGACATTTCCCATGCAGTGGGAGTAGTGAGCAGGTTTATGAGTGATCCAGGTAGAGAGCACTGAGCAGCAAGAAAGTGGATCCTTCGGTATTTGAGAGGGACCATGGGAGCAACATTGTGTTTTGGTGGATCGGACACTACATTATGTGGATATGTAGATTCGGACATGGCAGGAGATTTGGACAGCAGGAGGAGCACGACAGGTTATGTATTTACGGTTGGTGATACAATGTGAGTTGGATTTCATGGTTACAAAAGGTTGTGGCTTTATCAACCACAGAGGCTGAGTATGTTGCTACCACAGAGGCAAGCAAGGAGATGATTTGGCTACAATAGTTGCTTGATGAGTTGGGTCATAAGCAGGAAGTTAGGAGACTACACAAAGTGATAGTCAGAGTGCTATTCATTTGGTGAAGAACTCCGCTTTCCACTCTAGGACGAAGCACATTCAATCTGAGATATCATTTCATCAGGACAACTTTGGAAGAAGATAAGTTGAAGCTAGAAAAGATTCATACCAGTCAGAATCCTATGGATATGATGACCAAGGCGGTCACAAGGGAGAAGTTGAAGTTGTGTTCAACTTTGATTGGCCTTCATGGTTGATAATGAAGGGTTAAGAACTTTGCTCAGTGGAAACAATCTCCAAGTGGGAGATTGTTGGGGTGTGGAGCCTTTTTTGGTCTTCTTGAATTAGTGTTGAAGTGTTGGAGCTCAAACGGTTAAGTTTGGAGACTTCAGGAGCATTCTGTAGTCGTTTGTTGTGACGTTGCTGCGACATTGCTTTGTTAACATGTTGTTAACTGGCTGTCAATGTCGAGACTATTTTTCCAGCCGTGGGAAGTTGAAAGATCACGACTTTCAATCTTCTAGGGTCGACTTTATGGCTTCTTAAAAGGATTGTAATCCTATAAATAGAGGTGTTAGGGTATCTTAAAGATATCTTGAGTGTTCAAGAGGTCTTGAGTCTTAGAGATCAAGAGGTGATCAAGAGTGATCAAGGTTAAGCAATTGGGTGTCAATTGTGGTTTAACATCTTTGGAATTTTGTTGTGAGTTCATAATTGAGAGAAGACTGTGAGAGTTGTTTTACTCTTGTTGATAATAAAATATGAGCAAGTTCTTGGTGGACGTAGCCCACATTGGGTGAACCACGTTAAATCTTGTCTTGTCTTCTTTTGTGCATTATTTATTTATGTTGTTTTATTTTTGCAAGTATAATTTTTCTATATAGTTTCCTATTGCTGTGGTTTGAGGAATTGTTTCCACATATTTGTTCTCTAATTCCTAACAAAAGGGGTAAAAGTTGCAAAATGGCCCGCAACTCCACCCAAGGAAAAAGTCAGCATTTGGGCTCGAGTCAAAGCCAAAGCGGGGAATCGGAGGAAAGGGCAAAAGATAAATTGTGGACCCGTAGGCCCGATTTTTGTTCCAATCTAGCTATCACATATCCCATATCAAAAGGGGACCCATTTTTCAAGTTGTTTTCCGCCCTCCTGTACGGACCCGATACAAAATTCGAAGGGGCATATCTTTCGACTCGGGGCTCGAAATATTGCAAATCTGATGCCGTTGGAAAGATTTCGGCCTCACCCATGCCATGGAGGTTTGAAACTTTAATTTTTAGGAGGTTAGGTGAAGAAAAATGGAGGAAACGTCTTCAAGATTTCAATGCAGGATCTTGCCTCGACAACCAGATCAGATTTGATCTGTTTCGGTGTTTCCTCTTCCGTCAAGGTGCCAAACCAAGGATTGATGCAATAAAGATGGATTTGGGGAGATATTTCATTAGAGGCATTAACAGTGGTGGTTGAGCTTCAACCTATTTTTCCCGCTTCTCTCTCTCTTCTTCTTTCAGGTTGAATCTATAAATATGGGGGCAGGATTCATTGTAAAGGGTTAGACATTCTTTATTTTACTGTGCTCCCTTATCCTCTTAGCAAAGGGATTTGTGGGGTTCAAGCCTTCCATCAAAAATTTCATTGCGTTTCTGCCTCTTGGCTACTTTGTAATGGACTATATCAATCTACAGAGCAATAAAACATGTCTGTGATCGATTTTAGATCATTTCTTGTCTCTTTTGCTTTCATCTAGTCTCCCATTATATATCTGGATATCTGTGTTTCTTTATTGTATGCATTTTGTTGGTTTATGTCTATTAGAAAAATAAGTGTCCATCATTCCTTCGGTGCATCACCTCATAGTTTAGATTTTTTTTAATTTTTGTATTCCTTCTATCCCCGTCTCCTTGGTAAAGTTTAGATTAGGATTAAGAACAGATCCTCTACAAATTTCTACGTATGCACCTAAACAGAGGAATAAGGAACCAACCTTTGATCAGAGAGCTTTTCCATTTTTGCAAGGTCCCACGCCTTGGGAAAAGTTCAATGTTATGCAATCACACCAAATGACTTTGCCTTAGAAAAGCAGACCTGTAGAACTCATTTGAGGGTGCTGTGATTTTGCACTAACAACTTCTTCAAGATCACAGACTTGTTGGCTTGAGGTTTTTTGGATTAACAAGCCTTACAACCTCTCTCCTAATATGTTTACCGTACGTACATAAAATTGTAAGGTATTGATCGCCGAATAGGAGCAGTGTAACAAGTGCCCCAATGATGATACAGTCTCCCTCACAAGGTGTTCGGGATCCAGAAAATCCTTCTGAGGAGTATGCGTTAACATCCCGCATGCCCCGCTTAGCCCCCGTGTCCTTTGTTTTCCCCTTTTTCCCTCTTTTCTTGGCCTTTTTCCCTTGATTCTGAAACCGCCACCCCTCGGATCGGAACCAGGACCGCCGCCCGATCGTGGCGGCGGTCCCAGAACCGCCGCCCGCTCGAGCGGCGGTCCTGCACGCATTTTCCAGAAAGCACTTTGATGCGACTCACGTAAAATATCAACATTTCACCAGCCTTTTCCTTGCCGACTTGGGCTTGCATTTATGTTTTTGGTCCCCTGGAATAGTGTTTGGCCATTGTTTATGGTTTTTAGAGTTCAGTTTGGTTTTGATCTTTGGGTGAATGAAAGCTATAAATAAATGGTTTGTGCACAAGCAAATGGTCTGCCCCTCATTCACTTTCATGCTCTGATTTTCATAGTTCAGTCTTTTATTCTGTTTAGAAGCCATAGTTTTAATTCCTTGCATGCTTAGTTAGCATTGTTCAACTGTTGGTAAGCCACATATCCAGCTTGTGCAAATGGTGTTGTTGTTTTATCCAATCCATTGGAGTAGAATAGCTTAGGAAGCCATTAAAGTTGCAGGTTTTGCTCTTTGGATAGTTCTGTGTTCTGTTCACTTTATGTTGCATGACTCGCAGTAAAATCCCGCTAGGAATTGCATAAGCCAAGCTCTGTACTCTTGCGCTATCCCTCTCCTACTCGCATTTTCAGTCTGCATTCTGAGTTGTCCTTGTCCCAATATCTATTTCTGTCGATGCTAGCATTACACGCTTTTCTGGATCCACGTGAACACGAAAGAACGAGGAGATCACACTGAGGGGACAAGATCACATACACCATCGGATTCGCCACTGTTCTGCGGAATCCAGGTTCTAGCTTTCAAAGTTTTAGTTAGAATCATATCAAATAAAGTAGTTAAAATTGCTTCATTTCAAGTAAATATATTCTCAATATTGCCAGGGAAGCTGTGAGGATTAATAGTTTATGAGAAACTATGATTCACTCCTCACTTCTGAGGTAGGATCGAGAATCTTGCAGATAGATGAGCTATTTCATTCGTTTAGAATAAATCTACAAATCGCACTGGCAAATAACTACACTTGGTTATCTTGTTTGTTTTAAATTGTTATTTAGTTGTTATTCCTAGATACGTTTAAATAGTTGCTTTCCTTAAATTCTTAAAAAGTTTCTTGAAAAATAGAAGTTATATATGTTTTAGATTTATTCCATGTAGTTAGAATTTGCTTTGTTACAGTTAGATTTATATTTTATTTTGTATGACAATCACGGGACCCGGGAGCCCAAGGAATACATATTTGAGCCAATCGTCCCTCAACCAAACCTCCTCACAAAGAATAGTTGACATAGATCAAAATCTCGTAATACAAGTATTCCAAACAACAATGATCTACAACTCGATCGGGTTCTCGGTTGAGAGGGTTAAATATAGAAGACGACCAAGCATACACGTTTTGGTCAAATCAACCGAACTACAGATTACCCTAGACAAACATTCACATGACTGTAGAAGGGTTCGAAAGAGAACAAACCTTTGGTTGTGATCCTTTGGTCCCACAGCCAGGTGTAGGAGACACTCTCACAGACATAGATACTAGTCTAAGGATCCAGGTTGCACGAACGCCTGTGAGATATTCTGAGAAAATCACGCAGTTATTGGTCCTAAACATAGAAGCTGAGAAAGCATATGATTACTGGATACTAGGAATTAGGACTTGATTTCGTATATGACCATAACAGGACCGCAACAACCAAGAGTCTACGGTTGTGACCCACAAGTCCCACAGCCTAACGAATCCATAAGTCAATCAGATATAAACACTGGCCTACACACACTAGTATTCCAATCCACTCCACTTCCACCCATCATCATCGAACAATTATCCTTACTAGATATGGCAAGCAACTAAGCTAGAGAATTCTGGACTAGGCCAGAGAATCGTCCGTAGAGTCAATTGTATTCAACATCCACCATATGACCTTATCTGGAGACATACACGAAACTATCCCAGGTCATTTCCCACGTATTCCACAACCCATAGATCGAATCACGCCAGAGCTCGATATTGATTAGAGCCTTCGAGCAGTCATCCTTGTCGATCGATCTATCACACCAGTCCAAGTTAGAAGGGCCTTCTTTGCCTTAGATTCGCAAATTCCATTAGTGCGTATCGAAGACATTAGATTGCCTAACTAGTTTGTCTGCATCCCACGCATATTCCATCCCCACCGGCTGTCTCGGCACGACCTCGGGAGGTCGGGTATGCGGAAGAGTTACCTGTAGATTCCCACGCTCGCTTGTCGCTTTTCCGGCGTACAAAATTGGTGAACCCGACGTGAAGCAAACAAAATTAGTGAAGCTGACGTAAACTTCCTACTTTCTCGTTCGGAGTCATAGTATCACGTGTTCTTTCACAAATCACCTTCGCTCCTTCCCATTATTCTATGGGTATTCATATACCCCCCGAATATGTCGGGATTCGATGCATATGGCAGACCCCTCTTGGGTCTCGAGGCATACTATGCCCAATGCAATGCATAATCATCACCCTCACTATCGGTATGGGGCGACAACTATTCAACTAATCGGTTGTCAACACAAACCCCAAGAAATGATATAACTCGTTTTTTCAAACGGGGAGTTAGATCAGCCCCCTCGAATGCAACAAACAGAGCCTTCAGCTCGAACAATACGACGCGTTTCTGGAGAATCGGTTCATCTCCTCGATGCTACTTAGACCACAAATTAGTAGACAATCGACCCATACCCGGTCTTAGATGATGAACAATAATACGTTATCCTAGGAGTGAACAACATTCTCGGGTATATACCCACCTATAGGAGGTTTACAAATACAACCCGAGATCTCTTTTCAAGAAAATACCTCTATGCCACTGCATATAGGAAATACTCTCGGAGAAACTTGCAAGATAGTGATCATTTTATAGCAGGATATCACATGCCTATACAACACCAGGGTATACAACAAACGCCGCTCAGGCAAAGCACCATGACTTCACCAAATGAAGTCATTTCAACGTTAGTAGAAAAAGTGAGAGGGTTAGAACTTGCTCAAGCAAGTCAAAATCCTCAGTTCATGCAAGCAGGAAGTTCCAATCCTCCATACCACCCTGGCCAAGTAGATCTCCTCACAGGAGTAGGCACGTTAGGCATGCCTCCTTAGTATCCACAACAAATGCCAACAAGGCCTGTCATCTCTAACATTATTTCTCCCGGTCTAGTATCAAACAACCCATTACTAGACAATATCCCATCATACTTAAACATGTACTCCAAATCACCACAAGGAGATATGTTCTCCTCTCCCGGCCTTTTTGCTCAAACGCAGGGACTTCCCTATGCCCCTGCCAATGCATACGCTGCGCCATATCAACAACCCATCCCACCATCACTCCCTCAGCAACCACCATCAATGGTCGAAAACTATGCGATAGGGACTTATTCAGAATATCTGAAAGAGCCCTTAGACTTCACCATACGAAGCGTCATGCTTCCAAGACCTCTTCCCGATTTACCCAAGTACAAAGGCGAGGGAGATCCAAACGCGCATATCAAAGCTTACGCTACAGCCATACGTGAATTACTCCCTTGGGATGGGGTTGTTGCTAAAATATTCCCCAAAACCTTGGAAGGCATTGCTCTCGACTGGTATTATAGAATACCTGAAGCCTCCATCCATTCATTTAAATAGCTCGTATCAGAGTTCATTAAGGCGTTCGACATGAACAAACTGTTGAGAACAGGAATCAGGGAATTCTTGCACATCAAACAAGAACACAATGAATCTGTCGCCCATTTCATCCAGAGGTGGCGTACAGTTCTTTATTCTTCAACAAGTGCTCCAAACATGGATCAGATGGAACTATGTGATTTATTCCTTCATTCTCTCAGCAAAGAGGTGAAGGAAGAAGTCTAGAAGTTCCCGCTAAGAACTTACGATGAAGTACTTGAGAGCGCTCTTCGAATAGACCAAGCAGTGATAGATAGTGGCCGTAAAACATATGGAGCAAATGGGAGGTTAATCACCCCCAATCAGAACACTACAAATTATCCCACTACCACAAATGTCAACCAAGGACCCAAAATCCTTAACAAAAATCGGGGTGTAACAACGGATGGAGTAACCGACCAGCCCAAGAAGGTAAATGTTGTCAATACTCCATCACAAACAAACAACCAACGAAACAACAACTTTACCCCGACAATCAATACAGTGGATTTTAACCATCCACAACAACAACAACAACGGCGAAATCCTATACAAGGGCCAAGCCAAAACTCATTTGGTTATCAAAACCAAAGCCAGAAACAACAAATGCAAAATTTTAATCCTAATAGGCAACAGTTTGATCAGAATTTTAGGCCACAATATACACCAAACCAACAAAACAGGAATTACAATCCCAATTCTTATTGTGGTTTCCACAAAATTTGGGGTCATGATACTAGAACGTGCCGTGACTACAATAAATTCATGCAACGTTTGCTAGAAGAACAAAGACAGTTCTTCACAGATTTGTTTTTGGCAGATCCTGTGTCATCACCACCAAATACGCTCGCAGGGGCAGTTTCCCCTCAAAATGCTCCCCTCAAGATCTTCAACAATTCACTCCCAAATCATGATAGCAATAGGCTGAATCCAACTGGAACAAACAAAAGTGCAATGACAGGAAATAATGATCATGAAGCCTCGACTTCACTAAATCCATCAGTTGCACCACAGTTAGGAAGTCAACCGAGACCCAAGATAGTCAGTTTGGTAGAATTAGATGTTGAACTACCTATCGAAGCTATAACAAGAACACGAGAATATTCCTCTCAACCGAGCCCAAGTCATCTGCCAGAAATGGATAAGAGTCAACAAATAGTAGAAAAACCCGTGGGTGCCTATGATTTAATTAGTGACCTAACAAAGACCTTCTCGCACATTTCATTTTTGGATTTACTAAAGAACTCTCCTCCTCACAGAGCTGCTCTTTTAGAAGCATTAGGTCTAGGTCATCTAATTAACATCACTCCACCTCCTGAAACACAAGTAAATCACGTAGATTTTGATATCCACCCTCCGGGGCAGCCAGACAAGGATGTCGAATTCATATTCGAAATAAGTAAAATGCCTATAGATGCTGAGATCGCACGCCGAGGTGATCCAGCCTTACACTTACAAGTATGGGTTTATAATAACTATGTAAAACGGGCAATGGTTGATGATGGGGCCGCAGTTAACATAGTCCCTTTCTCTTTCCTCCAAAAACTAGGATATGGGGAAACAAACTGTTCCACCACTCGAAATACATTGAGAGGCTATGATAGCCTTAAAGCCACTTCGATAGGAACTATAATACTGCCGGTCACCTTAGGACCCAAAACAATCCTGACTGAGTTTTATATTATAGATTGGGAAACTAATTATAATATGATACTCGACCGACCATGGATACACCGAATGAAGGCAATCCCTTCTACGTTATTTCAAGAAGTAAGATTCTTGCATCTAGGAAAGGTATTTATAGCAAAGGCGATCCAAAACCTTTCGATTTGCACCTAGCTAATTTAAAGAAAAGACCAGGTGTGCACTCAGAATTTGAACTTCCAACAAACCAACTTAATAAACCCACTGACCCAAAACCAGAGGAGAAGTTGGTACCTACAACGGATCTTGAAACTATCAGCATAGCCAAAACAACCCCAACCCCCAACGATAAAGCTAAAGAAACGGTATCATTAGGGACTACTGCAAAAATCGTTGAGTTAATAGAACAAGATTTACCAATGTTCTTACCATTTGATTCAGTAGGCATAGGATATTCCCTAGGTGTTGGTTCCCTTCCAGCAGAGGACCTCTGCATGGTAGAAGTAGAGTGCGCAAACGCAGCAGATGCCCCAACATCTATACTCCCGGCTAAGTATTGGACTCTCCATTTCGACGGAGCTAAATGCCGTTATGGAGTGGGGGCAGGTATAATTCTTACTTTGCCCAAAGAGAAAGTCCTCCCATTTGCCTTTAAGTTAAATTTTGAATGCATAAATAATGGTGTTGAGTACGAAGCCCTCCTCCTTGGCCTCACCTTAGCCAAAAGAATTGGTATTGATAACATCAGAGTCTTAGGAGACTCGCAATTAGTGACAAACCAGGTTTCTGAGGTATACGAAACCAAAGCCAAACACTTGCAGCTTTACAAAGAAGCCGTATTAGATTTAAGCAAGGTGTTTAACTTCATATCCATTGAAGCAATCCCGCGAGAGAAAAATCTTCTCGCCGATTCAATAGAGCAACTTCAGCATCACGTTTTACTCCAAGCAATGAGTTAGAAGATACCCATTTCACGGTGTCCATTCGTGATGAACCATTGATAAAAACAATGACAAATCCCCTTGCAAGCGGAAGTGAATCTACCACCCCAGACCATGTCGATAATAATATGGCCACTTTGGAATACTTAAACGCCTATGCGGCATTACATCTCTCCTATCATATGCTAGATTTATCCTTAATTCCACATTCATCTTCCTACTTCGGAAATCCCGTGATGGATCTTCCCTCACAAATGGAACCTAGCATATACACAGTAGAAAATGGGGATGATTTGGATTTACCTCCAGCACCACCTGAGTTCGAAGAGGGTAACGCCTCTTTGATTGAAGAAACAATCGATGTCAACATCGGGACAGATGACGAACCAAAAATCTTGAAATTAGGATCATCCTTAACCCCAGAAGAAGTGGAAATACATACGCGGATCCTCAAAGAACATCAGAAGGCATTTGCATTTAATTATAAGGAAATGACAGAGTTGCACCCTACACATTGCATTGCACAACCTCGTCACTAAAAATCGATGCAAAGCCGATTAAGCAAAAATCAAGACCTATGAAACCCAAAGTAGCTCTCATGGTAAAGGAAGAGGTAATAAACTCCTTGGGTAGGATTCATCAAGCCGCCGACTACTCCCAATGGGTATCTAACATCATTCCCGTTCTCAAGAAGAATGGAAAGATACGCATCTGCGCATAGATTTTCAAGACATCAACAAAGCATGTCCTAAGGACGACTTCCCATTACCATCCATAGATGTCATTGTTGATGCAACAAACTGGATTTGAACTTTTGTCTCTCATGGATGGATTCTCAAGGATACAATCAAATCAAAATATCTCGAGCAAGATCAAGCTAAAACTATGTTTATAACTCCTTGGGAACCTATTCTTTACTGTTGTTATGCCATTCGGTCTCAAAAACGCTGGTGCTACCTACTAGCGAGCTATGACATATATATTCCATGATTTAATTCATAAAATCGTGGAATCCTACGTTGATGATTTATTGACTAAGGCCAAGAAGCGTTGTGACCATCCGGAAGTACTCAGCATCATTCTTTCATGCCTAATAGAATACGGAGTCACACTAAACCCAGAGAAATGCGTCTTTGGCGTAACAGGAGGAAAGCTCCTAGGTTACATCATATCGTCACGGGGGATAGATGTTGATCCAACCAAAATTCAGTTGTCCTCGAAATGGTCCCACCTGCGAGTGAATCTGGAATCAGATCATTTCTCGGAAAACTGGGTGCAATCCGAAGATTCATCCCAGGACTTAAGCTTCGCCGTTCATCCAATCAACAATTTACTCAAGAAAGACTATAGCATTGATTGGACCAAAGACTGTAATGAAGCCTTTGAAGCAGTTAAGCGTTTCCTATTATCACCACCTACGCTAATGCCACCTAAGTTAGATCACCCGTTAATTCTATATTCACGAGCTACCGATGTCTCGCTGGCCTGTATGTTGGCCCAAGAGGACGATGACAAGAAGGAATGCGTGATTTATTTCATCAAATCTGAACGTTGCTCGACTATGAAACACACTATACACAGGCAGAACGAGAATGCCTTGCCATAGTCTTTGCTACTAAACGCCTAAGACATTATATGCTGAATCAAGAAATGAGGGTCATGGTAAAAACGGACCATTTACGGACTTTCCTCACACAAGGGTCATTGTCTAAAAAGGCTGGACATTTTATAACCTTAATGGGAGAATTCGAATTAACGTTTGTAAATCAGAAGTCAGTTAAGGGACAAATCATTGCGGATTGGTTAGCTGACAACCCATTAGACGGAGGCGATTTAGTAGATTTAGACTTTCCAGATGAGTGCGTATACTACATCGAAACCCGACCCTCTATCTCTGAGTGCCTTTGGTACACTGATATCATTAATTATATCATGGACCATACATACCCAGAAGGAGTTACACCGCAACAAAGAAGGCGGTTACGCATAATCGTAGCTAAATACGTCATTATAGAGCAGGTGCTCTATCAAAAAGCATTCGATGGAATGCTCCTAAGATGTGTCGACACGGAGGAATCCAAGAAGATTCTCCATGAATCTCACAGTGGAATATGTGGAGGCCACTTCGGTGGCCATGCCACCGCTCGAAAAATACACCGAATGGGCTATTTCTGGCCCACTCTAGAACATGACGCAATAGAGTTTGTACGCAGGTGTCATAAGTGCCAAGAATTCTCCCATGAGATTCATATACTCCATGGCCCTTTTCTACATGGGGTCTGGACTTAATAGGGAAGTTCTCTCCCTCATCCACAGATGGCCATAATTTCATAATCACGGCCACTGAATATTTTACCAAATGGGTAGAGGCTATGCCTCTTACCACCGTATGCACGGTTCCGTAATCACCAAGTTCATTTTGAACCAAATCATTTACAGTACGGTATCTGCAAATCATTATCTCGATAATGGAACTTCTTTAAGAATGAAGAGGTTCACGAAATATGTAATAAATTTAAGATAAGCCATCATACGGCTTCCTTGTATTACCCAAGCCAACGGGACAGTGAAGCGACAAACAAGACACGATAGCCATTCTCCTTAAAACGGTAAAAGAAAACAAACGAGATTGGCATTTGAAGTTATATCCGGCCTTGTGGGCCCACCAAACCTCAATAAGAACACCAGCAGAGCAACTCCTTTCTCACCTTTGGTATTTGGGGCGTAGCGGTTCTCCCGCTTGAGGTCAAAATACCTAGTCTCGCATTTCACTACAAGGATTCGGATGAAGACGCTATAGAGAAGCACGTCTTTCCAACTAGAAAGCCTAGATGAAACTAGGTTAGATCTTTGAGCAATGGCGCATAGAGCTTATGCTAACCGAATGTGCCGACAAGTATAACAAGAAGGTCTATGAAGCGCGACATATATGAAGGTGATCTAGTTCTAAGGCTAGGCAATGGATCGACAAGAAGACCGCGCAAAGGAAGGAAATTCGGCCCAAATGGTTGGGCCCATACCGAGTCATAAAGGACTATAGAAATGGTGCTTACTCTCTTGTGTACGCTAGAAGGTGAGGAATTTGGTGAAACAGTCAATTCCCTGCACCTCAAGCGGTTCTACGCATAAGCAACTAGCACTACTTGTATAATTATCTACATTGCATCTTCATATAGATTAAGATCATTTTGTCCACTTGTTTCTTACATAAATTGTGATCAAGGAATCTATTCTCAAAGCAATTCATTACAAACTCATGATGTTGTTGGCATAAAACTCTTTAATCATACCTCTCCATCTTCATGTATCATCAAATCATCTCAAAATCTTTTATCAAATAAAGCTAGATATGACAAAGTCTTAACGGTAACCATACCAAGATCTGCAAGTTTATTCTCGCTTTGATTTTCTTCTTAGGATAGGTGTCCTGCCTATGGTCTATTCTAGAAGCTTCATGGTGTCACATCTATCCCATATGTATATCTCTTTGGAAATAAGCACATACTGACATTTTACTCAAGAAAACAAGTCAACAAGTGATTAAACAGAAAATTTTAATTTTACACATTTCCTTGCCCCACCAACCTTCGGTGATGAGCTTGCGTCTCTTACTAGTGACGTAGGGTTGGGAAAGGATGGAAATGCCCTTACTCACCTACACCTTGCCCACGGTGATAAACCCACACTTCTTACTAGTAGCATGGGGCGAGTATAGGGGTCCTCTTGACAAAGCAAACGTCAAAAGTCATAAACAAACAATTCAAACTTTGAGTCAAAAACGAATGAATCAAATGTTCAAAATTCCAAGAGAGTTAAAATCCTAAAAACCCAGATTTTGTCTACTATGTGGCCATCTACGGATTTAAGTCTAGATAAACCACAAAGTAAGTTGGATTCTAAACTATGAAGTCACTCGGGTGGAGTAAGCTTGTAGTTTCCTATTTGGTTCCACTAAAGCTTTGTCTGTCTTTCATCGCTATCATTTTAGCTACACCTCATAACTTGTGCCCTTTCTAGCTCTCGGTGAAGAGCCCTCGCATCTTACTAGTTGCGTGGAGTTAGGAGTGGGGCAAGTTTATCTATTCATCATACTAGTTATATTCATCACTTTGCAAAACAAACATGAGGTATCCAAAATTGCTTACGGAAGCTAAGATTCAAAATCACATTACATCTACATATATCAGCATCATGAAATACACAAAAGGAAACAAACATTTGCATCATCTGTTCTCCATTGCATACATTCTAAAAAGCATACAAACATACATCATAGTATACATAGAAAAATTGGAAATAGAAAGGAAACCATGAGTGCCAAGATTTTGATCCAAAACGAATGCATATATATAAATGATCAACATTTATATACAATGCCATCATGCACTAAGCATGGTCAAAACGCTCAAAGAGCCCATGATATACAAAGAAATATATAATACAAAATACGAGAGCCAAGTGGCCTCTCAACCCCTACGCGACCCCTATGAAGGTGCACACCCATGCCTAGGACTGCAGGCTTATGCGGCGCTTTGAATGTATGGAGGGCTCAGGGTCTTGAGGAGCAGCTGTAGTCTCACCACGAGAATGGCTCCTCATAAGGCGCTCAGCCGTCCTATAGCCCGCTAGCTCGGTGCGAAGGGTCGACACCATCCTGGCCACGTGCCAGACAGGAGCAAAAACATCGGTATGCCTACCGGGCTGTCTTGCCGAAGGCTCCCGGCGTCACGAGCACAGCTCCGCATGGGTCCTATCCATGGGGATCATCAGGGAATCGGTACATACCCTACGGATCAAATCCCGCCACTCATCAACAGTCTCTGCAAACAAAGGAGAAAACGAATTAGAAACTAAGCAAGAAACTAAAAGATACAAAATAACAACTAAGGAGAGCCTACAAATAAACATTAAAAGGGAGAAAGGGTAACTTACTCGGATCCCCAGGCATCCAAGATGGGTCGCTAGGGCCGGCACCTGCCGCGGATGCCGCCGACCGAGGGCTGCTCTGTGGCGAGGGGGCAACATGTCGCCCTGCAACTGACTCATCCTCTCCACCATGGCCCTGAGAGAGTGGCTCCTCTGAAACTAGAGTGTCCTTCTCTGCGCTCTGCTCAGCCCTCTCTGCCTGCATAATATCCTGAGTGTCATGCCACTCAGGATCGCTATCCTCGGTCTCCTCCTCTATCCCTCCCTCTGAAAACTCCTCGGACTCGGAGTCAATATCAATAGGGTCATCGCTGCTATGAGTAGGACCCGTGGCTATCTGAAGCAAAGGTGCCCGAGGTGCACCGGCTCTCCCTCTAGCACGAACTATCCTCCTGGCTGCAATAGGAATGCCAGGAGTAATCACTATCCAACCTCGGCCTCTAGGCCCCCCTCTGGCCTCGTGAACTGATCTGTAAACTGGTGCCACTGGGGGAAGCATACCCGCGTATGGAAGACCAAACTGCTGAGGAACTCGGCCAAAGGGGTGCACCTCCACTCGTCCCACTCGATCGATAAGCTGCCCTATGGTGGAGCAGGAAATCAAGGTAAGGGCCTCCTCGCCCCATATACCGGCCATGGTCTAGTATGGTGTCGCCTCCATATCGGCGGTAGTCAGAGAGGCAACTGGCTGATGAGGTGCTCTAAGCACCGACATGTCTGTCCATCTGGCTGCCCTAACAGCTCCAGGATCTGCTACCTCCACACCCCTGCCATAAGGGATGAAGTGCTCATAAACCCAACTCATGACTAGAGTCGGGTGGCTCAACGACTGCCCCTGTAAATGGACCACCCTGTATAGATCATGGTAGGTGGTCCCAAGAATATCTACTCCCCAAGCGTATATCCGGCCGTGGCCCTCTATCTGTGCAATAATGGGGCCCCAGCAGTATAATAACGTGTCACCTCCCTTGTCCCCGATCAATCTCGAGGCAAGGATCCCCATGATGGCCACTGCGAAGTAAGGGGATAGGCAAAGAAGGAATGGATCGAACTCTCACCCCTTCTTTCGACCCCGTGGAGATGTTCGCATCTCCATATATATCGCCCCTTGTGCAATTTGTGCCGTGAGTGAGCCTCTTGTCTCTAATGAAAGTCGCCTCCCAATGATTGGGACCCCCAGAATGTGGTAGACGTCCTCTAATGTAATGGTCCACTCACCACCATGGACCCCTGGCAATCGGAAGGTGTTCCGATCTGCATCCCAGTAAGAGAATAAGTCACAAAGGATGTGACTAGATGGTGCAACATGGGGCACGCATGATATGCGCAATATGCCGTTGGCTCTCTGTAGTGTGTCCTCCTCATCCTGTGAGAGGGCATCTAGTACCCCTGAGAGCCAATCACACTCTCTCTCTCTGCTCCATCTGATGTACTCCTCTCTCACCTGCGTACACCCAAAAACACACAAAATAGAGCAAGTTAGCATCCAGGCAATGCTGAGAAAGTCATAAAAACACGTAGAAATGCTAAAAATACAAGTGCAATCTCAAATATAAGTTCCTTTTGCATTCTGTGCAAAACCGCCACCCTGAGCAGGGAGGCGGTTTTGTAACCGCTGCCTTAAAAGGCGGCGGTTGTGTTGTGCCGCCTTAAAAGGCACATGAGCAGTTGTGTAACCGCCGCCACGACAGGGTGGCGATCATAACGCCGCCTGGCCGTGGGTGGCGGTTGTGGTCAAAACCCACGCGGGTTTTAATCTAAAAAAGCCTAAAACATGCAAAAAATGACCATTTAACCTAAAAATGGAGCCTACCCAGTAGGCGCCCCCCCTAGATGGACCTTTTAACACTAGCATTTTCAAAAATGACCCCCCCATTACAACAAATTTAGCATTTCAAATTTAAGGGGGGAAAAACACAAAATTGAAGAAAACCAACCTGTGATCTAGCGGGGCGGTGTTCCGCACGTGGAGGCATGATCACTATCTCGCTGCGGACGTTTCGACTATACTCACGCAAGAAACCGTCACCGTGGGTCCCAGAGCTCAAAATCAATCAAATCAACTCACGCAAATGAATAGGAAAATGGGCCCACTTTCATATATATAGCACCCTGATTCGTTTTAAATGACTTTTCACAGGTTTGGAGCGATGGAGGTAAGTTCCTATCCCCGCACAAATGGTACGTTCTCATTTCCCTGTTATTCTTAGCGTTTATTTTTCGAACTATTGTATCTATCTGCACTTGAGTTCTCTTTTCATTTTGCAGGTAGCGGGAATTTTGGATGGCGTCACTTCAACACACGGACATGTCAGGTATAACTTCTAACTTCCCATTTCGGGACTGCCATACTCAAACCCACCGTTTTACGCCTCTTCATGGCTAAAGCGTTTCTCCGAGGGGGCAATATATACGTACCCAAAATTGTAAGGTATTATCTTTGCCGAAGCAGTGTAACAAGTGCCCCAATGATGATACAGGTCTCCTCGCAAGGTGTTCGGGATCGAAAAAGCCCTCGGAGTATGCGTTAACATCCCGCATGCCCCGCTTAGCCCCCGCGTCCTTTGTTTTCCCCTTTTTCCCTCTTTTCTTGGCCTTTTGCCCTTCAGTTACAAAACCACCGCCCTGCACGGTGGCGGTCCTGTAACCGCCGCCCGCTTTCGAGCGGCGGTCTCCCGCACGCATTTTCCAGAAAGCGCTTTGACGCGACTCACGTAAAATATCAACATTTCACCAGCTTTTCTTTGCCGACTTGGGCTTGCATTTATGTTTTTGGTCCCCTGGAATAGTGTTTGGCCATTGTTTATGGTTTTTAGAGTTCAGTTTGGTTTTGATCTTTGGGTGAGTAAAAGCTATAAATAAATGGTTTTTGCACAAGCAAATAGTACGCCCCTCATTCACTTTCATGCTCTGATTTTCATAGTTCAGTCTTTTATTCTATTTAGAAGCCATAGTTTTAATTCCTTGCATGCTTAGTTAGCATTGTTCAGCTGTTGGTAAGCCACATATCCAGCTTGTGCAAATGGTGTTGTTGTTTTATCCAATCCATTGGAGTAGAATAGCTTAGGAAGCCATTAAAGTTGCAGGTTTTGCTCTTCAAACAGGATAGTTTCAGGTTCTGGTCACTTTATGTTGCATGACTCGTAGTAAAATCCTGCTAGGAATTGCATAAGCCAAGCTCTGTACTCTTGCGCTATCCCTCTCCTACTCGCATTTTCAGTCTGCATTCTAAGCTGTCCTTGTCCCAATATCTATTTCTGTCGATGCTAGCATTACACGCTTTTCTGGATCCACGTGAACACGAAAGAATAAGGAGATCACACTGAGGGGACAAGATCACATACACCATCGGATTCGCCACTGTTCTGCGGAATCCAGGTTCTAGCTTTCAAAGTTTTAGTTAGAATCATATCAAATAAAGTAGTTAAAATTGCTTCATTTCGGTAAATATATTCTCGATATTGCGAGGAATGCTTGTGAGGATTGATAGTTTCTGAGAAACTATGATTCACTCCTCACTTCTGAGGTAGGATCGAGAATCTTGCAGATAGATGAGCTATTTCATTTGTTTAGAATAAATCTACAAATCGCACAGGCAAATAACTACACTCGGTTATCTTGTTTGTTTTAAATTGTTATTTAGTTGTTATTCCTAGATACGTTTAAATAGCTGCTTTCCTTAAATTCTTAAAAAGTTTCTCAGAAAAATAGAAGTTATATATGTTTTAGATTTATTCCACGTAGTTAGAATTTGCTTTGTTACAGTTAGATTTACATTTTATTTTGTATGACAATCACGGGACCCCGGGAGCCCAGGGAATACATATTTGAGCCAATCATGCCTCAACCAAACCTCGTCACAACAATAGTTGACATAGATCAAAATCTCAGAATACAAGTATTCCAAACAACAACAGATCTACAACTGATCAGTTCTCAGTTGAGAGGGTTAAATATAGAAGACGACCAAGCATACACGTTTTGGTCAAATCAACCGAACTACAGATTACCCTAGACAAACATTCACATGATTGTAGAAGGGTTCGAAAGAGAACAAACCTTTGGTTGTGATCCTTTGGTCCCACAGCCAGGTGCAGGAGACACTCTCACAGACATAGATACTAGTCTAAGGATCCAGGGTTGCACGAACGCTGTGAGATATTCTGAGAAAATCACGCGATTATTGGTCCTAAACATAGAATGCGAGAAAGCATATGATTCTTTGGATACTAGGAATTAGGACTTGATTTCGTATATGACCATAATAGGACCGCAACAACCAAGAGTCTACGGTTGTGACCCACAAGTCCCACAGCCTAACGAATCCATAAGTCAATCAGATATAAACACTGGCTTACGCACACTAGTATTCCAATCCACTCCACTTCCACCCATCATCATCGAACAATTATCCTTACTAGATATAGCGGCTACGAAGCTAGAGAATTCGGACTAGGCGGAGAATCGTCCGTAGAGTCAATTGTATTCAACATCCACCATATGACCTTATCTGGAGACATACACAAAACTATCCCAGGTCATTTCCCACGTATTCCACAACCTATAGATCAAATCATGCTAGAGCTCAATATTGATTGGAGCCTTCGAGCAGTCATCCTTGCCGATCGATCTATCACACCAGTCCAAGTTAGAAGGGCCTTCTTTGCCTTAGATTCACAAATTCCATTAGTGCGTATCGAAGACATTAGATTGCCTAACTAGTTTGTCTGCATCCCACGCATATTCCATCCCCCCCCATTTGTCTCGGCACGACCTCGGGAGGTCGGGTACGCGGAAGAGTTCCCTGTAGATTCCCACGCTCGCTTGTTGCTTTTCCGGTGTACATTTACCAATAACATTTATATTGTTTTTAATTTGAATAGCCATAGTAAAAGCCCGCATTAAACTTACGGGGTTTTGTCCCTCAAATAATATGTTGTCTTCTTATCAAATGCATCAAAGTACTCAATCAAACACGACTCATCACTAGGTGTTATGTTATTTGACAACCTTGTTAGAGTCTTATGGAACATCATATTAAAATCTTGTACACATTCATTGGGGTTCTTCTTAATATTTTCAAACTCAGATAGAAGAAACCTAGGGTCAGTTCTATCACCATACTATATTCTAAAAGCATTTGTCATCTCCTCCCAAGAATCAATTGATCCTTGAGGCAAAGAGTTGAACCATTCTCTTGCATCTTCTTCCAATGTGTGTATAAACAATTTAACATAAACATCTTCAAATTCTACTTCATAATCATCCATAATGTTTTGAAAGAATTTTAGATGTTGATCTCCATTGATAGCATTATTTCCTTGGAATATGGCGGTCTCATTTTGATTTCATTGGGGACTTCATTAAGGTATCCCACCATACCACTAAAGTTTATGGGCACCTGTAGGTATGTGTTATGATCCTCATGTGCGGATTTCACTAATGCCTCGAGGTTTTGGTGTAACGGTTCATTACATTTGGTATCAGAGCGACCACCCAGGTTTGAGTCCCAGCACGGGTAGCTATGTCGGCATTGCATTGTTTTCCCGGGGCTCTTATAGGGCACGATGTGGTCCCGCTATACGGGTGCAAATCTAGCCCGGGGTCCAGGATATGGAAGCGTAGTGGGATGTTATGATCCTCATGTGCAGATTTCACTAATGCCTCAAGGTTTTGGTTTAGCGGTTCGTTACATTTGGTATCAGAGTGACCACCCAGGTTCGAGTCCCGACACGGGTAGCTACATCGGCATTCCCGAGGCTCGTATAGGGTAGGGTGTGGTCCTGCTATACGGGCGCAAATCTAGCCCGTGGTCCAGGCTACGGAAAGCATGGTGGGATGTTATGATCCTCATGTGTGGATTTCACTAATGCCTCGAGGTTTTGGTGTAACGGTTCGTTACGGTATGGACTCTGAAAGGAGCTATAGGAGGAGGATGATCCATGTTATTTAGTACTGGATTTTCAAATGGAGGATTAAACCAATGTCGAACATGAGGCCTTTGGACTAAAGGGGTATGATCAACATAATGAGGGCCTCTTGGGGAAACAAATTCAAAACCAAAATTTTGATTCTCAGTTGTGAACAAATGAGTAGGCTGAGGGAAAATTTGAGTAACTTTGGGATCAAATTTTTGTTTTAATAAGGAATGCAAATGGAAATCAGGCTGTGTCTCAGAACTATCAGATGAACTAGAGTAGTCTTCTACAAAGGAGGATCAAACTCATAGGATTGAGCACCCTTACCTTTTAAACTCTGACCACTCACAAGTTTCCAAATTTTCCTTCTCCTTTGTTGTAAGCCTTTTAATTATGGGAGAAGCTTCTTTGTAGGGTTTGATATGAAAGAATACCTTAAGCCTTCCAACTTGCAAAGTGGAGAGTCAAATGAAGTAGCACTTTGGTCCGACCTAGTTTCAAAGGATTCGCCACTAGAACCTTACACTCTAGAAATATTATATATACTCTAAAAATGTACTAAAACCCACTTCACAAATAGCTAAGATATAATACTTTGATGAACCTTTATAAAACATAAAAATAATTTTGATAACACATTCAAGCACCATTCACACACACAATAGAACATGTACATCCAGTTGTTTACTTACAAGAACACCAATAAGCGATAAGACCTCTAGTAATTCAAGAATTCCCAATGAACGATCTAGAAGTGTGTTGTTGATGGGCTAACAGAGTTAGTAAACACACTACTAACTCCAAAACTTGCGAGAAAGGGTATTTCTAACATAAATAATTGATGAATTTGGTGAAGTGTTCTTGGAAAAACCCCGACAACGATCTCGAATTGAATTGATATAATCAAGTCCCCGGTGGCGACACCGAAGCATATTGGTTCCCACTTTTACACCCACAGGACATGACAACAATTTTGAAGGGGAAAATGACTTGAAGAATGATGGATTGGGGTATATCATTTGTAGTAGCCGAGGGATGCACCTAACATTCTCTTTCTCACCAAGTCTTAGAAATGACTAGGAGGCATGTACAAAGGGGATGGCCAAATCTTGCTACTTCTAGTTCTTCCTAAACCAAGGTGAGAGGACCCAAGGGTAACTTGAATGAGGAAAATATGTTATAATTCAATTTCCCTCAAATTATTGGCAATCCAATCTGAGTTGAGTATGGCCATGAATGTAATATCTACTCGTAAGAGTTGTCACCAAGATATCACACATACTCAATACATCATACACAAATTACTAAAGACAATGGAATATGATTCACATACATCATTTCTTCACAATAGTTAAATGAAAAGATTTCAATGATGTTTGGAATGCTAATATTCACAAATCAAAGAAAATGCATTTGTGATGGACAAAGTTAATACAATTTGCAGGCAAACACATATACGGTATGCGAGTGTCTAATGCGTGTGTAGGGGTAGGATGGTAGGATACTTTCACTTTAGAGAAAAAAGGGGATGGATGAAGGATGATTTACAATGAGTAAAGTGTTAATGACTACCATGAGATATTGCTACTTCCAAAATTCGAGAAAACACAATCAAATAAACATAACTTCCAAAGGGGCATTTGCATTCATTGATACCCAGTTCATGCAAATGTTACCATACAATCTTCAAAATCCTTAACACAAACACTTGAGTAAGAATTCTAATAGAATATTCATTACTTCCATTTTATACACCCAAGATACACTCAAGGGATGAAAATAATCACTCCAAAGCTCTTGTTGTATATATCTTCCCCTCGGGTAGATGTGGGAAAAACACCGAGGTAAAGGGCGCACGACATAAGGTGTTGACATGAAGAAATTCGTGCCTTAGCGCAGGTAAAGGGAACACGACATAAGGTGTCGACATGAAGAAATTCGCGCCTTGGAGCAGGTAAAGGGCGCACGACATAAGGTGTCGACATGAAGAAATTCACGCCTTAGCGCAGGTAAAGGGTGCACGACATAAGGTGTCGACATGAAGAAATTCAAGCCTTGGCGCAGGTAAAGGGCGCATGACATAAGGTGTCAACATGAAGAAATTTGTGCCTTGGCGCAGGTAAAGGGTGCATCTTCAGGAGGTGCAACATTTTGAGCATTGACACCCTGACAGAAAGCAAACCCTGACGCAGATATTCAAATGGCCATAACTTTTCATAGGGAGCTCAGATTCATGCAAGGTCAGACTTTTTAGAAAGCTTACAGGTGCTCAAAATACAAAATACAGTTCGCCACTTTTTGGGTTTGCTAGGGTTCTCACCTACCGCCATAATGAGATGAATTAAATGCAACACGGAGGTGGTTGTGGTAGATTTGGAATTCCTCTCTCTTTTCTCTCTCATTCTTCCTATAAATTGTAAGGAGGGGCTTCTTTCTAAAGGTTGGACATTCTTGTTTTCCCCTCCTTCCTTCTCTTTGGCGAGTGAATTTGTGGAGTTCAAACCTCCCATTTAAAAGCGTAATGCAACTTTGCCTCTTGGCATTTTGTAGTGTATTGTGTCGAGTCTTTGGAGCAAATAATGCATGTCTGTGGATGATTCTCAACCCTCTCTGTGTTCATTTGCATCCTCTTTATCTTTCACTACAAATCTAGTTATCTGTGCATGATCTTGCATTGCATTTTTTTGGTTTGTGTTTATTGGCAAGATAGGTGTTTCTTCATTCCTCGGTGCATCACCTTTGTTAGTTTAGGTTTATTTTTATGCATTTTCTTACCCTGTCTCCTTGGAAAGTTAGATTAGGTTTTGAATAAACCCTTTGCATTTTTATCTGTGCATCGAACAGAGGAATAGGACCGGCCTTCATCCGGAGAGCTTTCCTAATTCACGAGGTCCCACACTTGGGAAAAGCTCCATGTTATCGATCAATCGCTTTGAGAGTCTCAACCCATCGAGTTGCGGACATTCGGGAAGTCTTGTGATTCATCATCAATAGTTTTGGCATGATTGGTGGGACCAAGAGGTCATTCCAAAAGATTTGAAGGATTCTTCAAGAAATTTGGACTTAGAAATTGCAAGTTTTACAATTTCATATTTTTTCACCTTCCAAGCTGAACTTTGAAATCGATTTTCAAGGGCTTAACTTGCTCAAAACAAGTCAAAATTTCACCAGTCGATAGATCGGGGATAATCTTCAAAAGGGTATTCTTAGATTTTTGAGATTTTGACTTTCAAAATT
Organism: Taxus wallichiana var. yunnanensis; assembly: GCA_018340775.1. Classification (NCBI taxonomy): domain Eukaryota; kingdom Viridiplantae; phylum Streptophyta; class Pinopsida; order Cupressales; family Taxaceae; genus Taxus; species Taxus wallichiana. The sequence continues at coordinate 713,943,979 of CM031234.1, read as the reverse complement.
TCATAGTTTTTAGTATTTCGGGTTTTCCCAGGTGTTGAACATGTCCCAAGTTTTGACACAGTGTGTTTCAGGTTTTGTAAGTTGCCTTGCATGACCTAAGTTTCACCTGTACCTTTCAGGGATTAGTAGCTGCACAACAAGACCCAATAACTGAATTGAAGAATTGTATCTTTCGGGTCCTTCAAAGTTTTAAATTCTATTTTTAATATTGTTAGGTTTGGTGTGTAACTTGGCAGAATCTAGCCTTTTGAGGATCGTTATCTAACACATCTAGTGACTCCGAAGGGATAGAATTCAGTGGTGTAGCAGCAAAAGTTGCCCAGGCATATGAGAAGAATTCAAACTAGGTCGATACTCGAGAAGAGGGGCTATTTGTCCACTTGCAGCTATCACCAGGCAGAGGAAGGAGAGGAAGAAGACCACAAAGATCACCATCTCCACCTAACAGGACTTTATCAACCCCTCCACCTGGTAGACCTTTCATCCAATCAACAAGGGTTCTCAGGCCAATCAGAATGGCGCAACAAAACCCTTTTGTCAACTTCATTAGCGGTGACCCACTCACCCTCGATGCACGAGAATCCGGTTCAATTGCGGCATTGAGGAACATTCCATTTTTCACTGGAGAAAATCATACCACTCACGGTGATCATGTCGAGACATTGCTAACGCGTTTGTACAATCCATGAGATAAGTGAAATGGATGTTGTTGTCAAATTCTTTGGCATCTTTGTTCAAAGGGAAGGCATTCATGATGGTTTAGGAGCCTTGGAGCAGTTCTATCCAAAATTGGAATCGTTATGCATAGTTCTCCATGAGTAGTTTGGAGAAAAGGGGGACAATTTGTCTCTACTTGTACAATTGACGACTATCGAGAGCTCCCAATGAGCGGTGGCGACTTCAACTTCAGATTTCAAAGGTCTTGGGATAGGATTCCGGTGGCGTTAGGCCAACAAGTGAAGGTGCTTTTCTATATTATCTTAAAGCTTTGAATTCGAGATATTTCTATGTTAATTCAATCTATGGGAGGCATGACCTTACTGCTGCTTATAGCATTGCCATTAGGGCTGAAAAGCTGTCTTATTCAAGGTGGTAAGCTGGATCCTGGCCTCCCATGCCCTTGTATCCAAACTTAAAAATCCAAGCACTAGTCAAGCACCCACTTTGGCTCCTATTCCCACTCCTAGAAATCAAAGTTCAAATGAAACTTCTACTTCATCCTCTAGTGCTTCAAATGAACTCCAAGAGGTCATGAAACAATTGCAAAATTTGGGAAATGAGTTGGTTACACTCAAGAGGCAGCAGGCCCAAGGCCTTAGATCTTCTTATCAGCCTCAAGCTCAACCTAATAGGCAACCATACCAGCCTAATAGGCCACCCAATCCAACTACAAATCAAAGCCAAGTAAGGCCTCCCACCAATAGACCATTTCATCCCTATAACCCCAATGTTGCATCTGCTTCTAAAGCATTAGTGCCAGTGCAAAACAACATAGCTCAAGAGTATGATTGGTGTTTCCCATGCAATGAACCTCACAACCAATCTATGTGCTTGATGGTGCTTTGAACCAAGCCTTGATGGTGACAACTAATTGCGTAGAGGGTGAAGTGAGTCAAGAAACAAATCAGCAATAAGGGACATCTCAAAAAACACGGCTCCAAATGATACTTTGCACTTGTGAATTGGCAAGGCGAGGATTTTGTGGCATGAATCAAACAATTTCTCGAGTGTAGCGGCTAACACAAGATCAAAGAAGAGGAATATTGGTGAAGGGCGGTCATTGGCTCCAAGTGATCTACTGACCTTCCATCACTCCACAAGGTGTTGGTAAGCAAAATACAGCTCCAAACATGCAAGGACAGCCCAAACCACCTTCTAAACCAACTCAAATGCTAGTTGTTGCTACCCATGCACAAGAAAGGAATGTGCAGCCTAAAGGACAGCAAAGAGATGTTTCATCCCCATTTAGCATCATTGATCAAATGAAGAAGACAAATGTGAATATATCAATGTGGGAATCTTTATCCATCCTAGGCCAAAGAGATCTTCTACAAGCTGCCATGAAGAATTGGTCAACTTCGAACCAGCAGGCCCATATGCAAGAGAATTTCCTCACAAATGCTACTCAGCCTGAAGGGAATCATGGAGGACAACAAGGTAAAGTTTTAAAACCCCCTCCATTCTATGTTTCATTAATCATTGGGGATAAATGAGTACACAATTGCATGATTGATTAAGGGCAAGTAGTTTGTCATGCCCAAGAAAATAGCTGATTATTTGGGTCTCAATATGAATTCATATCAAAGGGGGTAGTGCGATTGGATGGGACAGCGGTGGCAGCGGTGGGAGTGATTAAAGGTTTGAATCTTACCTTGCATGCATGCCCCAACGTTACCATTTTGCAAGATGTGTCGGTGATAGATTTGCCACCACTCTTTGCCCTATGCTTATCGAGGATTTCACGGCTAAAATTGGAGGCTACTTATCTGCTTTTGGTCACACATGTTGTTCGAGAACAAGATATGGTACTAAAGCAACAATCAGATCGAACCAATTGCAAACTTTCACATTGAGCCTCATACTCCCAACCAAATCAATGCCAACTATTCAACATTTGATCAAGAAGATTATCCAAGCACGAGATGAAGTGACACCAAAGTCGGAGGCATCCCATTTGACTCTTGATGAATGGGCGAAGCAAGGTACATGCTTTTGATCCCTACCAAGAAGTAGAAGAATCGAGCCGAGAGTCTATTGCATACATGAAGAAAACCATCCTATTCTAGCATCACCAAATCAGGCCATAAGGATGACAATGAGGTATGGAAGTTATTTTGGAGTAGGCAAGTGCGAGGAGGAGGAGCGATGCTTGTTTCACCTCAAGACATCAAATATTATTTAGCTTTCCATTTCCAGTTTTCCTCTTCAAACAACACGGTGAATACGAGGCCTTGATTCATGGACTTCATTGGGCGGGAAAAAGGGCATAAAGAACTTACAGGTGTTTGGGGATAGCGAGCTAATCGTCAACCAAGTCAGGGGACAACATGCTACAAAGAATGATCTGCTGAATAACCACAAGAACAGGGTATGGGACCTCGTTGAGGACTTGAAGCTTTCAACATCGTGTCCATACCCAGGAAGAAAAATGAAGCCACAGATAGGCTCACAGCAGTTGGAGCAATGTTTGATGTGGTTGACAACATCAGAAGGAAAAAACAACCACATATGCATGTGATTGTGAGGCCAACATGATCCAGATAATAACACAAGCTGGTAGGTGTTTGAGAACGATCAACAAATCATCAATTTTTACAAGAAGAGGCTGAATTCTCGGCTAGGAATCAAAGTGGAGACTAGAGCGGCGTGACGGGGATCAAGTAGTGCAGCTACGGACAAACAAGCTTCCTAAGGGTTTAGTAACGTTGGAATCTATCTTCAACCCTAACGACCAGTTCCGTAAGGAAAAGGCTAACATCTGAGTCAAGAGAGAAGATTTAGAGCCAATTCAGTTGGGGATGGCAAAACACTTCAAATTGGTAAAGTGGCCATTGAGCGGGGAGAAATCAGATTTCATACGACTTTGTCAAGAATTTCCGGATGTCTTCGCTTGGAGCTATGAGGACTTGAGAGGATTCAATCCAAAGTTGGCACAACATACCATAGAATTGGATCGGATGCTAAGCCCATCGAGCGAAGCGAAGCGAGATATCGATCAACCCTCACATTGAGCCTCTAATGAAGAAAGAGCTAAACAAGCTAATAGAGGCAAGCATTATATTCCCGATCAAGCACTCAAGTGGGTTGCAAACTTGGTTCCGATCGGGAAAAGAGTGGAGAAATCAGGTTGTGTGTGGACTTTCGAGACCTCAACAAGGCATCTCTCAAAGACCATTACCCACTTCCTTGATGGAACAAATATTGCAAGTAGTATCTAGTTGAAGAGATTCTCTCTCCTAGATGGCTACTAAGGGTATAATCAAATAATGGTGAAAGAAGATGACCGATTCAAGATGGCTTTCACCACCAAATGGGGCACTTATGCCTACTGAGAAGATGTCATTTGGGCTATCAAATGCTTTGGAGCCACTTTCAAAGGGCAATGGATATGGCATTCAAGGGTTGATCAATAAAATAGTTCGATATATCTTGTGACATCTTGTATTCTCCAAAAATGCAGTGGATCACCTCTTTCATTTGAGGCAGGTATTTCAGAGGTGTAGAAGATTTGGGGTATCATTGAATCCCAAAAAATGCATATTCTTGGCTCATGAGGGAAAGCTTCTAGGCCATATTGTTTCAAAGGAGGGGTTGACGATTGACCCAAAAAGAGTTGAAGCAATTCGAGCGTTGCCATTGCCAAGTCACAAGAAGGCTCTTCAAAGCTTCTTGGGAAGGATCAATTTTGTCTGCGGAGTTTGTTCCAAACTTTGCGGCTCTCGTAAAACCAATAACGCTGATGTTGAAGAAGAGCATGGTATTTAAGTGGATACCGAAGGCAAGGCAAGTTTTGAGGCAATAAAAGAGGCTATATCTCAAGCTCCACTCTCGTCAATCCAGACTTCTCCAAGGACTTCATGCTTTATATGCCTTCGGTGGTGGAGACACAATTTCGTAATTTTTGGTACAACAAAACAAAGAGGGATTAGAACAACCAATTACTTTCTTCAGTCAAGGCCTAGAGGAATATGAAACAAGGTACTCTTTCATTGAAAAGCATGTCCTTGCAGTGATCAGGAGCTTAAAGAAATTCAAGCACCTAGTCTCAAACAACAAGATCCAATTGTTGGTCTCTCATGCGGGAGTCAAGGACTTCCTTCTAAACAAGGATCTAAATGAGAAACGTGCAGGATGGATAACCCGTGTCATGGAATATGACATCGAGATCAAGGTCACAAAACTAGTATGTGGAAAAGGACTATGTGAACAACTAGCTTTGAGTTGGCAAGTTGAAGCAGGTGATGAAAAAGAGACTGTCTTGGTACTACATGATGGTCAAGAATAGGAAAATGATGATGTGCCCACTCCTTGTTGGACTCAGAATATGATACACTTCCTACAGGCAGGCTTATGCCCTCCAGAAATGAGCAAAGCAAAGAGGAGATACTTTAGATTACAAGCCATTCCATATGTGCTTGTTAATGGTGTTTTGTTCAAGAAAGACATCAATGGAGTTCTATTGAGGTGCATTGGGACAGGTCAAATTGAGAGGGTGTTACGAGATTTTCACAATGGAGATTCTAGAGGACATTTCTCCCCACAGTAATGACTCTCAAGATAATGAAGGCGGGTATGTACATGATGTTCGATGTTATTATACATGGATGGAAGAAAGTGTAAGAAATGTGCACTCTTCACGGGAAAAGAAAGGCTAGCAAAGTGCTTCCATTGCACCCAATTTTGGTCGACCAACCATTTATGCAATGGGGATTGGACTTCATCGGGGTCATCAATCCAAACTCAAGCCAAGGTCACAAGTGGATTCTCACGGCAACGGACTATTTCACCAAGTGGACCGAAGCGGTAGCACTCAAAGAAGCAAATGAGTCTAACATACTAGACTTTTATGAAGGAATAGTGACCAGGTTCGGTGTACCGGCCACTATCATATCAGACAATGCATTGGCATTCATAGGTTCCAAGATTACATAATGGGTTGTCAAGAATGGAATCTATTTGAGCACCTCTTCAAACTATTACTTACGAGTTAATGGACAAGTAGAGTCCACGAACAAGAATTCGCTAAGAATAATCGGAAGGAATTTGGATGAAAACCAAAGGACATTGCATACCAAGCTAAAATCAGCGTTATGGGGTGACGGGTAATTCTCCCTACAAGTTGGTCTATGGGAAAGAGGCGTGTGCCTATATCATTAGAATTACCTGCATTGGGGCTCATGAAGTAGTTGGAGTTGTCTGAGTTCAAACCAATGGAAGTTAGGTATGCAGAGTTGATGGAATTGGAAGAAATCAGAGAACATGCAATTTAGACGATTGAGAAAGATCAGGCCTTAGTAAAAAGATGGTTTGATAAGAAAGCAAGAGCAAGGAACTTCCAGGAAGGGGACCTAATTCTGAAATGGGATGCAGATCGGGAAAAACTAGGAAGGCATTCCAAGTTTGATGCCATTTGGAGTGGCCCCTACATGGTCACGGGATGTAAAAGTAGTAATGCCTTCCAATTGTCTACATTAGATGGAGAAGAACTCCCGATTCCGGTTAATGAGAATCTATCTTAAACATTGCTACTAAAAGGAAAAGGTTTACCCTTGTAAATATTAGCCTAGATTTTAATTCCTCTAAGTGCGGATGCACATTGTCTTGTTGTAGTTAGGTTTCAATTTCCCTAAGTGCTTTGGCATAGGTTTTGTTGCTCGAGTTGATTTTCTCTGATTCAAAGCATGCTCTCGAAGAAGGGGTTACGGTATCGGGCTCGGGATCGAAGATCAAGTTGGTTTGAGTTATTGCTTATGACTGCATGCCCAATGCATTACTAAAAGGCCACTGATCTTCTACCTAGCAGGCAGGTAACCCCGTTGAGTCACCAAATTGTCGTATATATCTTCCCCCTCGGGTAGATATGGCAAAACACCAAGTAAAGGGCGCACGACATAAGGTGTCAACATGAAGAAATTCGCGCCTTGGCGTAGGTAAAGGGCGCATGACATAAGGTGTCGACATGAAGAAATTTGTGCCTTAGCGCAGGTAAAGGGTGCATGACATAAGGTGTCGACATGAAGAAATTCGCGCCTTAGCGCAAGTAAAGGTGCATGACATAAGGTGTCAACATGAAGAAATTCGCGCCTTGGCGCAAGTAAAGGGCGCACGACATAAGGTGTCGACATGAAGAAATTCACGCCTTGGCACAGGTAAAGGGCACATGACATAAGGTGTCGACATGAAGAAATTTGTGCCTTGGCGTAGGTAAAGGCGCATCTTCAGGAGGCGCAACATTTTGAGCGTTGACACCCCGACAGAAAGCAAACCCTGACGCAGATATTCAAATGGCCATAACTTTTCACAGGGAGCTCAAATTCATGCAAGGTTGGACTTTTCGGAAATCTTACGAGGTCCTCTATCCAACTACGACTAGATATCTTTAATTGGGTGAGAAAAAATTCTTTAAAATGCAAAATACAGTTCACCACTTTTTGGGTTTGCTAGGGTTCTCACCTACCACCATAATGAGATGAATTAAATGCAACTTGGAGGTGGTTGGGGTAGATTTGGAATTCCTCTCTCTTTTCTCTCTCATTCTTCCTATAAATTTTAAGGAGGGGCTTCTTTCTAAAGGTTGGACATTCTTGTTTTGCCCCTCCCTTCTTCTCTTTGGCAAGTGAATTTGTGGAGTTCAAACCTCCCATTTAAAACTGTAATGCAACTTTGCCTCTTGGCATTTTGTAGTGTATTATGTCAATCTTTGGAGCAAATAATGCATGTCTGTGGATGATTCTCAACCCTCTCTGTGTTCATTTGCATCCTCTTTATCTTTCACTGCAAATCTAGTTATCTGTGCATGATCTTGCATTGCATTTTTATGGTTTGTGTTTATTGGAAAGACAGTGTTTCTTCATTCCTCGGTGCATCACCTTTGTTAGTTTAGGTTTATTTTTATGCATCTTCTTACCTGTCTCCTTGGAAAGTTAGATTAGGTTTTGAATAAACCCTTTGCATTTTTATGTGTGCATCGAACAAAGGAATAGGAACCGGCCTTCATCAGAGAGCTTTCCCGATTCACAAGGTCCCACGGTTGGGAAAAGCTCCATGTTATCAATCGTCCACCGAGAGTCTCAACCCATCGAGTTGCAGACATTGAAGTCTTGTGATTCACCATTAATAGCTCTATTAAAAGGGTTTTATAACTGAACCAAAATATTGAGAAAAGTATACACTACAACACAATATTTATGTAGTGACCAAGAAAATACAATAACCAAAAGTTAAATCTATGTAATCCATAGATGCAACAAACATAAGACTATAATGAAAGCTATATTTCATTAATCAAATATTCACATACATAGTAAAAGCCATGACTGAATCAAAACAACTTGTTCTATTCATATTGGTTTTAACAAGGGGACATAAATTAGATGCCCTCAATGTTTGTTAATGGATGTACTATACTGACCACCTTAGTGTTATAACCTTAGAAAATTAGAACCTCCACACTACTCAAAGATGAAAACCTAAAGGTAGAGCAATTAATAACCAGTTATCAACAAAACCACTAACCAACCCCTAGAATGAGGACATGCCCTCCTTTTACAAATTTCCACAAGGGAATATACCCAAATTCCCCCAAAACTAACAAAGAGAATCAAAATGCGAGGCAAAGGATGTTGAATATGCGAAGGCAAAAAGATAAAATTATCCAACCATAAAGATCCCATTTTGATGTGTTAGGTTGGAGAGTCTCCATTTCATGATTGAAAATGTGGAAATGCAAAAGATATTCTTTTTGTCAATTAACCACTTTTGTCTTTTCTTTGCCTTGTCATACTTTATGTTTGCATCATCACAAGGAGTATGTTATCTATCTTAATCATTAGAAGATATTATTCCTCTTATCTCGTGGTTTTATCAACTCTGCATTAAATCTCGAAAACCATCATGGGCACCCATGGATGATATACTTCATCAAATGTAGATGTTTAAGCCATCTATAACTTCATCATAAAATTCCTAGACTATTTTTCTCTATTTCACCTCCCTAACTTCCTCAAAAACTGAATTTGATGATACCAAATTGAAGGGCTCGAGGAGACCTTTCCAATGGTACCAATTTTTTAATATTTGGAGCTTTAGAGCAAAAGATACGACCCTTTGAGTTTTTACATGTCGGAAGGAACATGAGAATGACACGTGACAACCTCTCGGTTGGTTGTGGGGATTACCTTTTTCCACATGTATATCGTGTGTCAATTCCTCCACATGTTGTATTGTGATTAGTTGTGGGGTCAGGAATATATTTTCATATTACACATTGTATGTTGTATGTCTTTTTGCTTTTGACCCACATAGACCCAAAACTTCATTGAATCCACCTTATTCGTTGATTTTAAGTCTGTGGAACCCATTTGTGTTGAAGATTTCTGAATGCTTCCATGTTTCCTCCTTGAATCTCTTGATATTTGCCACATATCCTCCTTAGATTCATTGTTGACCCTGTTAACTTGGTGCTTTGCCTTGCTCCAGACTCGAAACATTTTAAACTCCAGCTTATTCCACAACTTGAGGTCCATGGTATGCATCTCTTTTGAAGAGTGTCGAAATCTTGACGCATGTCCACACCTCTTGAGCCCTAGATTTGTGCCACATTTTCTTCTTTGGCCCCTTTGATTTTCACCATGTGCCCCAACCTTGACACGTCTCATTCGGTGACCATCCGGACCAGAAGAATTTATCTAACGTGACTTATTCCATGGGTTCGAGTCTTGCGGAGCACATCGCATTGAAATTTTCTAGAATGGAGACATGCGTCCTCGCCTAAGCCCGACTCGATATTTTTCCATGTGGTCACCTTTCAACCTACCAATTGCCATATTTGACCATTCAATCTACAAACCTACCGCACAAACCAAAAACATTTATGAATTGTGGGTCATTCCATGGTGGAGTTATTTGGAACCCAAAAGCTATGAGGAGGCCCATAACACTTGGCACATGTCCTTATCATTTGGTGGGTAATTTAAATTTTTAAATGGTAGACTGTTGGTAGGTTGTTTAAAATGTTTGGAGGTGTAGACTGTGATGGGCATTTGAACATCCTAGGCTTCTTTTAAACAATGGCTAAGTCCATTTAAAATGGGTTATCCAAATTAATCTTGAGGGTTAATTTGGGATAACATAACTGCATTTGGTGTAGAATGTTGTCATGAAATTATAGAGATCCCATGGTGATTTAACAAATATTAGAATTTTGAAATCCTAATTGCGAGAGTCAATGAAATAATAAGAAATGAAGTGCAAATTTGACCTAAGCAATAAGTAAATGGAAACTTAAAACCCTAAGTGTAAGAGATGGAATAAGAGACTTAGCTTATTTTGTAATGAACCTCAAAGTATGCCAAGTTGGAAAGCTACTAAAAGAAGGAGGAATATATCGCAACCACACACAAAAAATTGTAGAAGCTGTTAGAAATGTCGGGGATGGGGTCCCTGGTTCGAGTTAGGGTGTGCGGGCGTTGAAGACCCTTTGTTGGGTGCTCACGAGTGTGAAAAATTGTCGAAAAGTGATTCCTTACGTGTCGCTTCAATGTTGCTAACCCTTGTTGTTGGTTATTGAATGATCATCGAGTTCACTTGTAACTTGTAAAATAGAAGACCTCTACAAAACCCCAAAACACATCAAATCTTAAAAAGAAAACTATGCAAATGGGGAGTTGAACTAACCCCGACGGTCACTGATAGAGTGAACTTACGACTGAGCATTGCACTACATTTCAGACTCCATGTAGTTTTACACTTGTGTGTGAAGAATTGTGCCCTAGATGGCTCTTGTGCAAGATGCACTTGATAGCGAGCAATAGCTATATGTAGAATGTAAATAGATGTGTAGATGTCAAAATGAAATTCCCCTCCTATGTGTGTATACAAAATTAACAATCTATTTTCCTTTAAATGAAGCTAGATGGATGTTTTGATGCCCTTGAAATGCCTTTGGATGCAACCGTAGGTGATATTAGTAGATGCTTAGAGCTTGGTCCTTTATTATGGTCATATAGCTTTGAATTTATATGATTCCCTTGTTTGAATTTTGTAATCAACATCTAAAATACCGACCACTAAGAAAAAGATTCCTAAAAGTTAAAAAGAGGCCCAAAAGGGGGGAGTAAGATACAAAGGGGTCAGGGGCACCCGAGAGGGGATGAGGGCACACGGGCGCTAGTGTCAGAGCCAAGAAAGATAAGGCGGCGAAAATCAAAATGGGTAGTGAGGTATGCAAGACCATAGAGAAAGCAAAGAGCCCAAAGATAGATGTCAATTACTACTTTTCTCTCTTAGGAATCATACAAATAGTGGTATGCGATTAGGACCTATAAATGTACCCAAAGTGCGTGATTTAGTGTCTACATTTGCCCCCATTTTATGTTGTTGAGTGAATACTTGATAACATAAAGTAGATTAGGGATGCGTGCTGATAACCATGTAGATTGATAAGCGAAAGCATGTTGACGAGATAAGAAAAAACATGGAGTGATAAAAATGAAGTGTATAAGCTAGAGAAGAGGAAGTGACCATAGGGGTAAAGGCGTATGTGTTGTGTCGTGTTGTACTTTTATTGTTTTCGCTTCATGTGTTCAATGATATGAATGTTGCTTCCCATAAGGACATACCTAATCCGTGACGAGTGGAAAGGATATAAAGTGTCTTGAAACGTTGTAGAAGAACGAGTTTTTTGGGTGATCTCACACCAAAATCAAGTTTTTGGGAAATCTCACACCAAATGTGAGTTTTTGGGTGATATCATGCCACAACAGAAGAAGTGTTGGGGAGAAAGGTCTAGTGTTATTCTCCAATCTGGCGCTTACGACAATTTAAACACCACTGCAAATGGTGTGATCCTACTTTATTCAAATTCGATCCATTTCGATCTAGATCGATCCAGTTTGATCCAACACAAATAGAAAAAATGAGATAACATGCATGTTGATTGTTGGAGGATTGTGCTTGTTTTGTGTAACCGATGTGTAGATTGTTAAAAGCTGTGCTTATTTGAGAAATTTTTTTCAGAATTGTCCCTAGTCATAGGCACCTAGAAGGGTCGGGACCCCGAGGCACTAGTGTCTAGATCAGGCTGGCGGGGCGCCGGCGTTTATGGTGTGTGGAGGTCCCATGTCGATTTTGAGCCCTTTCTGTAACTAATGACTATGTTGTTCTTATATTGTGAAGGTCAGAAATGTGACTATGTATTGTTGAATGGGGTGATTGATTCACCTAATGTATGCTTCCCTTGTTTGGGGTGCATGTGATGTCGCTAGGACAATCCAATGCAATAAAGAGGACTAGCGTTGATCTAAAATTGATGCCCTGTAGGGGAGAGGGAATGTGCATGGTAAAAACCAAGGCATATGCAAACAAAGTGGCTAGAAACATGTGTTAGTGCAATAAAGACAACTAGTAGATAGAAGACAACGTGTAATCTACCAAGAAATAAGATAATGTAGACCGTGAAAAGTGGGTTTCAAACATGGGACATTGCTTATAATGTCACAAAACAATTAGGGCCGAAGCAGCCAAAAGCATACGATTGTCCACACAATACAAAGGGCAACGGCTGCAAACAACAATGGAAAACAATGAAAAACAATAACAAGAAGAGTATCGAGAATACCTTGGTAGCAAATATTTCCCTACAAAGAAAATGTTACACATGAAGCACCTGTTAGCATGTTAGAAAGATAAAAAGTATGGAAAAACATGTATGGTGTGATATAAAGTAGTGTGCTATGAAGAATATGAAGTGGTACAAAATGAAACAATAACACCTATGATGTGTACGAAAGTATATGCCCACAGGGGCCACTTTGGGACTAGTAAGAGGTATAGTTCTAAGCATCCATGTTGTATTTAAGGATATGCACGAAGTTTGCATTCACAACTAGAAGGAGAGTGAATGTGTATGTGTGTATAGAAAGGATTTAATGACACATGAAATATCCGTATAACATGTGAAATAATGTGTACATGTAAGCATGAGTAAGCAAGAGTAAATGCAACGAAGATATGCAATATGTTGTGAGTGTGAATGGAATGAAATACAAGTGAGTGATAGGAGCAACGTGCCCCCGAGCGAATGCAAATGAGTATGAGAGGAGGTTAATTTATAAAAGACCCCAACGATAAGAATGAATAATAAAAGAAGAGTGCATCATCGGGAAAACGTTTGATAGTATGTAGAAAGAGAGTGAGTGAGTGTGATGAGGTTCATTTCAGATTTAGACCCTCAACATTTGAGTATGAACCATGGAACTAGAGTGCATCATAGGGTAGTGTGTTGTGTGAAAATTAGAAAGATGTGTCATGAATGTGCTGAGTGTGAAATGTGTCATGTGTATGATGTGAGGTTCATGAATGTAGTATGCCCTCAACAGTCAAGTGTGAATCGTAGCAAAAAAGTGCATCATAGGGTAGTGACAATACGGGAGGTGTACCAAATTGTAGGATGAAAGTATAAGTAATAAACGCCTTAAATTGTTAGAATGGGGGAAGAAGTAAACGTGATGCCCCCAAGTATGTGATGGAGATCTATCTAGGAATGGAAGAGAAAGCATGCCATGGTGGCGGATGTGGCAATGTGTTAGGAGTAGTAGATTTACCAAAGTAAGTTGTAGCATGGAGAGCAAATGGAAATTTCTTTGTGTGATGGTGAGTATGTGAAATAATGTAAACCCCAAGAGGAGATGTAGAAGGAACAAAAGGAGTGATCTTAGGGTGATATCTGAGGCTGAGTCTGGTGGATTATGTGGGAATGGAAAGAGGCTCTTTGACTCCCTTTGCATGTTTTCCTAATCCAGTGCAGTGAAACCATAATGAAGCAAGTACTTATATCTAAGGCCATAGTTGGAGAAATGTTGATTAGATGCAGAAGAGATAGGGGTTTATGCAAAATTCTCAATAGAATTACAATATGTAAAATGGGATGGATCCACTAGAATGTCATAGGAAACTCCTTGATAAAGGAATTTAAGTCATGTATGAAGGGTGGAAGGAACCACATGCATGACATGGATCCAAGGCCATCCGAGAAGAAGATTATAATTAAGATTGTTAGGCATGACATGGAATGGGACGAGCAAAGTGCATGGCCTAATAGTAATGGGAAGCGTGATTGTACCTAAGACTTGCTTAGGCACATTATCAAAGCCATGAATGCAAATAGATGATGGAGTTAAAGAGGATTCAGAGAGGCCAAGTTGCTTAAGGAATGTGAGATTGCAAATGTTAAGCCCAAATCCATTATCGACTAAAGCTTGTTTAACCCCAATGTTATTGATACAAACTTGAATATAAATGGGGGAATCATTATCTAATATGGCTTGAGAAGGAAACTCATTTGATGTGAAAGTAATGTGGTCTTCATTGAGAGATAGAGCTGAAGTAAAATTATGATAGACATATTTAGGTGAAGTATGAGGATGAATGCGAGTATTAGCCAAATAAGATCTAATTTTATTCACACAATCAAGATTAGCTTGTAAGAAATCATGAATGGAGATATCCATGGTGAAAGAAAGAAGATTAGAATACAAAAGAATAAAGATCCACGAGTGTTCGAATGTCAGGTTCACCAAATGATTTTAACAAACATGAGAATTTGTGAAATCCTAATTACGAGTAGTCACAACGAAATAATAAGCAATGAAGTACATATCTAACCTAAGTAATAATGAGAATGGAACTTAAAACCCGAAGTGAAAGAGATGGAATAAGAGACTTAGCTGATTTCGCAATGAACCCGGACTATCTTGAGTTGGAAAATTGTTGAACATGAGGAGGAATATGTCACAACCACACACAAAATTTGCAGAAATTTCAGAAATCTCGGGACTAGGGCACCTAGATTAGGTCGGGTGCACAGGCACTGAAGACCATTGTTGGGCACCCGTGCTTATGAAAAAGGTCAAAAATTGATTCCTTTTATGTCACTAACCCTTGTTTTTGGTCACTTATAGGTCATTGGAAGATCACCGAGTTTGCTTATAACCTGTAAAATCGAATACCTCTGCAAAACCCCAAAACATATCAAATTTTAAAAAGAAAAAGATGCAAATGGGGAGTAGATTGACCTTGAAAGTCACCCTGACAGAGTGAACTTATGACCGAGCGATTGCACTACATTTGAGACTCCATGTAGTTTTGTGTGTGTGTGTGTGTGTGAAGAATTGTGCCCTAGGCGGATTTTGTGCAAGATGCATTTGATAGCGATAAATAACTAGATGTAGCAATGTAAATAGATGTGTGGATGTTAAAATGAACTTCCCTTCCTATGTGTGTATGTAGAATTAACAGTCCCTTGTCCCTTGAATGAAGATAGATGGATGTTTTGATGCTCTTTAAATGCCTTTGGATGTAACCTTACCTTTTTATGGTCACATAACTTTGTATTTATATGATTCCCTTGTTTGAATTTCGTAATTAACATCTAAAAGGCTGACCACCAAGAAAACAAGATGCCCAAAATATAAAAAGAGGGCCAAAAGGGGCGAG
This sequence comes from Taxus wallichiana var. yunnanensis, assembly GCA_018340775.1. NCBI lineage: Eukaryota > Viridiplantae > Streptophyta > Pinopsida > Cupressales > Taxaceae > Taxus > Taxus wallichiana. The sequence goes on along the minus strand of CM031234.1, from coordinate 713,928,766 downwards.
TAAGATACAAAGGGGTCGGGGGCACCCAAAGTGGATGAGGGTGCACAGGCGTTAGTGTCCAGAGCCAAGAAAGATAAGCCAGTGAAAATTAGACTGTGTAGTGAGGTGTGCAAGACCATAGAGAAAGCAAGAAAGAAAGCAAAGAGGCCAAAGATAGATGTCAATTAGTACTTGTCTCGCTTAGGAATCATACAAATAGTGGTATGTGATTAGGACCTAGAAATGTATCCAAAGTGTGTGATTTAGTGTATACACATGGAACCTTAAACCATGCATTTTTCTCTACGAATTTGAAAGAGAACATGAGAAACACGTTAAGATTTGGATTACAAGCCATCAACATGCCACCAAATGGGAAAAAATGATGAGAGATATTGCAAAAAAATTCTAAAACTCATCCATTATGTAAGTCAACCTTTCCAAAGTTCTTCAAATCATGAACAAGGCAAGAAACTAGAGTAAAAACAAGGAACATATGTGTCATAGAAGAATTTAAACCAGGAAACAATTGGGATTTTTCAAGGATGGTGCCAAAGATACAAAGTGTCAAATCGAGCACCAACACTAGGAATGCCAAGAGGAATGCAAATTTAGGAAATAGTAAGGGTAAAGGCGGACCCAATGCTAAGGAATAATTAAAAAGAACCACAAATAAAGTTATAATGAATGGGAAGCAAAATACCTAGATTGTCAAGGAGGGAAAAATATAAGCAAAAAAATAGATGCTGATTATTTCCTAGAATATTGGAGGTTTAAATAATATCAATAAACATCATACTCTTATAGACATGAGAAATAAAAATAAACCAAACATTATTGATTTAAAGGAAATTGAGATGAAAGGACAATTAGGTGAGGATGTTAAGTTGAAAGTTTGGAATAAAGCTTCAATTCTCGACTCCATCTCTATTGGCGCTTTGGGAGGATTAGCCACATTTTGGGATCCTAGTATTTTCAAGGGGAGATTATGATTGAAATTCCTAATCATTTAGCTATCCTCCTTACTTTTATCGGTGATAATTCTATGTGATTCTTTTCCAACATATATGCTCCTAATACTCATGATGACGAGAAAGAAGCTTTGGATGGAATTGAATAATTTCATCATCAATTTTTTGAATTTTGACTAGATGATTGTCAAGGACTTTAACACTCATTTATCCCCTTTGGATAATAGAGGTGGTACGTGGGACTTTACTTTGAGCATGGAATATTTGGTAGAATTCATATCTCTCAATCATTTTGTGGATCTTGGTCTCGGGGTTCTATATACACATGGTCAAACAAGAGAATGTGTGACAATCTCATTCATGTTAGATTAGATAAAAATTTTATATCCTCCTACTTGGTTTCTCAAAAATGAATTTTATCTTTTAAAACTCCCAAGGGTTAGCTCGACCATGACCCTTTGGTTACGAATGCGAATCCTATGGTAAGAGAGGGTCCTTCTTCTTTCAAGCTTTGAAAAAAATGTGGATGATGCACCTGGATCTTGTGAATATAATTAAAGAATGGTGGAACATAGACATTAAAGGGACAACAATATGCATTGTGGTCCAAAAAATTAAGAATGTAAAGAGGAATATTAAGATTTGGAATAAGGAGTTTTTGGGAATATATTTGAAAATAAGAAAAGAATTATAAAGGAGCTTAATCTTCTTGAATGTGATGTAGCCTCTAATGGTATGGATGTAAATAATTTTTATAAGGATAAATATTTTCTTAGTGAATATTGTTCTCTAAATGTTTACGAAGAGGTTTTTGGAGGTAAAAATCTAAGGCCTTGGAGTTAAACGAAGGGGCTCGTAGTACAAGTTATTTCATATGACCACTCTAAAACATAGAAGCTCTAGCGGGAATAATGAAATTATTTATGAAAATGGAGTGATTAGTTAAAACATCCAAGAGATCAAACAAGAAACGATAAATTTATTCAAACTTTTTCTCAATAGTGATTTTCAAATGAGAATGATTAAGTTGTTACTAGAATGATAGCTAACATTCCCCATGACCTAGTGTGCGGTGAAAGTTTTAATAAAATCATTAATACAATCTCAATGGAGGAATTAAAGGGAGTGGTTTTTCTCTTAATGGGGACAAATCTATTGGGCCTAATGGTTTTCTGCTAGATTTTATCAACATTATTTGGATATTTGCACAAGTGATTTATTACAAGTTGTTAACAATTACTCAAGGAAAATTACTTATAGAAATCAACAATACCTTTATTGTTCTTGTTTTGAAAAATTAGGTGCTAAAGAGCTAAAAGATTTTAGACATATCAACCTCACCTTGATAATATGTAAAAATCATCATTAAGACTCTTTCTTCAAGAATTTAACCTCTCCTTTGGACCTAATTTCTAATCAACAAGGAGGGTTTGTTTGTGGTAGGAAAATTCAAGGCGACAATATTATGGTTCATGAAATCATGCGATATGATCCTTATGTGCGAATTTTAGTAATACCTCGAGGTTTTGGTTTAACAACTTGCTACATTTGGTATGGGTATGCGGGTGGAAACCCGGCCCAGAAGTCGGGCTCTACGGAGCGTCGTGGAATGATATGATCCTCATGCACATATTTCACTAATGCCTCGAGCTTTTGGTGTAACGGTTCATTGCACATACAATCGGTTGAAAAATGTAAGAATGCGAGTATTGTAATCAAGCTTGATAGGAACAAAGCCTTTGATAGAGTTTCTTGGAGCTTTTTGAACAAAGTTTTGGAGAAGTTTGGTTTTGGTATTCTTATTTTAAGTCTTATTTTGGAATGTATTTTTACCCATATGTTCATTGTATTAGTCAATGGAACTCCAACTGGTTTCTTCAAAATTAATAGGGGTTTGAGGCACGGAGATCAATTATCCTTTTCATTTCCTATCAATAATTTGTGGATGACACTATACTTATGTCAATTAATTCAATTTTGGAAGCTAAATAGCTGAAAATTATCCCCAATGATTATGAAGGGGCTTTAGGGTAGATGATTAATTTTCATAAAAGTTCTATCTTTTCATGCATACACTTTTCGATATCTAGACAACAAAAATTATAAAAAAATCTTGCGGTGTCAAATTAAAAAATTACCCTCAACCCATTTGAGAATGCCCCTTTTCACAAGTAATATTTCCCAAGATGTTTGGAACTCCTTACTTGACAAAGTTTAGAAGAGACTAACTAGTTGGAAGGAGGTTGTTCTCTCTCAAGTAGGAAAGTTATTGCTTATCCAAAGTACTATACAAGAATTGCCTATTTACTTGATTTCCATGTTTAAAATCCCCTCTTCGATCGTTGATAAGATTGAAAATATCCATAAAAGATTTCTTTGGTCTAGAGTGGAGGAACATAATAGGATTCCTCTCATTGTTTGGGAAAATTTTGTCTTCCTAAAATTGCTTGAGGCATTGGAATTAAAAGCATTTATTGGGGGTTAGCACACTCTTGTCGTACAAATCTATAATCAGAATTGAGCATACAAGCAATAAATACGGAAATAAACTAGAAGAACAATACACAAGATATAACGTTGCTCACCTAGTGTGGGCTACGTCTACCAAGAAATAACCAATCTATTAATATTTGCTTTACAAAGGAAATACAATGAAGATCTGTAATCTTTGACACCTCCTTTAGATGTAGAGTACTTTTCTCTCACAAGATTCTCTTTTCTCTTACTAAGAAAATCTTCTCTCAATTATGATTAATCTTAAGTTCTAACTCTAGATTTCTAGCTTATGTAAGCATATACAAACTTAGGGCACTTTAACAATACATTTACAACCCTTAGATTACCTTTTAATCAAAGGTTAGATCTAATCCGTGTCTTAAATAAAAACATAAACACAGAGGTAGCGATGTCGGTTGGTCCCGGTGTGACCGACGCCTGGTTAAGCCGATCGATCTGGTTATTGTGTAAACCTGTAAGTTATAAAACATGCTATTTGTGAAGCAATTAAGCTCCATAACTCAACAATCTCCCACTTGGAGATAAATTGCTGCACTATACCGCACAACTCCATTCTTGGATCCTTTCCTTGGCTTGTTTCTTCCTCTTCAAGTCTCAAACTTGAAGACCAACAAAAGTGGAGTGAAGCTCCAACTTCTCCTTTGCCAACGACTTCGTTAGCATATCCGTAGGGTTCTTATTTGTATGAATTTTCTCCAATTTCATTGTTCATCCTCCAACACCTGCCATATGAAGTGATATCTCAACTAAATGTGTTTCATTCTTGAATGAAACATTGAGTTCTTTTCCAAATGAATCACACTTTGACTATCACTGTACAATCTACAATCCTCTTGCTCCTTTCCCAACTCTTCCATGAACCTGCTCATCCATATCATCTCTTTGCTAGCCTCTGTAGCTACAACATATTTGGCCTCTGTAGTAGACAAGGCCACAACCTTTTGCAATCTCGAAATCTAGCTAATTGTCATGCCACCTACTGTGAATACATATCCAGTGGTGCTTCTCCTACCATCCAAATCTCTGCCATATTTGAATCAACATAGCCACATAAAGAAGTATCTGACCCTCCATAGAACAATGCATGTTGTATTTCCCTCTCAAATATCTGAGTATCCATTGGACTACTTTCCAATGTTCTTTACCTAGATTGGCCATAAATCTGCTCACAACTCCCATTGCATGTGTAATTTCTGGTCTAGTACAAACCATAACATACATAAGACTTCCAATTGTTGAAGCATATGGAACCCGTGCCATGTACTCAACCTCCTCATGTGATGTAGGACACTAATCTTTGCTTAATTTGAAGTGTCCAGCCATAGGTGTACTTACATGTTTTGAATTCTACATTTTAAATCTTTCCAACACCTTATTGATATAATTCTCCTGAGACAAATACAATTTCATGTTCTTCTTGTCTCTAAGAATTTGCATGCCAAGGATTTTCTTTGCAGCTCATAAATCCTTCATTACAAATGTATGAGCTAACTTTTCTTTAAGCTCACTAATGTCATGTATACTAGATCCTGTAATAAGCATATCATCTACATACAATAACAAAATAATATAGCTTCAATTTTAAAGCTTCTTGAAATAAACACAATGGTCAAATTCACATCTCATATAACCATGTTCATGCATAAAATTGTCAAACTTCATATACCATTTCCTTGGGGCTTGCTTGATCCCATACAAGCTCTTTTTCAACTTGCACACAAGTTTCTCCTTACCCTTGACTTCATAACCAAGCGACTACTGCATATATATCTCTTCCTCCAAATCACCGTGAAGGAAATTCGTCTTAACATCAAGTTGTTCTAAGTGAAAATATTCTACTGCAACTAAACTCAAAACAATACAAATGGAAGTCATTTTTACTACAGGAGAAAAATCTCACCAAAATCAATCACACGATTTTTGTGCAACCCCTTTACCACAAGCCTTGCCTTATACATTTTCTATCCACCCTCTTCTTCCTTGATCATGTAAACCCATTTGTTCTACAATTTTCTTTTACCTGCTGGCAACTTAACCAAATCCCATGTCTGGTTTTGTTTCATGGAATCAATCTCCTCATCCATGCCACACTCCCACTTATTATGGGTTTCTTCCTATATTGCTTCTTCAAAATTTCTAGTTCACCACTATCAATCAATAATAGATAAAATAAGGAAGGTGTAAATCTTTTTGGAGGTTTACTTACCCTTTGTGACCTTCTCATAGAAACATGGGGTGCTATAGGTTCAATCTACTCATTCTACAAATTTGTATCAATCTCAGACAATGACTGATGCCGGTCACCTATAGCCGACGTTGGTCCTACTCTTCGTAATGTCGCGTCGGTTTTGGCTATCGACACTTGTCCTGTGTCTGCCAACACCGGTTGCCCTCACCGATGCCAGTGCCTATAAATGACTATTTTAAATCCGAGAATGCATTTTCTTCCACAAACTCTTCCACTGGTTCATCCTTGGGTATCAAAATATGATCCCTATACATTCTCTTTTCATTCCATTTAATATCATGACTCCTAACAATCTTAGCATCATCTAAATCCCAAAACGGAATCTAAAATCACTAGAGCCATAACCAATAAAAGTGCATCTCTTGGATTTAGCATCCAACTTTTTCCTATTTTCTTTATCAATATGCACAAAATCTTTTAAACTAAATACTCTAAGAAAAGAAATATCTACCTCTTTTCCAGTCAAGCTTCTTCTGGTATTCCACCATCCCAGTGCACTTGAAGGCCCATGATTGATTAAATATATTGTCGTGTCTACTGCTTCTACCCAAAATTGTAAGGGTAGTCCAACATCTATCCTCATGCTTCTTACATGTTCCATGATAGTCCTATTCATTCTTTTAGCCACACCATTCTCTTGTGGTGTTCTAGGAACCGTTCTTTCTCTGTGTATTCAATCCACTGAACATTAATCATTGAAACCTTTGCGGTACTCACCATTATTATCGGATCTAAAGCATTTTAAATTTAAATTTGTTTCATTTTCCACAAGGAATTTCCATCTTTTAAAATTCTCAAAAACATCATATTTATGCTTTATACAATAAACCCATACCTTTTTTGTGGTATCATCAATGAAAATCATATAATATTGGGATCCTCCATGAGAAGCTACATAGGCTGGTCCCCACACATTTGAGTGCACAAGCTCTAATTATTTCTCCTTATTTGTTTCCCCAACTTTAGGAAATATCACTCTCTTTTGCTTTCCAGATATGCAATGCTCACAGAAATCAAGATCTATATTTTTTTGCCTTTAATATCTGCATTCCCTTTTTACTCATATGGCCTAGCTGATTATGCCACATGCTTACATATGAATCTGAAGTAGATAGAATAGAAAAAGAATCAATAATACAAGTGGACAAATATAATGTTCCTACCTTCTTGCCTCTTTCCACAACAAGAGCTCCCTTAGTAATTTTCAAAAGTTGGTTATGAATGTAACCATGCAACCAAATTCACCTAGTTGTCTTGCAGAAATTAGATTTCTCCGAGGCTTGGCACATGCCTCACATATTTAAATACCCATGTATTTCCATTCTGCAATTTTATATGAAATTCCCCTTTACCAGTAATATTGCATGGTTCATCATCTCCTAAATAAACATGCCCAAAATTACCTTGGACATAATTTCTAAAATAACCCTTATTAGGGGTAGCATGGAAAGAAGCTCCTGAATCTAAAACCTATGATTCTATTTTATTATCCAAGGAGAGAATAAGGGCATCTTGCATTACCTCAGTTGCAACATTTTCCTCTTTACCTTTGTCTAGTATATTCTCTTTGTTTTCCTTGAACCAACAATCCTTCTTTGCATGTCCTTTCTTTCCACAATTCTAGTAGGTTATTCCTCTACCTTTGGATTTAGATCTGCCATTCTTAGACTTTGATTTCCCATTATTCTTGCTCTTAGATCTCTCCTTCTACCTTCCCCTGCTTTCTACATTCAAAGCATTTCCAAATGATGACTCTCATGTACTTTTCCTGCATATTTATTCATTCAGGATTATACTAACCACATCATCAAACTTTAAAATATTAGTATCAGATGTTGTATTACTAATAACCATAACCAAGTTATCCCAATTATCTAGAAAAGAGCATAGGAATAAAAGTGATTTTACTTCATCATCAAATGAAATATTAACCGATTTTAATTGATTTACAATGGAACAAAAATCATTCAAATGGTTTGATACAGATCCACCTTCTTGCATTTTTGAATTAAATAATTTCTTCATCAAATAAACTTTATTTGAAGCACTTGGTTTTTCATATAAATTAGATAAATATTTCATCAAATCTATCGTGGTTATTGCTTCAGTAATATTTGAAGCTACAGATGTTATCAGGCTCAATCTTATAGATCCCATGCCTTTTCGTCAAGAATCTTCTATTTTTCATCAGTCATCTTTGTAGGCTTCACACTTGCATCTAACGGTAAATATAAATCTTTTTTCTGAGATAATCTTCCACCTGCATCTTCCATAATTGATAATTACGGCTGTCAAATTTCTCAACTTTGTATTTATCATCTTCTGCCATTGATGTGCTCCCACTCAATCAGAAATCTCCTTTGTGAGTAAATATGTCAACACACAAAACCTTTAAAAAAGCTTTGATACCAATTGTTGGGGTTAACACACTCTTGTTGTACAAATCTATAATCAAAATTAAGCATACAAGCAATAAATATGGAAATAAACTAGAAGAACAATACACAAGATATAACGTGGTTCACCCAGTGTGGGCTACGTCCACCAAGAAACAACCAATCTATTAATCTTTGCTTTATAAAGGAAATACAATGAAGATCTGAAATCTTCCACACCTCCTTTGGATGTACAATAATTTTCTCTCACAAGCTTCTCTTTTCTCTCACCAAGAAAATATTCTCTCAATTATGATTAATCTCATGTTCTAACCCTAGCTTTCTAGCTTATATAAGCATATACAAACTTAGGGCACTTTAGCAATACATTTACAACCCTTAGATCACCTTTTAATCAAAGGTTATATATAATCCCATGTCTTAAATAAAAACATAAACGCATAGGTAACCGATGTCGGTTACCCCAACCAATGTCGGTTGGTCCCAAGTGATTGATGCCGGTCAGCCGACCGATGGTGGTTACTGTGTAGACCTATAATTTGTAAAACATGCTATTTGTGAAGTAATTAAGCTCCACAACTCAACAACATCAAGATGATGAATAAAACTTTCACTGCTAAAATGGGCTAGAGATTCATCAAAGAATCCAATTCATGGAATGAAATTCTTAAAGTAAAATATATGGGATACAATATTACTCTCAAATTCCTTTATATGGAGAACTCCGCCTCATGGTTCTAATTTCTGGAACTTTCTTCTTAGTAGCCAAAAAAATCCTTAACAAAGGCACTAAATAGAAAATTGGTACAAGAGTGCAAATCTATTTTTGGAATGATAAATGGATTCTCTCAACTCCCTTAAAGGATATAACTCATTGGCGAAGTTATATGAACAATCTACATTGAAGTATGGGGAAAGAGTTAGTGACTATATTGAATTCAAGGATAGAGGGAACACTTGGAAAACCTTAATCATATATAATATTAATGACAATGAGATGAGTATTATCAAGTTTCTTGAGGAGATGTTACATAGTGTGTGTATTAGCAATTTGAACAATCAAGATGAACTTGTGCGGGAAAATTCTAGTGATGGTATTTATAATGTAAGTTTAGTTTATAAGAGGATGGTCAAAAGTGAGGCAACTGATTTTCCTTGGTCTAAATTGTGGATTAAGGACATTGTCCTTAAGATTAATTTTTTCCCTATGGCTGGCCATTCAAAATAAAATGATGACAATCAAAATCCTTGTAAAGTGGGGTAGGATTATTCCTAACAAGTGCATTATGTGTAAAACTAACGAAGAGATTGTTCCTCACCTTTTTTACACTCCCCTTTTGCTGTTAAAATACAAGGGATATTGTTTAAGATGTTTGATATTAAATGGCTTATTCCTCTATCCCTAGTGGACCTCTATAAGTATTGGTGATTCCCCTTCAAACACTCCAATATTAGGTTGTTTTGGTCTATATTTTTGCCTCACAGTGTTTGGGCCATTTGGAAGGAAAGGAACAATAAAATCTTCAGAGACAACTCTAACACAATTGTTTATATGACAAGTAAAATAATTGCTTTCATTAAGGAAAATATATCATTCAATAAATCCAAAGATAGCTTCAACGAGATATAAGCTAAAATAATAAATAGATGGACTCTTAGAATGGAAATCAACCAAAGGTTTTGGAAATAATCAAATTAATAGAAAAGAGGTCAAATGGATTTATCCTTCTCCCGGATGGATTGAAATCAATTTTTATGGGGCTTCTAAAGGAAACTTGGGTAGGGAAGGTATAGGAGGTATTATAAGAGACAATCTGGGTGATTTTCTATCTTTCTATCTTTGGGAATATGGGCATTCAATCTAAGCATATGGTTGAAGATCTTGTAACTTTATGGGGTATTAAATTAGCTAGAGAAATGAACCTTTCTCAACTTTGGGTATTAAATCTTGCCTCGAAGGTAATATCAAACCTAGTTGGAATATTTTTAATGTTCTAAAGGAAACCATTGATATCCTCCAATATTTTATGTGTTTTCATATTCAAGATATTTATAGGGAAGGGAATCACATAGATGATTGCTTCACTAATATTTGTGTCGAGGTCCATGTTCTTTCAATGCATATATACGTGTCCCACTTTTTGTAGTTTTTGTACCTTGAGAAAAATATGTCGACAACCAAAACATGACCAAACAAATAAAATTACTAAACATGTATTTTTAAGATCTTATAAATACTAAGGTGTAGGGCATCCAAAATTTACCTGATTTTTTTAAATTAAATATTTATTTACTAATCAAATTTTAATATATTTTTGGCCACCACGTGGGACACACTTATATACTTGTACCCCTTAAAAAGTGGTATGGTAAGGAGAACATTCCACATGATATTTTGTACAAATTCATTCAGAGGGCAACACAACCAATCTTATCAAAGTCCTCTTTAATTGATGTGTCATATATTAGTCCTTGAGGAGATTATTATCTCTTGTGTTGGTAACTATTGGGTTTTATTTGCCTCTTCTTTGGACCAATTAACAAGAAGATTTTTTTTTGTTTTTCACTCTAGGTTTCTTTTCTCCTTCCATAGGTGGGATTGCTAGATGTTTCAAGATATTTTACGTGTGATGGGGGAGATTTGTGTAAAGTGTAAGAACTTCTTAATAAAGCATGGAAAGAAGAAAGTTCTGTGGGAGATTTTATAGAATAGAGGCCTTACTAAATTAATAGAGAGAGTTAAAGGTTATGATCCCCATATTTCACAATAATTTGTTAAGAGTTGGAAGAAGTGACGTGTCTCCATTAAAGGCATGGGTATTGAAATATATGAAGAGCTCATAGCTACTTTGTGATAGGGATCAACAAGGAAGGTGTTAGGTTTTAGAGGAAAAATTGTTATATGGAGGAGGAAAGAAAATTTCTTCGGGAGGGAGAGTAGATAATCCCATTTTAAGGTGGTTTTTAAGGGATTCTTTCCACAAACCATACAATGAAGTTCAGTAAGGTGGATTATAAAATATATGACTATGGATGGTTCTACCAAGTGTTTAAAGGCCATCATTTGGTGTTTCTTAATCATTTTAGACATCATATCATGGTTAGTATCCCTTTTTTCATTCTTATATCTTTTTAAGATTCTATTATGGAGATTCGGATGGGGAGAAGACTTTTTCCTCTCTATCAAGTTATCTCATCATTAATAACCACATGGTTTACAAAAACCCTAAACCTATTATTGGGATTGAGTTTCATTCTTCCAATTCTTGTGAGAAGTCTAGAAGTATGCATCTTGAAGGTAAGTCTTCCTCCCAAAGAATTATTGAGAAGCCAAAATAGAAAAGAAAATAAATTTTGGATGTGGTTGATTTGCCTTTAAGAAACACTAGGGGTTGGGTGGAAAATATTCGAAGAATGAGGAGAATTAGCAAATTAAGAAAAAGTGGATAAGATGGACAAAAAGGTGGTAAGGTGCATATGTTTGTCGAGGAGAGCTCGGGAGTGTAGGGAGAAGAAGATCGAAGCTAAAAATTTCAGCAATAGGATATGAGTGGATTGTCCAATCCAAATATGGAGAGGGAAGGATCAAGAGGGATGAATTGGTCCTTGAACAAGAGGTAGAGGAGGAAATTGTGACTATAAAGAGTTATGCCCTATTTTCCAAATTCCTTGGAAGATGGTTGAAAAAAAAAAAGGAAATCATACAATGGTATGAACTTCATTGGGAAGTGAAATTAAAGTTTCTTTTCTACCCGAAGGCTTCTTTTTGGTTCTCTCGAGAAGCAAAGAACCAAAAATGAAGCCTTGAGAAGAAGGGATTGGTTAATGGGAGAAGTGGGAATTTTCCTACAACCACGGGCTCGAACTTCGATGTGTGTTCAAATTTTCTAGGATAAAATATCGTATGGATTTAGCTCTTTACATTTCCCTTGGAGTATTAGAATCCGGAGATTCTTTCTAAGATTTTTAGTAAAGTTGGCAGAATGTTAAGAATCGATCCAAGAACTCATGATGGATCTATGTGATCCTTTGCCAGAGTATGTGTGGCTTTGGATATAGAATGATCTTCTTCATTGGATTGTCATAAAATCCCCCTTTGGTGAATGGAATCAAAGGGTCGAATATGATAAAATTTAGGTTAGATGTTTCTGACACAATCAAGTAGGTCAACTTAAATGGAAATGTCATGAAAGAAAACAACTCTCTGTAAAGATGGACTGACATCGTAAATCAGAGAATGAGATTGTCCCTTCGCATTTAAAGGAAGAGTTAGAAAAGGAGGGAGCCTTAACCCCTCAAACAAAATTGGAGGATATAGAAAAGGTGGTGAAGGAATTGACAAAGCTATTTTCTTTACTTACTGAAGGATTTAATTCGGGTAAAGAAAATTCTTTGGAAGAGTTAAATGAGTGGCTTGAGAAATATTACGAAGAGGAAGGAGAAGATGAAGAGGACTTCGTTCATGAGAAGGAGGAATTTGAATACTTGGAGGAAGATTTGGATCTTCCATTCATTCCTAGTAGTTTGACATCGTCTCAAAATGGTTTAAAGGTGGCCAAGTGCAATTCTGCGGGAAAAAGGGTTGTAAATTGAAATTAAGAAGTAGCATAAAGAGAGTTGGCAATTGGTAAATAGAAAACCATAAATTTTAGAAATCATGAAGTTGGGAAGGTGAAATTCCTTCCGAAGAAGCCATGAAAATAATTTCATTGAATTTTAGGGGCTTGAATACCCCTAAAAAGCAACGCAGTGAAGCATTGCATTTTTTCCCTAGATGTAGGAATTGTTCTTTTGCAAGAGACAAAGGTGACAACGAAGAAATTAATGAACTGTTGGTCTAAATTTTGGAAAGGATAGTCATGGGTATTCATGGATGATCAAGGGCAAGTGAAGGCTTGGGTATCCTTTGGAGAATCACTAAAACTCAAGTAGAAGTGGTGAAACATAAACAAAACTGGCAGTTATACCGAATTTCTCCTCTTGGGGATCAAGAATATTTTTTTCTTTTTAATGTTTATGGCCCCTCTAATCTTGCAAATAAAAGAATTTTATGTTAAGATCTATAAGAGGAAATACAGACTAGGAAGGAACATCTTATCGTGTTGGGTGGAGACTTTAATGCCATCTTGTCTAACAGAGAGAAATCAAGAGGTTTGGTAAAAATGCTTGATCTCGGTTAGATTTTAATTATGTTGTGCAAGATAATTATTTGTTGGATATAGAACCAAAGAACCAATGGTTTACTTGGTCAAATAAGAGGCTTGGATTAAGTAATATCTCCAAGATATTAGACCGATTTTTGGCTAGTCCTCTTTGAATGCAAATAAAATTTCTCTTAAAAAGCTCAATTAAACCCTAGTTTAATCAAGACGAAGCCCCTAGAAAATTGCCCTTTAATTTTGAGCTAATATGGCTTACGTACCTCTTACGCCTCGAGATAATAAATACTTGGTGGACCTTCTTTAGGATTAGGGGCTCGAAAAAGTATATCCTTTCTATGAAATTAAAGCTTCTCAAAACCAAATTATGAGAGTGGAGTGAATTTCATTTTAAGAATATTTTCATATAAAAATGAGGGTGGAGAAGTAGTTTCGGGAATTGAATGAGCAAGTGCTTGTGAGAGGTATGAGTCAAAAGGAATTCGACGGGAGGCAAAATTTCTTAAAGAACTAGGAAAATTGTTGATGCATGAAGAAATCTACTGGAAAAAAATATCAAGGAGAATTGGCTCAAGGAAGGTGACATTAATACTAAATATTATCATGCCTTAGTCAGGGATAGAAGGAGGGCTAATTTTATATCAAACATTAAAAATGGTAATGGGGAGATAATTCTGGATCAGGAAGGTATAAAAAAGAAGCAATCTCCTTCTTTTCAAACCTATTTAGGTGAGATCTTCAATCTTCTTTGCAATATCAAAGTGAAATGCTTCAGAATATTCCATCCTTAGTTATAGAGGAGGAGAATAAAATTCTATTGGATCCATTTTATTTGTAAGAGGATCAGAAAGTAGTCTTCTCCATGGAAAAAACAAAAATATTAGACATGATGGTTTCCGGTGGAAATCTTTCAACAATTTGTGTATTATCGGAAAAGATGTTAGGGAATCGCTAGAAGAGTCCCAAAAATAAAAAAGAATCCTAAAGATATTCAATTGCAACTTTATAAGTCTTTTCCCAAAAAGGAAAGGTCTAAATCCTTTGAGGATTTCCGTCCGATCTCTCTTTGTAATACTACATATACAATTATCTCCAAATCCATAACATTAAGACTCAAGCCTTTGTTGGAGCCTTTAATATCTCAAGAGGAGAGTGGATTTATGCATGAGTGATCTATTTCTATAGGATTCATTATTGATCACGAACTAATGCACTCTTTGACCATTAATAGGACTCTCGGTATGCCGCTTAAACAAGATAAAGTAAAGCTTATGATAAGGTTAATTAGAGGTTCTTAATGAAGATTATGCTGAACTTTGGGTTCTCCTTGCAACTATATGAATGGATATTCTATTGCATTTCTATCCCCTACTATTTGGTTCTAGTGAATGGCTCACCTAAAGGATTATTTGATAGTAATAGAGGAATCAAACACGAGGATCCACTTTCCTCATTTTTATACATACTAGTTGCAAGCACATTAGGAAGATTAATATAGGCTATGGTGTAGGAGAGTGGCATACAAGGTCTAAGGGGCGGAAGATGATAAAACCCCTTATGTAGTCTTAAAAGTTAACACTTAGTGGGTGTGTTGGCACATCACTCATACCGATGTCCAAGTTCTCACCCGAAGTGCACATAACCTACCAAGTCCCTTCTTGTTTAGATCATTCAAGATGTATAATCAACATTTAACATTACACAACATAGAATAGAAGATAATATAATAGAGATCATAATAAAGACAATAATAGTATGGAGATTTTATCATTCATTCCTCAACATATACAATCAACAACAAGATCTGAATGCCAATAATACCACATTCATCTCTCCTAATCTTGGAAATCCATATCAGATTGTCCATTATAGACTCATAACATGATCTCCCAAAATATTATAGACTCAAAGCAAGCCCTCACATGCTTGTCTCTTTCACTCACGGATTTTAATTACATAGACATGACAACTATATATAGCTTGTGGGAACTTGTCCTTCACCACTTTATAATGCTTTAATATATTAATAGACTATCCTATACTTAGCTTGCATGCATCTTTAGTCTACGCCTTAGTCCTTAACTGGTTGTTCTATTTCCATCCGTGCTATTAATAACTTACTTGATCCTTATGCCATGTTATATTTAGTTGTATTTGTCCATGCATATTCTATCTTTATCCAAGGCTTTTCATGTGCTTTATCTAATTATAGCCTAGTCTTTCTCAATAGAACAACCCATGATTTTCCCATTTTTATCCCTTTCCAAAATTCTAGCTAACTCTTGTTCCTTTTGTCCCCTGTGTGTGAACCTCTCACACATCATCTTTTCATGCCTTCACGCACACCTTCGTGCACTTCTTTATACTTGTATCATTTTTTCCTTTTGTTTTCGCATACACCTTCGTTCGTGGCTCATACTTAGCCATTTTTCCAGTCCAACATTATCCCACACTAGGGATATTGTCCATCCTTAGCAATACAAAGAATGAAAGAATATCTCGAAAGAATATGGGCAATACCTAATGAAATCAAAGAATAAAGAATACTTATTCCTCTGCACACATCTAAAAATTATAGTCATGGCGATGATATAAGTTTTGGGAACTCTATGTTAATACCATTCTCTATTTGCCTCCATTCCTTAAGCCCATTATATACCTTGTCTTGTGCTGACTCAATTATATCTGGGATATTTTTCAGAGTTAATTCATCGGGTTACTCCTACAACTCTTTTAATACGACATCCCATTCTATGGTGATGCCCTCCAAAACATATACCCTTCACATCACCATTTTTTGCACCTCTCCAAGTAGTTCTTCTATCTTGTCATGCATAGATTTTATTGCCTCTTTCTTTTCTTTGACTTCCTACAAAAATCTCTCTCACATATCCCTATTTGTCAATAATAAGGCATGTAGTTCTTTCAATTTTGTATCATCCTCTCGAAGTGCATGTGTTTATGATCATCAAATATCCTAAAAATATGTAAAAATATTTTCAACCTTCTCGTATGGCTTCCTTTAGTTCTGTGCCAAGTGCTATATACTCTTCTAATTTTTGGTCCATCTTGGCCTTATTTGCACTTGCCAACTCTTATGTTGTAGGTCCCTGCCATTTATTCGCTTTTACGAGCAGTAGTTGTACCAATTATTCCATGTACTCCATCTCAGTTGTATGGCATGGTTTGGCCTACATTACCACAATTGGACATACGCGCACAATATTATTGACAAGGTCAACCACCTTATTATAACAATCTGCTAGCCTTTTCTTTGTATCGTTCACCTACATAACTAACTTCTCATTCTTCTTTTTCCCTCTCTCCAAATCCTTTTTGACGCTACACAATGCAACACTTTTATCAAAATTTATTCATCCTACCTTAGTAGCCATTTTTATTAGAGATTTCTTACTTTCTCATCCAAGAGTCGAGTAGAGTTTATTATTGGAAAACCCTTCTGGTTCTCTCTTTTCCCCTTTAGCTCAAAAATTGGCTCTTTCTTTACTTCAAATTTTGGTTCCTCCACGTGTGTCTCCGCATTTCCCAAGAGAGCATCATACACATGCATGGGTGTGCCTCAACATTATTAAACATATCCTAAAAAATTAGTTACTCGGTGTACATTGATATCTCGAGATATTTCCTTGAGAAGCTTGGTTATGTCATATATATATGACATCTCTGGGGGTACTTGTAGAGGTTTCCTTGGCCTTCTTATCATGAATGAATCGATCCTGGACCCGCCATGTACTACCTGTGGGGTGTCTCTTGCACAATATCATGATGTGTGTGACCCATTTTCTCTCCCATGCCTTGGTCCTCCCCAATTCCATGCTCTTGTGGTTCCTCTTCATTACACACTTCTTCACACTCTTCCTCGTGCTCCTCTCTATGTGCACACTCTTTATAATTGAATTTTTCTTTTTCCCTTTCAAACTCTTTGTGTTGTCATTCCTCCTCTTCATGCTTAGGCTGCTCAATCCATTCTTCCTCCTACTCTAGATCATGGATAATATGAGGTTGTTCCTCCTCTATTCCCTTTCATGCATTGGGAGTTTCCTCAGACAACTCCTCTATAAGACTCAACACACGCTCTCTCCTAGTTGGTCCGATTGGAGATACTCAAGGGGTTTCTCTAATTGGAATAGTTGGGAAACTTGAGAAGTGTGTGAGGTACTTACCTCTTGTCACTGTGCTCATATCCCTTTCCATAAACTATGATCCAACACACCCTTCATCTCATCTTCTCTTCTTCTTCGGGAGTGGGCTTGCACCTACATTTTGGTATCTTCACAATTGTTTTCTTTAATGGGGGTGGTGCAAGATCGGTATCATGTTCTTCAATCACCTTCCCATCGCTCAACTTGGGATTCGGGTAAATAAAGACCGAAAAGCCTTCTTCCCCACCACTAGTGTTATGATGGGATTAAGGTCCATCATGTCTAATTCCATTATTTCAACATATGGTTCTTTGGTCTCATAGCCATATGTCTTGCACAAGGTGTGGTATTTAGCATCTACGTTGTCCACGTTAAACTTGAGCAGTTGCTCATCATTTATCATATTGAATGATCTTCTGAAATACTTGGTAGTGAAAGTAAAGGGAGTTTGCACCATGGTCCCATCTCTCCATTTTGTAATAAAAATTTTGTAAGGCAAAAATGTTGCATAACCACAAACCTTTCTTGTCCCTTTAGATCTGTGGGAAGTTCCTTGGGTATGTGACATTCATTCTTGAATGCGTCAAACATTATATTATACCATTTTTCCAGGCATGCCTTGTATGCATTAGATATTGTGCCATCACAAGTGTACTTGGAAAAATGTTGTGCCAAAGATATCTTTTCAATTGGATGTTCCCACTCATTTCTACTAGTCCATCAAGAATTCCTATCTCCTATAACACTATCAACAATATGATAGACCCCCATGTAATTTTATCTCCTTCTTAGTTTGGATCCTTACTTCTTCTACAATGCTTTCTTCTATGAACAAGACAATGCTATACTTGGTCCCTGCACCATCTTGTGCGTAATATGTAAAAAAATTATTGACCTCGACCATCTTTATGAGGCACCTAGTTTATAGCTTACCAAGTGTGCAATTACTCTTGTCCCAAGGTCAAGTAATTTTACAAAGTGTTAAAAGCACAACTTCCCATTTGATATTGAAGTTTTTTGCATGCCTTCTTCAATGCTTCCTTGTCACACAGATCAAGTGATATCTCTTCACCATTATCACACATCCCCATTACTTTGTCGATTAACCTAATAGTTAGGCACATCCTCCTACTCGCAAAGTAGAAATAGTCCTCATGGAATTGTGACATTAGCCATTGGAACAATTGTACAAGATTTCAAAAAAAGGTAACTCATACAATTGCAACACTCCCACTCCTTCCAAGGTATTTTGCACTTTATCATCAAATATTATCGACCTTTCGCATTCTGTTGCCTCATCTCTTTTAAAATATCATTTTTGATATTTATTTCATGGCCATGTGTGTGATGGTTATATCCACCTATCATGCACTTCCAAAGTTGTGACACCCATGGCCTCCCAACAATCACTTCCTCAGGATACCGCATCTCAAAAACTAGCCTGGTGCTTCCTCTACTACCCTCCTACCTTTGGGTTCCCTCTTTGGTGCCATAGCATAGGTTCTCACTTGCAAACTTTGAATCTCCAAAAATTCATGCCCTAGGTATAATTCCCCCTTCTTATAGAATTCAACCTCTTGCTAGTATCTCCTTACTCTCAACTACTTACTCTACTTTATAGTTTAAATCTTCCATTGGTCTGTCATAGCTTTGCAAAATACTTTCCATGCGAACCTGTAATCCTAACCTCTACTTCTCCAACCCTTACTTCAACTTCTACTCTGTAATTTGGTTATCACCTTCCCCAAATGTAAGGAGTTATGGTTTTGGCAATGATTGCTAGTTGTTTTGTTGTCCTTGTCACTTCCTTCACCCGCAACTTGCTCTGGGTTTGCAACAACTCAAGTTTGCACAAAATCGCAATAGCTCTTAGTTGACAAGTCACAATGTGAGGGAATGAATATGCTCTTCCCTTTTATAGATTTTATCTTTTCAAATTCCTTTAATGTTTTTCCATCTCACTTCACGTGCCACCACTTTATGGATTTAAATGTGATTTTTTGTGTTTTCCTTTTTTACATTTTCCCACCTTTTTTAGGTGGTCATTGCTAACTTCCATGCACGGTAGCCCATAACCTTATGGCATGCTAGTACTTCCCAGGATACAAACCCTCTTGTGCACATCTTCTTATGCCGCTTACATTCTTCGTCTGCGCCACTTGCCAAGTATTTTATTTTACTGCGTTGCCTCCTCGCATTATCTGTGTGATTTACCAACTTCCCTTCACACAAGTAAGCATCCTTCACACCTTTGAGAAAGTTCACCATTACACATTCCCTCATGCCTTTCATATCCGAACGGTTTAATCATGAGCAAGAACATACACTTGTGCACTGAGCTTTATATGGTGCTCCAATTTAATCCTCGTGCACCTTGTCTCTACCCAACACACAAAGTATGTGCAGTCCTCTACGCTTCAATCTAGAAAAATAACATTAGCTCCTATGCATGAACATGCTTATTACAAAAACAAAACAATGCAAAAATTGAAGTCTAAACTAAGTGGTAATAATTCATTATTATAAACATAAAGAGGTAATATTATTTATAGTAGGGCTTTAACCTACTTCCATCAAAGTAACCATGCAACATTGTGTTATCCAACACCTATAATTGACATACACCGAATCATGTATCTTAGTTACTTTAAACAGTCTTAACCAATGCACTCTAATATTCCATGGGTGGTGCATAAACTTTGAATTATATAGGAGTACTAATCCCTAACAACAAAAATATTATTCATGATATATCTATCATGTCAAGATTTTATCATGCCTTCTATGAATTTTGAATCCATCATGTAATTGTGTGCCTTTCATCTAATCGCACTAGTCTTTCAATGCGTTCTTCCACTACTTATTTATCAACAAATCCTCTTGTGTGTGTAATACGCGGTGAAGGTAGCATAAACTCCACATGAAAATTGCCTCTGCGCCAAACACCAACTAGAAAGGTCTTACATTATTTAACCTCTTATACTTGGTTCTATACACCCATATTACAATTGATACTTTTTCATCTCAATCCTTTCTTCTTATATCACATATCTTTGTTAAAGTGTGTCCCAATATATTATTGAAGGCTTCTGCAGTACCATTGGATTGTGGGTGATAAGGGGTTGTCTTATGATGAGTTACCATGAACTTTGCCAATAATATTCTAATAGTCTCATTCAAGAAATGAGTTCCCTTGTCACTTTGGTAAGGCTCAATAGGCGAGTTATACCTGCTAATGATATTCTCCCATAAGAAGTGTGTTGTTGTAGCTACTTTACAATCCTTAGTGGGTGCAGATTCTACCCATCTTGTCAAATAATTTATGTAAGTGATAATATATTGCACACTTGTCCTTTGCGCAATTGGTGCAATTGGTTCAACGAAATTAATTGACCATTTTTCAAAAGGTTTTGCACTTTCTATGGGGCGCAATGACATTTCACCATGATGCCCTAGATTTCCTATGCTTTGAAAATGATCACAAGCTTTGAAAAATTCCTTGGTATCCTTGTATATCCTCTCCCATCAAAGTCTTGCCAAGTGTATCTTGCATGTTTTATCCTCACCCGCATAATGTCCTCATGTTATCCTATTATGCATTTCCTCAATAATTGATTGATTTTCATGCTCTAAGACACATCTACACAAAACTTCACCTCTTCCTATATTATACAAGTCACCTCCTAAAAACTAATAAGGTGCAACACAAACCACTAATTTATTCTCCAATATTTCATCCCCTCGGGCACCATACCCATGCACATGAATACTTCAATATCCTCTAATTCAGTTGGCACACGTTGTAACCTAAAAATTTATGCATTTGACATGGTGTCTTTTATGCTCTATGTATCCTCTCAAGAATTGATCCTTGAGAGATGATCAAGTCTAAGATTACTATTTCCAGGTTTGACTATGTTTGTAAACTCAAATTCTTAGGATGAGAGTATCCATCGCATATGCGCCCTTGTAAGACCAGTTTATTAACCAAATACTTCAAAGTGCCATGTGATCATTATAGAAGAAAAATGGTGTTGCTAATAAATAATGTCTAAACTTGTGAAATGTGTATACCATAGACAACGCTTCATGCTCTGTAGTTATATAATTATTTTCCACCGCATCAACTTTTAGCTTGCAGACAATTAGATGAACTACACTCCCTTCCTTAGGATGAGCTAATCTTTTGCCTCGATGGTTGTTTAAAAGGCATTCATACGCACATGAAATGGTAGATTCTATGAAGGAAAATGTAGGATGGGAGTGGTTATCAACCTTTCCTTCAATGTCTCAAATGTATGCTATTGCACATCCTTCTAATATAACTTTCCCTTTACCTTCAACAAATCCTCTAGTGGTGGGACAATCTTGGCATAACCCTTTGAATTTTTGGTAGTATCATGTATACCCAAAGAATCTGCACACCTCGCTTTAATTTTTTGGTTCCACCAACCCCAAGATGACTACTATTTTTTTTGGATCAACCAACAAGCCTTATTTGCAAATTATGTGCCCCAACAATGTTCCAAATGGTGTCAGAATATACATTTCTTAATGTTCAAGGATATACTTAGTTTTCGCACCATTTAAACATTAGCCTTAAACAATCACAATCGTCCTTCACTAGCCCATACACTGTCTAATCATCTAGGTATACTTGAAGAAACTTGGGAGTAAAATATTGGAATGCATGTACTACAATGTGCGAGAACACCGTCGACACATTCTTTAACCCAAAGGGCATGAAAATGTATGTGAGATAACACCACTCAATTGAAAATGTTGTATTTTCTTGATCTTCATGCTTCATTCTAACTTGGTGATAACCTAAGAAACCATCAATAAAGGAATAGAACTCATGTTCGCGACGCCTTCAAGTATTTCATCGTGAATGTGTGTGAGAAAAGAATCAATTACACATAAAGAATTTAGAACTCTATAATCAACACAAATCCTGATCCTTCCATCCTTCTTGATGCTTATAACCATCGGGCTTATCCATTCAAATTCCTTAATGGGACCAATGATACCTACTTTGAGCATTTTTTCGATCTCATCTTTTATTTTCACATGCAGTCGGGATTCATTCTATAAGGGTGTTTGTGAACCGGTCGTGCACCATCCTTTAGGGTTATCAACCTTTCCTTCAATGTCTCAAATGTATGCTATTGCACATCTTTCTAATATAACTTTCCCTTTACCTTCAACAAATCCTCTAGTGGTGGGACAATCTTGGCATAACCCTTTGAATTTTTGGTAGTATCATGTATACCCAAAGAATCGCACACCTCGCTTTAATTTTTGGTTCCACCAACCCCAAGATGACTACTATTTTTTTGGATCAACCAACAAGCCTTCCTTGCAAATTATGTGCCCCAACAATGTTCCAAATGGTGTTGAATATACATTTCTTAATGTTCAAGGATATACTTAGCTTCCTACACCATTCAAACATTAGCCTTAAACAATCACAATCGTCCTTCACTAGCCTATACACCGTCTATTCATCTAGGTATACTTGAAGAAACTTGTGAATAAAATCTTGGAATGCATGTACTATAATGTGTAAGAACACCGCTGACACATTCTTTAATCCAAAGGGCATGAAAATGTATGCGAGATAACACCACTCAATTGAAAATGTTGTATTTTCTTGATCTTCATGCTTCATTCTAACTTGGTGATAACCTAAGAAACCATCAATAAAGGAATAGAACTCATGTTCTGCAGCGCCTTCAAGTATTTCATCTCGTGAATGTTGTCGAAAAGAATCAATTACACATACATAATTTAGAACTCTATAATCAACACAAATCCCGATCCTTCCATCCTTATTGATGCTTATAACCATCGGGCTTATCCATTCAGATTCCTTAATGGGACCAATGATACCTACTTTGAGCATTTTTTTGATCTCATCTTTTACTTTCACGTGCAAGCTGGGATTCATTCTATAAGGGTGTTTGTGAACCGGTCATGCACCATCCTTTAGGGTTATCAACCTTTCCTTCAATGTCTCAAATGTATGCTATTGCACATTCTTCTAATATAACTTTCCCTTTACCTTCAACAAATCCTCTAGTGGTGGGACAATCTTGGCATACCCCTTTGAATTTTTGGTAGTATCATGAATACCCAAAGAATCTGCACATCTCGCTTTAATTTTTTGGTTCCACCAACCCCAAGATGACTACTATTTTTTTTGGATCAACCAACAAGCCTTATTTGCAAATTATGTGCCCCAACAATGTTCCAAATGGTGTCGGAATATACATTTCTTAATGTTCAAAGATATACTTAGTTTCCTGCACCATTTAAACATTAGCCTTAAACAATCACAATCGTCCTTCACTAGCCCATACACTGTCCAATCATCTAGGTATACTTAAAGAAACTTGGGAATAAAATCTTGGAATGCATGTACTACAATGTGTGAGAACACCGCTGACACATTCTTTAATCCAAAGGGCATGAAAATGTATGCGAGATAACACCACTCAATTGAAAATGTTGTATTTTCTTGATCTTCATGCTTCATTCTAACTTGGTGATAACCTAAGAAACCATCAATAAAGGAATAGAACTCATGTTCTGCGACGCCTTCAAGTATTTCATCGTGAATGGTGTCAGAAAAGAATCAATTACACATAAAGAATTTAGAACTCTATAATCAACACAAATCCTGATCCTTCCATCCTTCTTGATGCTTATAACCATCGGGATTATCCATTCAGATTCCTTAATGGGACCAATGATACTTACTTTGAGCATTTTGTTGATCTCATCTTTTACTTTCACGTGTAGGCTGGGATTCATTCTATAAGGGTGTTTGTGAACGATTGTGCACCATCCTTTAGTGTTATTTTCATCTCCTCGAGTGATGGATAAACACCCTTCAACTCATGGTATCCCCTGGAAACATATCTTAGAGGTTGCGTAATAATTCCACTATTTTTGCAACTTCTACCTCAAACCAAGAGTCAGCAATCTTTGCTTCCTTTGGTGCATCGTCGGTCCCAATGTTCATCTTCTTTGTCTTTAATGACAAATGATATGCGTGTGCTTATTCATCATATGTATCCAAGATTGTACGCTCACCTTATATGTCCTCTATGTTGAGATCTTAAACCTTGTCATCATCTATCGTATACAAGCTTTCCTTTCTCCTCTCTCGTGCACGCTCTATAAGAATCTCATCATCATATAAGCCTATGTGACCATTCTCATGCTCTTCAAAAAAATCTCACCATACATACGTGTTAATAATTCCTCTTCTGTGCACTATATTCGAGAGTGATGTGCTTCATTAACTATAATGCTTCATGTACATGAGGTTTAGTAGAAAAGTAGTCTAATGTATGCACAATACCGAAGCTAAATCATGCCAACTCGATGTCTCTTGATTCAATTTCACATGTATAAACCATGCTCGTGTACTTTCACGTAATGTAGAATAGAACTTATGAACCCACAGTGATGGGGGTAGTGCGTTAAGACCCTAAATCCAATTTCTCTCACAAACATGTATGTGAGCATGTGGAGATGCCTTCCCATCATACGCTAGTATTTGAGAAAGGAGATTATTCTGATAAACCTTGTTAATAAAAAAACTCTTATTTCACATCATCTCGAGTAGATTATCCCCCGTGCTTAGCCCACCGCAAGACACCTGTCATTCCTTTCTAGGAGTAAACCATCATGTTTCTACCATCTCCTTCATTCTTCAACTACTCCTCTATTGCGCATAAGAATGACTCCATTTTCCTCCCCATTATACCTGGCAAAGCACCGCTCTTCCCAACCGTCGACTATTTGTGGCCTAATCACCTATTTTACTCTTCTATGAGACTCGACTAACCATTTCATAAGGTCCATGAACCCAATTATCATAGGAAACATAGGTAGTGTCAATAATAGACTGTGTATCTCCCAATTAATCACTCCCTCCTTTCGCTAGCTTGAAGTTTTCTTGACCGCACGTTATCTCGCACGTATATCGATTGAGGTCCTCTTTATTAGTAGGTTCAATGTAGGGTGTAATATTAGTGCCATCCATCAAGATTACTGCCCATTATTCCTCATTATCAAAGCCGACATAACGGTTTTGAAGCACAAGTCTGCATTGTTTGCATAACATTAAGGACGACCAAGTAGTGCAGGAAAGTTGTCCGCATCTACCAACTCTCATACGTCTAAGTCTCCTCTAAAATTTTCTCCTTGAATATTGATGCTTACATCCTTTAAGACTCTAATGGGCATGGCCCTTGTTTTGTTTTCCATATACAACACACTTAAAGATGATTGCAATGGTTGTTGGCATGAGTGAGTTAGATGGTTGTCATTGGTGTAAAATATCATTAATGATAAAGAGGATGATCTAGAAGTGCTAGAGGATGCTTGGTATGATGATGACATAATTAATAAGGTAGTAACATGATGGCATGAGTGAAAACAACGAGAATGGCTTGGCCTAATATGCCTATTTAGGAGATCTAGTTAACTAGGTGATGGAACATGGAGAACAAAGTTGCATGGTGGCTTGAGGAGAATGGTAAAGGCATGAAGACCATGAGAAGAGTGTGTGGAAGCACTCATACAAGTCTAGAGGATGGGTGATGAGGCCATAAATTGGCCATAAATTACCATTATTTTTTCCTTCCAAGTTACATTTGAAAGTGAATTTAAATGTAATCTAAGAACTTATAGTTTGCTTAATATAGAATATAGGATATATATCTTGTTCATTCTTTAGAAATATTTTGCTATCTATTTTGTTGACTAATCCTATTGATTATTTTGGAAAAGATGCAAAGTCTTGTGTTTACAAGTCATAAAGGAAAAATAATGCTAGTATTGGGAAAAATGGAACTGATCATGAACAATACATCTAAACTCAAATATGATTTCATATTTAGATTCCTCTCAAAAAATTATGCAAGTTCAAAAAAAGAATCATCTCAATCCAAGATCACATGCAAAAGTTATAGTTATTTTAGTTAGCTTTGGAACCATTGGAGTTAGCTCTGGAACTTGCAGAGTTAGCTCCGAAACCTGCAAAGTTAGCTCTAGAACCTACAATGTTAGCTCTATAACATTGGAGTTAGCTCCGTAACTTGTAACGTTAGCTCTGGAACTTACAAAGTTAGCTCACGGAACCCGCAACGTTAGCCGAACTATTGGAGTTAGCTCCGGAACCTATAACGTTAGCTCTGGAACCATTGGATTTAGCTCTAGAGCCTACATCAACCAAGTATCATTAGCTTTGGAACTATTGGAGTTAGCTCTAGAACATGCATCAATATAGTAACGTTAGCTCCGTAACGTCCATCAACAGAATGACAATTTTTGAGGAATTGTGAAAAATCAGAGAATCCACTGGGAAATATGAGAGAGGTTTTTGTTCAAAGCAATGTTTTTAACAAAAATCTCATTCATAATTTCTACAAGTTTTAGCAATGAAGAGAAATCTAACTTTTAGTGAGCTACAGTCGAGGAAAAATTGTATTAGACGAGCACTAAAAGTTCCATAAATAGAAACAAAAAAGTCAAACGGAAAATATGAGAGAGTTTTTGTTCATAGAAATGTTTTTAACAAAAACATCATTCAGATTTGCTACATATTTTATCAATGAAGAGAAATCTAACTTTCAGTGAGTTGCAGTCCGAGGAAAAAGTGTATCAAACGAGCACTAAAAGTTCCATAAACAAAAACAAAAAAGTCAAACGGAAAATATGAGAGAGGTTTTTATTCATAGAAATGTGTTTAACAAAAACCTCATTCATATTTGCTACAGGTTTTACCAATGAAGATAAATCTAACTTTTAGTGAACTGCAGTTCGAGGAAAAACGATCAAACAAGCGTTAAAAGTTCCACAATAAAAAACAACAAAGTCAAATGGAAAATCCGGGAAAGGTATTTGGTCAAAATCATCTTTTGAGGAAAAACCTCCTTCCAATAATGTAGGAGAATAAAATAATTGTGATTCTTGTTACTAAAAAGCAAGGAGAAGATTTGGGAGCAAATCTTCCTAAAATAAGTAAGATAAGATTTGACTCCAATAATATATCTCTCTCCATATTTTGTGGAGATGAAGATCTTAGTTGTTAGGATTGAAATAAAGATAAGATCAGATTATATTTCCTAAAATAAGGAGTTGGTTAGATGCATGGATTAAAAATGCAACCTTCCACACCGAGATATGCAATTATTTTTTCCCAAGAAATAAAGATATGTTCTTTCCTCTCCAATATTATGTAGTTTTAAAATCTCGAAGTATGATTTAAATCCTCTTTCGAGGAATGAGGTGGCCACTCATTTCAAGGAAAATGGATTTGTGTATTTATATTTATGTTTATTCATTTGTCTCGTAATTCATTCCCTGTTGTATTGCTTTTATCTTTGTATTGTGAAAATCCATCTGTCATGTTGTGAACCTGCAGGTGTTTCGTTTAATTATGTTTATTTCCAATTCAACAATTTCAATTTATGCAAGTGTGTTTTATTCCTGAAAGTGTGATTTCCTTTATGCAAGTGTGTTTACATTTCTGCAAGTGTGCTTTTAAATTTCTGCATGTGTGATTTATTTTATGCAAGTTTGGATTGTGTTTAAAGGATTTGTTTTCCAAGATCTTCTTCTCTTAATGCATACAACCTTTGGACACCAACCTGGATTGACATTATTAATGGTGAGGATTGATGACCCTCATAAATGGCTTCAAAGTGATAATAAGGTTTACATGTGCTCATCTAGACCTAATCTAGATGCTTGGAGACCAAATGGAGCATGAAATCCGGGTGTAGAGTTATGCAAGCTCATGAAAGCATGCAACGGTTTGAGACATGTTGTCTTACGTGTATTAGGTCCTTTTAGATCAGGAAGATGCAATGAATATAAGAGAGGGTTGAAATTCATCCACAGACTTTTATTATTGCTCCACAAATTGATACAATGCATTACAATGGCCAAGAGGCACAAACTTGCATTACAATTTTGATGGGAGGTTTGAACTCCACAAATCCACTTATAGATAAGAGAAGAAGGGAGGGTGCAAAGAAAAATTATCCAACATTAGAAAAATTCCCCTCCTTACAATATATATGAAGAATGAGAGAAGAAAGAGAGAGGAATTCGAAATCCTGCTCCAACCACCCTAAAATGCATTGAATTCACTTGCAACAATGATGGGTTCTACTATAAAACCCATGCCTCCATGTACTATTCCTTGTTGGGCAAGAAAGGAAACCCATACTTCATCATTGTGGTAGTTGAGTAGAGGAGATTATAAGCTTTCCAAAAATTCCTTTCTTGTGCAAATCTGAGCTCCCAGTCAAAAGTTATGGCCATCTAAAGGTCGGGGGGTCATTCTACAAAAATGCGAACTACTGATCTTCCTTTTTTGAGTCCGAAATGCATGTAACCTCCGAAATCTAAAAATTCAGACTTTTAGACATTTTGAATTTGTAGTTTTTGTTACTATTCATCTGTTTGGGCATGTGAAAACTTTGAAACCCGAAAGTCTGAAATTTGGACTTTTGGAATTTTGGAACTTTCCATATAAGAGTTTTTGTTACTATTCATCCTTAAAATCACCTTGAGAGTTCCGAAACTCTAAAACCCGAAAGTCTAAAATTTCAGACTTTCAGAATTTTGGAACTTTCCATTTCAGAATTTTTTTTACTGTTCATCCTTAAAATTGCCTTGAGAGTTCTAAAACTCCGAAACCCGAAAGTACAAAATTTCAAAATTTTGGAACTTTCCATTTCAGAAATTTTCTCCTTTCAAACTTTTTCTCCTTAAGGACTTTTCTCCTTTCGGACTTTTTCTCCTTTCGAGCTTTTTCTCCTTTCATACTTTTTCTCCTTTCAAACTTTTTCTTGCCCGCGCTCACCGAGATCTTCAAAACTCCAAAAGTCCAAAATTTTAGACTTGTGAGCCCTCGGAAACAGAGCACACTACTCCTATCATCTTCACACATTACATACCTTCCCATCACACTCACAACATTTACATATCTTGGTTACATTTACTCTTGCTAGCTTTTCCTACTTACATGTCACACTTTGCTTACTATGTTAACCGAATACTTAGTATGTCATTATCTTTATCATATACACATGCATGCTCATTTGGTCTCTAGTTTTGAATGCAAATCTCTTACAAATCCATACACGATGCATGATGCTCGACAATGTACCATTTTCCGGTCTCACTAAGTCTCCCGGGGTATTTACCTTTACTACCCTCACACATTATGGTGTGATTGTTTCATCATTTACTACTATTTTCTAGCACATTACTTTCCATTGATATATACATGCCTGTTTGGGATGGGTCTATGCGGAAACATTTGCAACTATAAAATATCAAATCAAAAACATGAAAATATGGATCTAACAACCTCAAAAAATATACATTAGTGGAAGTATAAACAAGAATAATCCAAAACACACACATAACACAACATGTATCGTGGTTCACCCAATGTGGGCTATGTCCACCAAAGATAGAGATATCATATATATAATATAATAAGAGATTACAAACCAACTCTTCTACACAAGAGTACATCTATCTCTTCCTCCTAGATCTCCAACCGAATCCGCCTAAGTACACTAAACCGTGCCTCCATACCACCACTTGTTTCTCCTCCGGATCTTTAACCAGATCTACCCGAGTGCACTACAATCGTGCCTCGAAAAACCACCAAATATCACGTACACAAGCTACCTTGCATCCGCCACTATGCAACCAAGCTCTCCCTATACTATGAATCTACAAACAAGACCTCTAGAAGGGTCTACCAATGTGCAACCGTAACCATGCACCAAGAAGTAAGTCTCTCCTCCATCACCGCATCAACTCGTGCAAACATTGAGACAACTTTCTACAATACTAGATTCCTATGGATAAACAATACCTCATGATCTCATGGATATGTAATACAAGATCTCACGACATGTGGATCTACAAGAATGAGCAATAACAAGATCTAACAACAACTTAAGGATCTAACAAGAAGAAACAATAAGTGCTTTGCATACTATGCAAGCCATTACATGAGACTAAATAATACAAAGGAAATACAATAGAAGATAATACCATCTTCTCACCAACAATGTATGTACTGTACTTTCATTTTGTTCAGCTTATCTCTATGAAAGCTCTTGTCTTCATACAATCTACTTTTTTCTTCTTCTTCTTCTTCTTCTTCTTCTTCTTCTTCTTCTTCTTCTTCTTCATCCTTTCAACCAAGGATAGCTCAATTCTTCTCTTTCCTTATTCCAACCTATCTAACCCTATTTTTCAAGCTTATATAGCCATATACAAACTTAGGGTACAATAGCCATGCAATTACATCCTTTAAATCAACTTTAAAACAAAATCTAGATTAAATCTCGTGAGTTAAATATAAAATTTCACGCACCTGTGTAACTAGTGTCGGTTACCTTGATCTTTGATCGACGCCGGTTACCGTGGATCGGCACCGATTCATCGAGTAAACCATCAAGGTGTAAATCATGCTAACTGTGAAATAATTCGGCTCCACAATCCTAACAATCTCCCACTTGGAGATAAATTATCGAACTTGTACTGTGCACTGTACATCACCGTCCTATACATACTATGAGGACCATTTATTCTTTACATAAAAATTATCTCAAATAAAATCGGGAAGATTAAACCATCTTCTAAAACTAAGAAGATAACAAACATGTGACTTACCGTATAGTTGCACGAAGCTACTCCTGATCCGTGATACACGAGCTATCCATACATTAAGCTCCCACTAAATCATAACACAAAGCTTCTCATGCAACCAAGCCTCCATGACTAATGCACCTATAAGAGCTCCCACTTAAATTAAAATATTGAGCTTCAACTATGCAACCATAGCCATACCTATAAAATCAACCATGTTCTCCATCCATCTATCCATGTATCCATGCAACCACCAATGTAATTGACCAAGACAAGTCAAACTGGAATATGCGAAAGCAAAACAAGATCCTGGGTAAAGACAACCAAAATGAGTTCTACTTGCAATATTGGGTGATCAATCTAGATACCTATATAACGCAAAGAATCTAAACACTACAATATGTAAATCCAACCCTGCATAAACAACTAGCATGTCCAAGACAATCATCTGTAGATAACATCTCCCATGGAGTAACATAGTAATCAAGAGGAAATACAAACATCCCCTACTCATGCTCAAGGAATCCATGTGTAAATCAAACATCTGCATCATCATAGACTCACAA
Source organism: Taxus wallichiana var. yunnanensis (assembly GCA_018340775.1). Classification (NCBI taxonomy): domain Eukaryota; kingdom Viridiplantae; phylum Streptophyta; class Pinopsida; order Cupressales; family Taxaceae; genus Taxus; species Taxus wallichiana. Next base: position 713,897,066 of record CM031234.1, on the reverse strand, counting down.
AACTAAATCTATCCACATGTACAAACTCACCATGTACATCCATCCATATCACCAGGCTCTCTAGAAGCTCCAAGTTTGCCACCGACTAACTCCAAAGCCAAATATGAATCATGTGCTCATCAATGTCAATAAAAAATATCCATGCTAAACCATGCCACTAATACCAAGTGTAAATACTAGCAAACATGTCATCAACATACTCTGCACAATCAACCAAGATGAAAGCAAAACAAGGGCACCATCTAAAAATGATAAATAAACACTGTTGTCAAACCTGTGACTTAACCGACCACGGTCAACTCCTGACCAACCACAATTACCAGATGACCAACCACGGTTACCCCTAACCGACACCGATCTTTGTAACTAGCATATTTTATCCTTTTTCACCCTTCAAACTCTAAAAATTGCTCTATCATCTAAAACCAACTGAATCAACCATCAATTTCCTTCCTAAGGAATATCCAGGCACCACAAAATAAACCAGAAGTGACATCACAAAGCAATAAACTCAAAATACCTGCAAAGCCATGACTGCCCTCTAAAACTAACTTATGCCTTCTGCCACTCTGAATAGTAGCAATATCCTCTCACTCTGCATGTGCATCATGTATCCAATCATATAATGAAAACAACCATGGCTTGCTCCCACTAAACACAAAATTCATTACACTACCTCTAACACCAAGCCAAAAAGCTAATAGGTCAGTGAGAAATAAAATCAGATGAAAGACCTATAAAATTGATTCCCTTTATTCTCTGAGAATACTTCTACATCACAAAAGTTTAAACTTCTTGTGAAGTAGATGAATCGCCTTCTTTCCATCTGTGTGTACTCAACATATCTCATTACCTAAAATTGTGTCTCATCATGACTTTTCATTGAAGATCTCATCCTTAGACTAGAAACCCTTGTCCTCAAGATTTCACACAACCGGGAAATAAAAGTCAAACAACACCAAAAACCATGGTGTAAATATGTGCACACTATCCAAACATAATATCAGTTGCTCTAAATGAAAGAAATAAAACATGAATCATATAGAGATACCTGACTCAAAGTCTCAATGGACTAACCGAGCCAACTCCATCCTCTTTTTGATCTAAACCATGAAGTGATCTACACCGTTTCTGCCATGTACACTCTGTGCAAGAAACTCGATCCTCCAAACCAGGACAAAAATCATCTTCCCTCACCTGCTGCAAAAAAAACCTATATAGATAAGTTTCCACAGAGACCGACCATGGTCATCTCCTAACCAACCATGGTTAGCTGATCGATATCAGTTCCTTTGTGACCAACCTCGGTTCTCAGATGATGTCGATGCTGCTAGAACAAACCCAATGCCACACAATTTGGCATAGAACACCACACTAGGTGCCTACTTTGACTGAAGCCGATAGTTGAGTTGAGCCAGTCATTTCAAGAAGCATCCAAATTGTACAAAACCACTACAACAATAAACCATGCAATAAATTGCATCAAGATGAAATACATCACCTTACCAACACCAAGATACTCAACCGCATCTTCAACTGAAGTACATGCTTCTCTCGATGGTAGCCTTGTCTTCGTTACCGTGTTATAACCTCTCTCTATAGCATGTGCATCTAACTACACCATGGATGTAAAACTTGCTCCTCTACCTCGGATCCATGTAATCTGAAACATGCATGTATAATCAAAATGCAAAGCACCGCAACACCAAGATAAAACCACACCTCTATAACCCGGATCTGCAATCTAACCAACATGCTTGTGCCTCAAGAACCAGGGACACCTCAACAAACAAGATACATTCCATGCATCTCTCCATTTCTTCATATCGTGATTTTATGTTTAAATCCAGTGCTGCCCAAGAATCGACCATGATCAGTGTAATTGACCCACGGTCACCCTATCGATGTCATTTTCCACTTAACCGATGTCAGTCCTTTGTAATTTCAAGCAACCTTACTCTTCCAGATCCCACTTGAGATTCAATCTCTTCTTGCGATTTTCACATCAGGAAAAACAAACCCTGCTCTCATACATGTCAGTAATAACCACTAATAAAACCATGAAGCAAACCCTTGCTCTAAAAATAACCAAGCTTTGATACCACTTGTTGGTATCAGATAAGATAACAAACCAAACTTTGATACCAATTATTGGGGATGGGTCTATGCGGAAACATTTGCAACTATAGAATATCAAATCCAAAATATGTAAATACGGATCTAACAATCCCCACAAAATCTATAGCAGTGGAAGTATAAACAAGAATAATCCAAATCACACAAAAGTACACACACATAACACAACATGTACCATGGTTCACCTAATGTGGGCTATGTCCACCAAATATAGAGATCTCATATATATAATATAACAAGAGATTATAAACTAACTCTTCTACACAAGAGTACATGTATCTCTACAAGAGTATCTCTTCCTCCCAGATCTCCAACCGGATCTAATTGAGTACACTAAATTGTGCCTCCATATCACCACACATGTCTCATCCAAATCTCTAAGCTGGATCTACGTGAGTGAACTACAACCATGCCTCGAAATACCACCAGATCTCACATACCTGAAGCTACCCTGCAGCTACCATTGTGCAACCAAGCTCTCACTATACTGTGAATCTACAAACAAAACCTCTAGAAGGGTCTACCAATGTGCGAAGTAAGTCTCTCCTCCATAACTACATCAACTTTGTGCAAACATGGAGAAAAATTTCTCTACAATACCGATTCCTATGGATCAACAATACATCATGATCTCATGGATATGTAATACAAGATCTCACAATATGTGGATCTACAAGAATGAGCAATAAAAAGATCTCACAACAATCTACGGATCTAACAAGAAGAAACACTAAGTGTTTTGCATATTATGCAAGCCATTACATGAGACTAAATAATACAAAAGAAATATAGTAGAAGATAATACCATCTTCTCACTAACAATGTACCTACACTTTCCTTATGTTCAACTTCTCTCTATGAAAGCAATCTACTTTTTCTTCTTCTTCTTCTTCATCCTTTCAACCAAGGATAGCTCAATTCTTCTCTTTCCTTATTCCAACCTATCTAACCCTAGTTTTCAAGCTTATATATCTAGATACAAACTTACGGTACAATAACCATGTAATTACATCCTTTAAATCAACTTTAAAACAAAATCTAGATTAAATCCCGCGAATTAAACATAAAATTTCACGCAGAGCTAACCGGTGCAGTTACGTTGATGCCGATCGGCCGCCGGTTACCCGACCGGTGCGATTCATCGAGTAAACCAACAAGGTGTAAATCATGCTAACTGTGAAGCAATTCAGCTCCACAATCCTAACAATTCCTTGACATACTATTTATCTTTCTAACATGCTAATGTGTGCTTCATGTGTAGCATTTTCTTTGCAGACTATATGCCACCATGGTTATCTGATACATTTTGTTTGATCTTGTTTGCCATTGTATGCTATTGTTTGTGGGATATTCCCTATGTCTTGTATGCTCATTGTATGCTTTTGGCCTCTTTATCCCTGATTTTCTTGTGACATTGTGAGTGATGTCCCATATTTGAAACCTACTTTTCATGGTCCACATTGTTTGCACATATACTTATTACATTGTCTTCTATTATAGGATTGTTAATTTTTCTACTAACACATGTTACTAGCCACTTTGTTTGTATGTGCCTTGGTTTATACTATGCACATCCCCTACCATCTGCAAGTATCCCCTTGTAACAACATCAGGTCCTTTCCTTTGGGTTGCATCCTCCTACCATCATCACATGCACCCCAAACGAGGGGGCATACATTGGGTGAACAAATCACCCCTATAGCAGCTTAGAGCTATAGTAGAGCACAAAATAACACAAAAAAACACATTAATACTGATCACGAGAACGGCCCAGAATCTAACTTATGTCCAATAGACATTACATACACCAATGTTGAGACTCAAACACTACCACCTAGGTGCTCTTGACCTCTCATGGGTGCTAATGTCCTCAAGCACATACAATCATCTTCTCAGATCATGATAGTTTACAAAAAGACTTCAAAGTAGATCTACAATTATAGGCACATACCTTCGATTCAGAATGCATTTTATCTCCTTCAATCAGTATAATTGGAACAATTTGGAACTAATTTGGAACAATTGGGACAATAGGAACAACAAGAAAAAATTGGGATGCACCATCTAAGTGGTGCTTATTGAGAAGAGTCATAGAAGGAGAGTAAAACTAGACCTCTCTCCCCAACACTTACTCTTTGGTGTGAGATCACCCAAAAACTCACACTTGGCGTGAGACCGCCCAAAACTCACATTTGGCATGAGATCGCCCAAAAATTTGGCACCTCACATGGGATTTCCCAAAAAAATAACTCTTCACAACATTTCAACACATTTATATCCTTTACACTCTTTTACATCAAGTGCACACTTTCCTTTACTACTACTTTTACACACTTTTACATACTTTTGCATACTTTGCTCAGATTTTTCATATACAAGACTTTGACTACTCTTTTGCTCTTCTTTTGTAGGTCCATCCTTAATATGCAACAAGAAGCAACCTACACGAGCAAAAACAAATACAACAACAAGTATAAGTGATATATACACTTCACCCCTAGGATCACTTTCCTTTCCTAGTCTCCACACTTCACTTGTCCATTCGGCACACTATTTGCTACACTCTCTATATGATCATAAGGTACACATATTTTATCTACTTTATGTTATTGAGTATTCACTCAACAACATAAAGTGGGGGAAAATGTAGACACAAAATCATGCACTTTAGTACCTTGCTCCTTTGGCACTTTGGTACTTTGGGCATCTTTTCACTTATGGTTTGGCCTTCTAATTGTCAATTATGAAATTCAAACAAGGGAATCATATAAATACATAGTTATGTGTTCAAAATCCTAGACCAAGCACTAAGCATTACTATCATCACCTAAGATTGCATTCCAAAGGCACTAAATCACTCTAAAGGCATCCATCTAACACTCATTTAAGGGACAAGGGTTGCATACTTCTGCATACACAACATGGGAAAGGGAAGTCTATTCTATTCCATCCACACATACTGCTACATTGCTACATTATAGCTACAACCTGCTATCATTGTGCAACTTGCACAAGGACATCTTAGATAATCATTCTTACACATACACACAAGAACTACATGGAGTTTAAGATGTAGTGCAACACTCGGTTTTAATTTCACTCTTGGGGTGACCGCCAGGGTTAGTCTGACTCCCCATTATACATTTTAATTTTTAGGTTTTATGTGGTTTCTCGGTATGTGTAGGTGAACTTATCTTTTGTAGGTTATAGGTACCTTTGGCAATCAAGAAGTGAACATTGGGTGACCAACAAGAACCAACAACAAAGACCTTGTAACACGAAGAAAGCAGATCTTGATCTCTTACCACCATCCTGTGATTACTCTCAGGTTTCATAATTTACAGGGAGCTGTTATGACGTTGTTTGCATCTTGTCCAACACTTTACCCTGTCCAGATCACTTCATGTTCACTAAAAAATCAGCTGATTATTCTTATATCTCCTTCTTACTTAGGGTTTTACATTATTGCTTGCTTATTTCTTGGATCTTATTGTATATTATCATTTTATACATCATTAGGAATAATATTTACTCTCCAATAATAGATTTAATTAATTCAAATCAAATTAAATCAGTTGGCATCATTTTTAGTAGTGGATGGTGGTTGGGTGTCGATATCATATAGGATGTGGTAGATATGCTAGCCCATAGAGGAGCAAGGTACATGGTATACACGGGGCCTTTGTATATTGGCCCACTTGTACAAGGACATATATAAATTGTTTTTAGAGAGTCACATTGGTGATATAGTGGAAATTACATGTTACATGTGTGGGCATATGAGCACATCACTTTTACGCGACCTATTGGTGGGCCATATTTAGATTGGGCACAACTTGAGATTGTTGTTGCAATATTGGTCTTGCGTAGGAACAAGGTTTTGAAACTATGACATACATGTCTATTTTAGATGGATTGACACTTAGGGATATCATTTAGAGAATGTACATGGATTACATAGGGTTGATAGAGGATTTCGTAGAGCTACGGCATGATTTGACACACTAAGTGGCTATAAGATCAATTTCCCCAACATGGAGGAGTTATTTTAGTATGAGTGAATGACCCAAAAATTTATGATTATGCAAGAGGTTCCTTTCACATTGTATCCATGGAGGATGTTGACTCATGTGGCCTATAAAGATGGGTCCCCTCTAGGGACAACCCCAACCGAGCTACTACCCCCATGAGATGGGGATTTTGATCCAATGGTTGTTTAGAGTGACAGGAATGATGCGGGATGCATTACGACATATATAAAATGGTGAAAGGATACCAAATGAGTATTTTTGTTTTCCATTTTGGTTGGTGTTCTAGGAGATGATGTGACACTTGGAGGAGTAGGTTGTGTAGAGATTCCACAACCTATAGGAAGAGGAGCAGAGGGAGAGAGAGATGCCCTTGGTAAAGATGTCATAGCGGTGGTAGTTGCACAACGTATGTGTTATATAATTTTGTATCTTTGATTGGTGATAATATGGTACCATGTTTTTCGTAATGTATATGTTTTTAAGGTCACATGAGATGCGTATTGGATCATTATTGCGAGATGCATTTGTGTGCATATTGATATGGAATATTTTGGATGATGTGGTGATTGGAGTTTTTCTCGAGCATGTTGATGATATTGTAGGTGAGCATGCATATTTGTTTGATCCATTTTTGTGGAAACAACCACATGCATAAGCGCTATAGAGTGAGCAATATGAGCATTAGGAAAATATTTCTCGATATCTAGAGTGGCAACTTGGAACTGAGTTAGGGCATGACCTAGTAACGATATATATTAGAGTTAGAGGCCCAATATGCATAGGTTTTGGTAGAGAATGCAACATTACAAGAGATATTGTCCTATTAATGAGTGAGGTCATGGTCTAAAGAGCGTGGACATACAAAAGGAGCCTCGAGTTCTCGAGCTTCTATGTTTATCAATAGTAGTGATGGGGACTAGATATTGTGGAAAGGGATATGCCCTCGACATACTTTATTGACATTTTTGTATAAAGCTTGATATATATGTGGCATAGTTAATGAGATTTATGGATATATGTGTTGATATCATGGTTGTTATATGTATGTGATTTTGTTTTGATATTGACACTATTGCTTGATGTTATGATGTGTACATTGTTAACATTTGGATGATGTATATTGATTGTTTAGATTGGTAAGTAACATGTGTGATGGGTAAGAAAGCTAATGTAGATACAATTAGAATACATGTGAATTAAATTTAATTGTGTGATTAGGGAATTGATTGTGTGATCATCGATGTGCATATAGTGATGATAACTCATAATGGGTGGTATTGCATAACCTATACATAATTTCCAATGATCATATAGGGTGAGGAAACCTATTCTTAAGAAAGGACAAGGGATCCTCATATATTATTTGAGGGACTCATGTGAAAGGGTAAAAATAATAAGAAACATATATAATGAGTGGATTAGGTGTTTGATTGAAACATCATGGTTAAGAGACAAAGTGAACTAGGAATGATTTTTAACTCTAGATACAAAAATGTATTGGTGTATATTATGCGCAAAGATTTATTTTAATCGGATGCATTGTAGATGGTGTTGAAGAGGTTGTATTATTCACGTGTATAACTTTTGGTACAAACCTCTATTCCTTGGTAATCCAATTGTATGTGGTCTTTGGTGGATTCTATATAGGAATAGCTTCATCATGAGAAATATCACTTGATGCATTAATGAAAGAGTGCTTATTGAGAGTTACACTTTCTATAAGAAAATATCATGAAGGAGGTGAAGTATATTTGTTTGAATGTCATGTCTCAAAAGTGGTAATTCCTTTCCTCTAGTAACTTAAGTTTTGATCCAGGTGCATGATAATTATTGTTATGGTGTCATTGGAAATTGTAAAAGGTCAACCATTTTCTCATTCAAGCTAGTGAGGAGGAGGATGGTCATTAAATGGTGACCAAATTAATTACTTATCTATTAGTGTGAGTATAATTTCTTGTGTCCACTCAATAAATTTTTCAATAAGTGTGTGTCTGTGGCCTACGCTTAGGATTAGGAGGAGCCTTTGTGGTGATTTTTATTTAGGCTTGGGATAGTAGAAGTCATTACCATGATGTAATACCTTAACTTGAATGTCGTTAGGCGGTGATTATGGTTATGCATCATAATCATGTGTAATTGAAGCAACCGAAATATCCTCATCTAAGTATTTAGGTTGTGATAATTTTTATTTAGGCTTGGGATGGTAGATAGTTTTACCGTGATACAATACCTTAACTTAAATGCCGTTAGGTAGTGATTAAGTTGTGCATCATAATCATGTGTAATTGAAGCAATTGAAATATCCTCATCTAAGTATATAGGTTGATGTGGAAGTAAGGCCTCGCTCTAGATCAATAACACGTAGAAAAAGTTGTCAAATGAGTCACATGAATTGTAAAGTAATTGTTCCTTGCAAGGCCATATGAGACCTTAACTATGTATTGTATCTCTATTCAATGGGTTGATGTAATAATAATTATGTGCTTACTTTGAAAAGTAAGATATAGTCCGATATAGGTTCGATGTCACCTTGATGTAAGGAGGGTAAACACATATGTGTAACTCTAGGGACTCTATTGTGACTAAAGAGGGCTAGAAAAGCATCTTTAAGTTTTAGAAAAGTACTTAAAGATTGGATAGGAACATGAGTAAACAAATACACAACATCACCTCACGAGACCCTTAGGGAAATATTTGAGAAGTAATTAGTCATTGTTATGCGAGGTTGTAAGGGCCTTATAATGCTTAATATGTAGATAATGATCCAAAGTGCCATCAAACAATTGGAAAGAGAGCATGGAAAAATTCTTAGGGAACTGAGATTGAAAGATTTTACGCCAAATGGGATTGCCATAAATAGTATTAGAATCAATGCTAGCATAGTAATATTTTCTCTCTAGAGTCAAGGTATGTACTTTACATTGTAAATCACCTACCATGTGCATAAGAGAGAGACTGTAATGCCCCGCTTTCCCGAACCGCTTTCAATAATTGTTAATTAAAAATAAAAAAATAAAAATTAACAGAATTAAAATAAATATATAAATATAATGAAATAATTAAAGAAGTGGAAGTTAAAATGAATGTGAAAGGGATGTATTGGTGGAAGAGTGATGAGGGTGGTTGGGTAGAATGAAGGAGGTAGTCGAAGAATTGATGGGGTGTAGCAGACCGTCCTTTACCTAAGAAGGGTATGGACATCCAAGAAAGGCGCTCATACCTATCATTTATCCTTGCATAAAACCCAAGTTAACATTGTAAATTTAACAGCTTTTGGATAGTTACAGCGAGGGCAGATGGAGGAAGGGGCTTTTGCCTGTCCGTGTTTTGTTTTTTGTATGATAAGGAAGAATAGAAGGTTGAAGAATTAAGGGGCTGTAGAGAAGCGGAACCGGCGACCATGACCATCGAGGTGAAGAGTAGCGTGAATGAAAATTTGGTTATGGTCATGGATTTTTATTTTTTGCTCACAGTATAACCACCTGATAACCCACCACATTCGACAACTTTTGATATACTCAATGGCGTGCATTAGGAGAGCGCCCCATTTTGGAAAATGGATTCTGGGACTATGTTTTAGAAGATGGTATTAATGTGCTGGGCAGCTGCTATGGTCTCCAGCTCATGGTGCAGATGATGGGCGGAAAATTTAAGCCTGCAAAAACCTGGGAATATGAGAGAATGGGGATTTGGATCGAGCATTCAAGGTTTTTCGACAAATGCAGGGAGAAGAGGGTTGTGCGCCCAATTCGGTGACTTATACTAATCTTATAAATGGTCTCTTCACTGCGGGTAGAATAGGGGAAGCTTTTAATATGCTGGCTGAGATGGTGGACAGTGGATGTGAGACCACAGTTCATACTTATACCTTTCCTATCACAATTATTTATGAAAGAGGGCAGTTACAGGAAGCACGCGATCTAGTGAAGAACATGGTCGAGAGAGGATGTCAACCAAACATTCATACTTATACTACATTGATCAGTGGCTTCTGCAAAGCGGGTAGATTGGAAGAGGCAACTGAATTATTTGATAGAGTAGTGAAAGAAGGCCTAAAGCCTAACGTGGTCACTTACAATGTTCTTATTGATGGCCTCTGCCAAAAAAAAAAGGTAGATGCTGCGTTGGAGCTTCTAGGAAGAATGGAGAAGGCTGGTTGTAAGGCAAATGCTCGAACTTACAATGAACTGATCAATGGGCTGTGCAAGGAAGGGAGGGTGCATAACGCAATGCTGCTTTTTGATAGAATGTGCAAAAGTGGGTCGTCTCCTACACCTGTAACATTTAACACTTTAATTCATGCTTATTGCAAAATGCCTAATGTCAAAAATGCATTTAGGTTGTTTGACATGATGCAGAAAACTGGTTGCGAGCCTAACCTGTACACCTATACCGAGCTGATTGATGGACTTTGTATGGAGGGGAAGTTGGATCAGGCCTATGAGTTATTTATCAAGTTGCCTGAGAAAGGACTGACACCAAATGAAGCAACTTACACTGCCTTGATTGATGGGCATTGCAAGTTGGGAAAAGTTCACATAGGCCTCAAGTTAATAGATCAGATGAAGAAAAATTGTTGTGAACCAAATGCCTGGGAGATTTAGTATCAGGTGCAATAATCCACAAGCTCAACAGAGAGTAGAAATCGTAGACATGTGGTTAAGTGGTGGACTCAGCAGATCATGAGTATAAACCACGTGGAGCCCTTCTTACCCTCTTCACTCATTGTTCTTAGGCATGGTCTTCCTTACCTTAATATTTATAATTTTCGTATAATTTGGTTATCCATTTGCAATAAAGTAAAAATATGAAACCATTAGATACGATACAATTGGATATTATAATCAGGTTTTTAGCGCAAAACAAAAGAAAAATCCTCCTTATGATCTACCTTATCGACTTACAATTTGACCATCATCTGTGCTTCTACCGCAACCTTTTATGCTGCTATCTAAGGTATCAAAATTAGACACTCGTGTCTGCCGGTATTAGTGAGTGTTAGATGATTCGTCAATAAAATAACCATTTTGTCTACCTTTTAAATTTAGAAAAAATGCAATATTCCAAGACTCGTAAAAGACCTTTTGGACACTAGAAAAAGAAGTGAAGTTTCGTCCTTGTCCTCCCTATGTGAGGATTCGGTTTAGGCTTTAGATCAACCCTGATTGACTATTAGGGCTCCCTTCGCCGCTTTGTATTTTTAGAAAAAGTCAGTTCAAACTGAAAAGTTGGGTTTTGTTTTGGTTTGCCGTTTGAACCCTGAGTGAAAAAAAATGCTTGATTGCCTTTGCAAAGCCCTGGTATTTTTACTATAAAATTTCCCATAACCCTTGGTTCGGGAAAATCACATTCCTGGTTAGTTTGGCAGGGAGGTTTCACAGGCTTCCAATCGCAGTTTGACTAGGTCAAACTGGACCAATTACGACCTGTGGCCCCGAAAAACTTGTCGCCAATTGTAAACCGTTCTCTAGCTCTGAATTCCATTAGTTCCTGTGAATTCTTGGTGTATAGGAGGACACGTAGAAACTTACCCGTGAGGTGTTTGCTCTTCGGAAGACAACGATTGAAAGTGGTTTCTCAGCCTCCGAACCTTAATGGAATGTTTTTTTTGCAACTAGCAGGAAAACGTAAACAAAAAGTTGTAGGAGCTCCAACGGGTAACCAAACCATCGTGGAATCTTGTGGACACTTGCAAATAAGCTGTCTAAAAGTCTATCATGTGACTTGTGGGTGAAATCAAACTTTTGGTGAAATAGTGTTTCTCTCTCTTCCCTATCTCTTTCTCACTCCTTGGTTACGAAATAAGGTGAAATGAAATGAAATAAATCGTGTCTCTAACCTTCTCCTTTCAAATACAAATTATTATTATTATGTAAATGGAAACTAAACAAAAATTGTTAATTATGCTAGATCTAGGTGGATTCCATGCCAATGATTTATCGTTGATTTCATGCTCACATGGTTTTGCAGGATGCAAGAAAGATGGCGAAAAGGCATGGTGTAATTCATTATTTATTATTGTAATTTATATATTTTATTGGAAAATGTATATATGTTTAATGTAATTGCAATGTAACAGAAAAGTTTATATTTGAAATTTGGTAATATGCATGAGATGCTAGTTTTAGGAATGCCTTGGGAAATGTGCATTTAATCATAGGTTCCATTTGATTCAGATTTCGTATGTAAAAAAGAGAAAAGGGGTTGGATATGTATGTTAAATGAAATCAAATTTATTATTTTATAGTGCATTTCCAGTGTGCAATAGACGATTAAATAATTGGTGTTGTGTCTCTTACCTTGAAAATGTAATAAAGGAATCTAACCACAATAGTCAACCCTAGTATAAAATTCGTGTATAACTACTCTTCTTGTGTGATTTCTCTTAGCATAGAAAACTAAAACCTTAGGACAAACTAAAATCCTTACGCTTGATAACACCTTCTAGATTAAATAAATAAGATCACAAGTATGAGTTTATCGTCATAGCTTGTATGCTTAGCGTCATCCTCGCGAACCCGACGAATAGGCACAACACCTTTCCAACATTTCTAGAGTATGTGGTTCCCTTACAGGATTGGAAACCATGTGTGTAGTAAGGAGAATGAGATTTTATTAAGGTAGCGCTCATGGGAACCAACATTAAACATAGACCAAAACCCTCTTGGACCAACACAAATGGAGCTAGTGAAATAGTTATCCTATGACTTAAACTCTTGTTAACGATCTATTTAGTTCCTCGATAAATGGGTTACCTTGGTTACTAGAAATATAACACCTTGGTCTTTCTTGAAGGTCGTTTAGCATAAATTTTTTCCTCTCACCTTAAACTCATATTTTAGTTGGGCGTTGATCCTTAGGTACTTTTGGAATTAAACCAAACCTTGGCTAATTAAGGGGTTAACTTGTGGGTAGAAAATGGTAAGTAACTCCTTACAAACGAAATTGATTTGAAATTTTTTACCTTAGAAAACCTAGGAAATTGATAACTTGTTCTTGTAATCCCTTGTTATGCCATTTTATGACATTAAGAATAAAAGAAATTTCACATGCGGAATTGTGAAATGTAGAAACATGGGATCTTACCTTGAACACAAATCACTTGTGGTTCATGTGTAGTTTATAATGCTTCCAATCATGTACTTCTTCAAGATGTTAGACAAATACTTTTGTAACTCCTTTTGTTATAAAACAATGCTAATAATGAGACCATAGTGCGATGTAAGAGTAAAGCATATAAGATTAAAACAAGATTTGAGGTTAGGAATAATGTCACTCTTGGAGTCCTTATAACTCAATTAAACATTTTCATGTGTTACAAAGAATATGAATTGCCCTTGGTGAGATCAAACTTTGAGAAAAAAAAGATATATATAAATCTAAATACAATTTCTTGATGTGGAAATGTTGAATGGATTCAACAAGTTATTGAACTATATTAACTATGTTAGGGAAATAAAGATTCTGTGATCGAAGAATGTTTATGGGAAAAAGGTATCTTGAATCTAACCCCCTTAAATCCTACATCACGTCAGATTCACTTGTGTTGAAAGGGTAAAATTTAAACATTGAATAAACGTTTGGAAAGCATAATCTTAACATAAGAATGAGAGAATTAGGAACTTTGTATGTAATTTGAAATATGGCAAATAATTATGTAAGTTATGGAGATTGTCGTAAGGGATAAAAAACCAACTTAAATAGTGGACTGTAAGTTGAATGTTAAATGAATTAAAGAATTTGTAGGTGGAAAGAGGATACAACTATCCTTGCACAATAATGTTATTGGAATGTTAATCGTAACTAAGATGTAACCATGGTAATGATGTGTTGTTGGTTTGCCAATCCTTTAGTCCTTTTTCTTGTGGTTGGGTCATTACTAGCATTCATTCATTGGGGAAAGTGTGGCATCGACATATATATGGTGTTGTCACGTGTCTATGTGAATTGATGACTTATGTAAGTGTCTTATGCATTGTTGAGTTTCTCTACTTGGAACCTTGTGGTGTTGTGTAGTGAGCAATATAAGTCAAAAAAATTTATCCTGGTATTTTTAATATTGTATTCGTGTGTGTAAAATGTGGGCGTGACAAAACCTCTTGAGGAGGTATAGAATAAATATCTAGAGTCTCATTCAAAGGTTTTCCTTACCATAAATAATAGTCGAGCGAGGTTTCATTTTATACCACATTAGGTATAACTTGGGGTTCTATGGGCTTGGTCTCACATTGAGGCTCTAAAGGAATATTACCATTATCCATAAGAAAATCATCCATACTAGGAGAGGAAACTAGACTATGTGTATCACATGCAACTAGAGGAGAATCAACATGTTCATTTTTTCTAAGAGAAATAGAAACAATGTCATCATTATGCACATTGACATCTACAGATGGTGGATAAGAAGTAATAATAAAATCATTACATTTGCTTTCAAGAGGAGAAGTAGAAACACAAGTTGTATCAATCATAGTATGTGCAATAGGAATAGAATCAATTGTATCATTATTGCATTCAAGAGTATTAGTAGAAACATTAATAGTGCAAGAAATATAATTTCTTTCACATTCAATGGGAATAGTAGAAACACAAGTAGAATCATGTATACGAGGAATATACATTTTGCAATTAATGTCATTATCGTTGCATTCAAGAGGAAGAGTATAAACATAAATAGAATCATGCGCAAGAGGAATGAAAGTGTTGTAATCGATGTCATTAGTTTTTCATTCAAGAGAAGTGGTAGAGATACAATTGTGTTCATTCATATCATGTACAAGAAGGAGAGAAGAATCATCATTTATGTCATCACTATGGCATTCACTAGGAATTGATTCTAGATCACTATCGAAGCATAAGGAAAACCATCAATATATGTATAAAACATAGGAACATCGTCCTCATGTAATATAGAAACACTTTCAACATGACCGAGTCTATAGACTCTACGGCATTAGGAGGATCATCCACTAGTGGAGGAAAGGGAGTTTGTTTATCATCAATCCCAACCATCCACATTACCCTCAAAACTATGATCATCATCACCATGGGTAGTGGAAGTGGGAAATATAAATTCCATGAGAGCCTCTATGGTAGTAATTTCTATAGTAGAATAACTAGGAGGGGCCCTAGGTGTTGGGTCGTAACAGGGTGGTCTTTCTTAAAATATAAGAGGATTGACATATTGATCATAATTGTATACTATATTATCTATATAAAAATATGAAGAGATAACAACATGCCTTGTATCCTCATAAGTAGTATGGACATGGTTACAAGGATGGCAACCACTATGTTTCCACATGGAAGCAAGCCATGGTCGCACAAAGAGTAAGAAATGAACCCATAAAAATCACACACATGCCTCAAGGCAACCCTAAGGTTCAAAAAATAGTAGGCCTAATGCTAACAAGATCCTAGATTAGGTGAAGAGTTTGATCAAAATAGGTTCACCAAAATGTATAAACCCTAATTTAAATTAATAAGGTCTATAGTTGATAATACAATAACTAGCTTATAAACACATTCATATTTACATTTCAGATCAGATAGAAAGAACATACAATATAACAATCGTAATAAATTTGAGCTATATGCAATTGGAAGTACAATTGGTGTAGAAAGATCCACTTATCTAGTTTAGAAGATTGTCGAGATGTGTCGATGAGAGATCTCAAACAAAAACAAAAACTAGAAGTTGGGTAAATCAACTCCTATGTTTCTAAGTCTTCTGGGTAGGATTTGTACAAAATTGTTAGGATTGGACAACAAAAATAGACTAAGTTGTATGGCTTTGACCCTATAGAAAGTGGAAATTTGTAACTTTAAGTGTCATTACGTGTCACTATTTGTCACCTTTTGATATCTTTAGTTTCACATGTAACCTTATAATTTACACTGAACCTCCAAAACAAACACTAGTTATCATGCAACACACTCAAACAATCATTAGATACAAAATGAAATAATGTAAATGTTTGAGTGATTGACCTAGCGGTCACCCCATTTTTGAGTTGTTGAGCACCGCACTACATTTCAAACTCAATGTATTTTTCTCGAGTGCTTTGTGTTCATTTGCATGCTAATATACCTTATCCTAGCTTTCCCCTTGTGTTTCCACACCGATAGCGAGTTGGAATACATCATCGTAATCAAAATATTGTGTGCGAGATGAAAAAATTAGATTTATGTTGAGTTGTGGAGCTCAATTACTTCAAATTAGCATGCTATATTAAACTTGCAGGAAAGCACAATAATCGACATCGGTTATGGAGGGACCGACATCAGTCACCTATGACCGACATCGGTCAGGAAAGGAGGAACCGACATCGGTTAGGGTGAACCAGCGTTGGTTACCTGTGCAAGAGTGTTTTATTTAACTCTCAGAATTAGATCTAATTTTAGCATTAAAGCGAGATCTATTGATTGTAATTATATGGCTAAGTGCCCTAAGTTTGTATGTGCCTATATAAGCATGAAAGCTAGGGTTTAGAAGGGTGTGTTAATTATTATTATGAGAATAAATTGTGAGAGAGAGAGAAGAAGGAGAAGCTTGAGAGAAAGAAAGTATTTGTAGATTTGAGAGGTGTGGACGATTGTAGATCTTCTAAAATCTTTGGATAATAGATTGGCTTGTTTCTTGGTGGATGTAGCCCACCACACCGGGTGAACCATGTTAAATTTGTTGTTGATTTATATCTCTTGTTACGTATATTTCTTCGTTAGAATATCCACTTTTATTGCATGCATGTTTAGATATGATATATTATCTATACAACCTTGTGCTAATCCCAACAATTTATGCCCTCCTATGTTGTGTATGTAGTGTGCAGAGCAATTCATGTTCTTTTAGTTCAATATGTGGTATATATATAGGTGATTTCTAGATAATAAATGCATGCAAGAGACTTGTACACACACACACACACACACACACACACACACACACACACATACATACATATATATATATATATATATATATATATATATATATATATATATATATATACATACATATATATACACACACACACACACACACACACACACACACATATATATATATATACATATATCTATATATATATATATATATATATATATATATACACATATACATATATCTATATATATATATGAGTTCATCATCTTGAATTTTGAACCTTAGTGGTGGGAAAGGATGACACAGAACATAAGAAAGGAAATATAAAAGAGTAATGTAGATAGCCATAAGATAAATATTAGTGAAAGATAGAGGGGTCCATGACTGGACAACTAGGGGCATGATTGTGTGTACGGTCTTGACCCGGTTATGCGTTTTTGAACCGACACAACATCCAAAAGAAATGTGAAAGGACATGGCCAGAGATCTTTGTGACTCAACAAAAAATCAACGGAAAATAATTAAACAATCATATCAGGACGATCAAATCAAGCAATGAAAAACAAAAGAAGAGGAGGTTATGCCACTAAGATCTAGTTTCAAGGTTCAGAACTCATGTATATAAAAATATAATAAAAACTTAATGTAATAATGAATTTGTGCATATTTTGGTGTCTACAATATTTATATATGTATATACATATATATGTATGCATATATAAAGGGTTCGGGAAAAGGGTGGTTTCGCTTGAACCCGTTTAGATGCCCATGTGGCGTTCACGTGAGACGCGATTCTCACAAACCCATGTTAGATTTTTGTTGTCCTCCCACCTTGGTCACATTTTTCCCCACCAAGTGGGACACATTATTATGCATCTGTGTTTAACAAGGCTTCAAGCAAAAAAACTTCTATGCAATAAATTTATCACTCCTAATCGAAGATTGTCAATTTTCAACTCTTAGTTTTGAGGTTTTACTATATCTTGAATTAATATCCTTCCCATGCAGACTCTATATAAAATATTTGAATTTTTATAATGTTTGCCTTAGTAAAATTATATAACAATATATTCCCTAAATATTTATAAGAATTACAAATTACACTAAGAAAATATATTCGATTGAGACCAATGAGAATCCGCCTGTGTATTTCCTTTGCAAGTGCTCCTCAAGCAAAGTAATAACACTTGTTGGTTCTTGGTTTCTCACACTCCAATACTTATACCACCAAATTGTCATATGTGCTTTTTCTTTTCTATTTGTTGTATAGCTCTCACTCCCTACATTTATTTTCTTCCATAATGGAATGCCACACTTTTGCAATTGACGTGTCTCTCCACTAAGCAATGGCATTTTGATTTGTTATGATATTAACATTTTTATTAGAAATAATTTTCTTCCTTCTACTTGAGAATGATGTTCCTCCATTAAGGATTTTTTCTCATTACAATGGCATCCTCTCATGAGCTCACACCCTTTTATGCAAAATATCATGACAGAGGATAGAACAATAACACTTCACATGGTTGTGTTTATCCTTTTGGCACATTTATTTTGGATACCTCTTCTACCTCTCTAGGCTGCCTATGGAATGATTTGGAAAGTGTTATGGAGCTCCTCTTCCCTATTGAAAAATTCAATTGATTATGGTATTAAATTTATACAAAATAAAAAGGTGTTGTATAGCTATTCATCAAGGTTCAAATTCCAAGAGATATCAAGTAATAGGGAACGAGGTTTCAATTATGTTCCAAGTGAATTTGGTGGAATGAAAACCCCTCAATCTCTAAAGTAGCTAAGCCTAAGAATTATGTGCACCTAACATATGCAAATATTCTGATGCAATGAAAAAAACTTCTATATTATAGTTGACAAGTTCAACTACACCTTATTATAGTTTACCGTAGTTCAAACCACTTAACAAAAATATATTCCTATGTGAGTTCTTCTAACAACCCCCATTCAGACTATGATTAGTAAACCTATCATTAACTAATTATCCTAATAGTTAATTCATTGTTCATGTGGACTTGGAAGAATTGCAAAGAATAATCTTCTTATTGCCTTATTAAAATATTCTACTTAACCATTGGTGTAAGGGAAACACATTTTGAAGCTAAAATATTGCATCTTGTAGATTTTGAATCTTGAGCCATTTTTGGCTTTGACTACGATGGGTATCCCAATTTTACATATGAGCTAATTTATAATGAATTTGGTAGCTTCATAAGGATGTGATATAATAAATGAAGGAATATAATAGTATCCCACCCTAATAATACCCTTAAGAAGGGCCTAAACACTAGGGTAGCCATCACAAGTGTTATTTAGATACTTTTCAAGGACACGTAGAGTGTCAATAATATTAAGACATCAAACGAGCATACCATCAAACACATCTCTTGAAGAGAACCTTGACAACAATAACATACTAGCAATCGTACTTGAAATGTACAATGGAAACGCCAAAGGGGATCTTTTAAAGGATTCATATTGGAAGGAGAGAAACATTGGGAGAGGAAGAGGGGTGAAGATGAAGGGGTTAGCGGCTAATTTGGAAAAGTGGGAGGGATGTGAAAATAGAAAATGGAAACAATGTGAAACTCAAACGTCTAACAACATGACGTCATATATGGTAATCCTTTGAAGGAGACCAGGGGTGTTGTTCAAGACGGTGCAGAAAAAATTTATAGGTGTATATGTGAATGGAAGGAGTAGTAGAAAAATATTGCGGAAGTGAAAATGTGTTTGTAGTTTTATTCGTATCATTTAGAGACATGAAGATGTGGAGTGTAAGTGGAATCATGACCTGTGGTGACATCATGTGAAGTTCTCCTCATCAACGATTGTGATGGCATCGCTATTCAACAATCACCAAAAAAAGGGACATGTGCGGGTTGATGTGGATTTTGATTGGACAGGGGAAATTAATCACCTGCATGGGCCACACCGTTTCCACAGATGAGATTATTCCTCCCCAAGAAATATCTGGTATATGAGCTCAACTATATAGTATAGATTTCACATGGACTATTTCAATATCACATGTATTACTTACATGTGTGCAATTGGTGCTTCAGACGTAAATTTTCCATTATGTGGACTTTTAACAGTTGGCATTCCGATTATGAGACATGAAACATAAAAAATGCACACATATTTCACGATCCCATGCAGTTTGATGGACACATTTTCCTCTATTTTGTATTATTGTAATGGAAACTGGAGTGATAATTGCCTGCAATCTTGAACATACTCTCACGCTTTGTAGTGGACATGTTACGAGGAAATTAACTATACTTTGATTTGTACATGCTATGGTTTGAATGTAAAGATCCATATGCCTGAATGGTCTCTACGGAGCATATGGAAGGTGCACTCTAAATAATACTCAAATATGCAATTGCATGGAAGGAACCTTTCCCGAAGACAAACATGCATGGTATTTGGGAGAGTGGTCGAGTGGTTGTGTGATGTGTAAACCATTACAATGCTCTGGTACAAATGACACCACCATATGTCCCAATTCATTAAGGAAACCTTTAAAAAGTTTGGAAATAGTTTGTCATTAATATTGCTTTATTTATATAACATGGAGAAATAGTTCACCTAATTTTTAAACAATCTTGATGCATTATTGTAGTGTTTAAATATATTTGATTAATTATAGTTGGTGAGATATGGTTTATTGGTTAAAAATTGAATTGAATTTATTTATATTTCACTTTCGTCATTTGAGATTCTGTTAATCATAAGGTCCATGGAAAATAAGTTATGGGCATGGAAAAGTGAGTTGAAATTGTAGTTGTGTACATTGTATATTTAGATGAATGAGTATTTTATATTTTCATCTTAAAAACTCTTTTAAGGTGGCCACGGATATGATAGTTTCACTTTTTTTTCCTAGAGGCAAAGCATGGAGAATGATAGAGAAGATATGGACAAGATATTGAATTCTAACAATAGTTTAGTTTAGATCATAGTCAACTAGTATGACAAAATGTAATAGTTTTCAATTTCTATTATTGACATCTTTTGTCCAATATGGCGTTGATTGAAAAATTAATGACCAAATATTACCAAGTGAAATATTCCCCCTCGATGGGAGTCATGAGGATCGGGGAAACGTGAAGCATGTGCTTGAAATCCTAAAACAAAACCTCAACCTCAAGGGACCACTTGAAAGGAATGTTCTTGTTGAGGAGACATGTGAGGTATGTAAACATATATACATAATCATCAAGAAATAATTTCATGAAGTTTATCCTTCTTAGAATCAATTGTAGCTAATTAAGGATCATTTTGATATCATTAAGATCTAATTCAATATCTTGTTGAGAGACTATTAACACAAAAATGTATTGGTTGAGACGCTAAAGATGCACTTGTCAAGGCTTAGTATTATGAGAAATTTGTGGATATGTTTATAGCTAAATATCAAATATCAAACATTTTCTCTCTCTTGTGGGACATACCAACAAGGTAATCCGCATATATTTCCTCATATTGAGAGTAAGGTCATGAAATATGTGAGCCTTGGTGCATTAGTAGGGTGGCAATAACATTCTTCATATTGAAATAGATGACAACATAGCAAAAGGTATGGTAAGGGATGGTAAATGTCATCATGTGATGGCCTTGGAAATAATATTCATCTAATTGTACTCAAAGAAACCCTTCACGAGTGATAACATCTAAAATAGCAATGGCATTGATAATATAAACATTGATCCCAAAGGAATTATGAAGTTTTCTTTGGGGTATTTCATGTTAATATAATGGAAGTATCTATATAAACAAACTTTCTAGTTATTCTTGAGGACAATAATGATGTTGGAGACTTGTCAATAATTGTCAATGATTTTGAGAAAGCTAACTCGTGATATTCTCAAATTCTTCCTTGATAAATAGGTATACTTGAGGGGCCATGGACATTTCTTTTGATAAGTTGAACATTTCATTCTTAATGATGAAAGAGTCATTAATGGGGTCGGGGGTGGATAGAACCAAAACTCTATTCATAAACTTAGTCTTTGCTTATACTAAAGCCTAGGGATAAGATTGACCTCAATGACATGAATCTCATTTGTGTGCACATATTGGGCTACCCAGAAGGTAACTAAAGTGAATACATGCATAATAGTTTTCCATAGATGACCAAAGATCTTGTTGTATGATAAATCAAGATTTATCGTAAAAAACTCCACCTTGACCATATTAGTCCCAAACTTGACCCCAAGCTTAACATTGATGGTCAAATTAATTTTATCATTTATAAAACCCATGTAATTATGGTGTGGTTCATACAAATTCATAAGACTAATTTTTACTACTTCAAACACCTACAAATGGCTTATGTTTAGTGTTAATCTTTTGTCAATGATCCACTTTGCTCCTATATGATATTGTAGGATTGAAGCCTCACTCATGGTTGTATATTTCACCTAAATTTAACTCCTACTTTGGGATTTTACCCGAGGATTATTATGAATTTCCAATGCCATCAATATATGCAATGGGTTGTTAAGACAACCCAAACATATGGTAACAAAGCATTTATTGCTATAACCATAATCAATTTTGATAGAAAGTAAAAGCTTCCCACCTCATTCCTTGGAATCATGATACTAGGAATTCAAATCGTAGTGAGGTAAAGCAAAAGAAAATGAATATTTAGAGTGAGAGTGTCTGGATTGTTTTTTCCTTTCATTTTCTTCTTACTATTTTTGTTGCTCTCCTTTTATTTTTATCATGGTTGAGAAGGGGTTGTTTAAAGACATATAAAAATTTTAAAGGGATGTAAGATGTGAGCCTTCATGAGGGATATCCTTCTCTTCTTACTCATATTTTGAGTGAAAATACATCGGTTGAGTGACCCTCATCTTGCAAAAGTTACACTATTTAGAATAATTAAACTTGTACTCAAGCTTCTTCCCATATTTGTTCTTCTAAGAATATTTATTAGTCAAATAATTAACCTCATAGATACGTTTTTTTTCCTTCTTTGGGAAAGAATCAATGATATCATAAACAATCACATTGCAGTCATGATCACAACGAGATGATGCCCTTAAAAGGGTAGAGGTTGAAGATGAAAAAATATCGAAGGATTGGGTCTTCACACATTCGAGTTATGGCCTCTTTGTGAGAGGTGGATTCACATTCATGGACCTATCTCACACCTTGATGTTAGATTGACCATATTAAAATTATATGTTTCATTGAACCATATATTGTAAGAGTGATAGATTTTATGTCATCACCAAAAAAAATAAAAAACTCGACTCATCCTTGGCTTGTTATGGAGGTGAGGTATTTAATGTCAAGGTTGAATGGTATAGAAACATTTAAGAAGCACATGAAATCATCAACCAAGTGTTTAAAGCTACATAAAATCTAGAAGAATATTCTAGAACCAAATGATATCTTTGTTTATAAGGTGTGAGAGAAGAACTTGAGCATAATCTCATTATCATGTTCCCAATCCATGTATGTCGTGCTTCAAATGACTTTCATCCGAGGTGTTGTTAAAATTCAATATTTTAGGCAACAAATTAGGAAGGGATATCACTGCGATGCACAACCAACCATTTTATATGAAAAATGTAGGATTGGATAATGACATTATGACATCAAGAACAAACATAACATATAACCCTATCGCCTTGAAATGAGTAATCATAAATTTCCTATGATAATAATTGTCTAAATACTTATTGGTAGGATGAGATACGCACCTGGTGGGTCCATGGAGGCCCTATCAAATGGGAATTTTGTGGATCGAGAAGGGAGACAAGTCCCTATGAGCTCTATAGCATATATAGTCTTTCCAATAGTAATCATGAGAGGTACTTTTAAGTTGAAGGCGTGGAAGATCAGAATTGTACATATTTATCAACTTAGACAATTT
Source organism: Taxus wallichiana var. yunnanensis (assembly GCA_018340775.1). NCBI lineage: Eukaryota > Viridiplantae > Streptophyta > Pinopsida > Cupressales > Taxaceae > Taxus > Taxus wallichiana. The sequence continues at coordinate 713,873,104 of CM031234.1, read as the reverse complement.
GCGAATGAACCTATTAGTATGTATTTAAATTCTAGCCAATTGGGTTAGGGTGGATCGGTTAAGACAGACGGTTGTGTCTGGATCCACCCTAGTTCGAATCCCGCTGGGCATGATGCCCTTTGGGGTGGTTTACTAGTGGTGGTGGTTGTTGCATCACCGGTGGTTGCATTGGCAATGTCTTCTGGCTCTTGCGGTGGTGGCAAAATAACAACATCGGCGGTGGCGTAAATTGCATCGCCGCGGTAGTGGCATGGTCTTTGTTGGCTGTGAATCTGTGGTCATGGTTTGTGGTAGAAATTTGTAATATCTTGTCTTTGGATGTTGACATTGTATGGGTGGGGCCCCATCAACCCTCTAGTTCATAGCTCCGATCAAAAGTGTTTAAAGATCTAAAAAAATGTATATAAATTCAAGAATATATTTAACAATACAACCCATACATTTCTTGAATTTGAGTTCATCAATAATTTTTTTCAAAGCTTACTCTCAACTATCATGGAAAAGGTTGTGTTCAAAATGTACCAATCATTTGATGAACTTTGTCACAAAACTAAAAATGTATAGGCCAAAATTATAAAGGACGACATGCTTAAATATGGGGACAATACGTCTCATCCCTAGTGGAGCTAAATTTCAACCTCAAGGAAACTTCAAGGAAAAAACTATTGATAATACTTTGTAGTCTAATCTTGAAGATAAAAGTATGATCAATGTAATTGGAAAACCAAAAATCAATAGAATAGTATTGCCTCAAAGAACCACCTTGTAGAAAATTTACAAGGGTAACTCGAGTTCACGTAAAACGTTATGCAACTTGATATTCTAGAGTTGGGTCATCACAAGGTCATTACTAAAGAACTATAATGCAAGTGCATATTGTGATTATCACAGAGTTCTCGTAAATTATTCCAGCAGATGCATCACCTTGAAAGATCTCACAAATATTCAATAACTTTGAAGTATATGCAAATGATGTAAATAAAGGATCAAACTTGTAGGGTCCCGTTGAGAATGCCATAATGTAGCCGAGAAATTCCAAATATGTGCAATAATTCATTGTAGCCTAGATAAAACAATACCACTTTATCGGGTTACGTTACTAAAGGTCAAGATTAGGGATCTCATCTACTTAAAAAATTAGAGGTTGTTTAAGGTGAGATTTAATACATAAATCAAACTATCTAACTTAGTTGCATTTTGTAAAGAAAATAGAGAACATACGCAAATATCTAATATAGTAGATTAAATTATCTTTTATAAGCAAATATCCTTCATGTTTAGCTCCAAAAATGGATATGTAGAGGCTATTAACTTGAATTCAAACACTCCGAGTTGTAGTGATAGATATGAAGGATGAAGGATCCATAATCTAAGAAAGACTTATAGTGCTTCTTTGGATTTCCTCCTCCCAACTTGCAAAATAAATTTGAGATAGGAGTAAGGTAGTACGATAAGTAATCCCTTTCAATTTTTTATTAATATGATAAAATCCAATGGTGCTATGTGAAACAACAAGAAGTATGAACAACAATAAGAAATAAGGCATGTGAGCATAAGAAAATTATGTTATGATATCTGTTGAAGTCTAAATTAATCCCCTTCAAAGATAAATTAGGAAAATTCAAGACCGGAGTTGTTTATAGTGATTGGAAACCTCAAACGGTTACCACATAGTTATAAAAAGGAAATAACATCCAAGACACAATCTTTGGTAAAATGGGAGGTGTATCCAAAGGCAAGGATGTGGGTTTTTGCAAAATTCATGGCCTTACCACAATGGCTCGCTCAAAGGAAAGATTGAGTGGTGAACACATTTTTCCCAACCCATTCATGCTTATGTTGTTATGTTATCTATTGAAATATATCTAAGTGTTGAGATTTCATTATGAGAATTTATTAATTAAAACTCTCCAATTAATGATACCTTATTATCCCTCGGAAATTATTTCTCATACTTTTCTAACCAAAATCATCACTCCATTTAATATATTTCGGTCAATTATTTTTAATAATAAAATTTCAATACTAACAAAAAGTATTTAAACATATAATATCTACATTTAGAATATATATACACAATTTTTTTAGTGATTGTTCATAGTGTAGTAAATTATATGAGACTTACTAAATTGTATTTTGTTTATTATTTCAAGTCTCTATATAAGACCTATCATTAAGTCTTTCTTCCCTTGATGACGGTCCTATTAGGCGACTCAAAACGTTAAGACAATTACAATGTACAAAGTTGTAAGATTAATGAAAGAAGTTTGTAATTGATTGAGGAATTAGATCCACCTGCAAAAAAAGAGAATACATATATGTGGTAGTAAAAACCCTCCAAAATAAAAGTAATCACTCAAATATAATGAATTAATTACAATTCATATTGAATTTCCTTGATATAATAAGTGGGAGATAAATGCTTCTATGTATACATCTACCAACAAGTTACATAAGAGTATGTCAACCAAATAAGGCTATAATCCCAATATAAGTTACACTCGCAAGGTACACACTAGAAAATGAAAGGTACATAAATAAGTTATAAATAAGCCAATGGTATATTAGAAGTATTAATAATTCAAAGGGGTTTGATAAAATGAGTTTACAAATAGCATCCCCTTAAAATAGAAATTGGAGGGCCAAAGGAATAGAGAATTAACAAGACAAACTTTCAAACAACATAAAAACATTAACAAACCCGTAATTATATATTATTAAATCTTGAATGAATGTGCAATTAAATGGATCTTCACCGCAATAAGGGATGAGAAATCAAAAGAATAAATTGAACTCATTAACTCAAGTTGCATGCGGTGTTGCGATCAATGCTTCATTGTGCTCAATATTTACAAAGGAAATTTTAAAAAAATATCCCTCTGTTTGGTTGATACTCTTCTAATGCAACTCATTAAATACAAAACATATAGATGTAAGTTATTTTGCGAAAAAATAAATTGTAGTTTTCACATTTTACTATTTATATCAATTTTATATATTTCATTTTTTTTACAAAATGTGAAGAGTAATTAAAATTTACAAATAACAAATTACTAACTTGTATGCCTTTCAAGCCAATGGACTACCTAAGTGCATCTTAGCTTTCTCTCACTTCTACCTCATCTAATCTTCAAGTGGTGACATATATTACAAGCTTGTTTGTTTAAAAAAGCAAAATTGGCAAATATAGAAAAAGTTATGAATTAACTAAGAAAAAATAAACCATAAGTAAAGAATATATAACAAACTTACATGTGCCTTTATGAAAAATCATTCAAGCCATTCCTTATGATGTAATTGTTTTTTCCTAATGTGTGCCCATGTATTTAAATATTTTGTACTAATAAAATATTTTTTTAAAATGAAGAAAGTTGAATAAAAACACACAAAAAAATATACAAATGCATGATATAATGTGAGTATGATATCAAACTGATCGACATTCCCTCTTAGGGCTTTTCGTCTTATGTGATGTGTAATTGGGTTATTTTGACCCTTTGAAATGATTTTGATAACCTATCAATGTTTTTGTTGATATGGTCCAACCATGACAAAATTTGCATTGTAAAGGTGAAATTTCGTGCTCAATAATGTAATTCACTACTCCTTTGTTAGCATCTTCTCATCTTGTTGGAAACTCATGGTGGCATGATTCTTCCTCTCTAAAGCAAGTCCTCTGTTGTGATCTTTCCTATGTGGAGACACAAACTAATTCCTACATGATCCTTCCATTTCCTCCAATTATTTTAAGCCATACTTGAGTAGGTTTTCTATAGATAGAGACCATGTAAGATCGGGGTTTGGGGACTAAAAAAATAGTCAAGAAACCCATATTTATGAGATTGTGTCAAAGAGATGGATTAAAGCGTGTATTGCTCAAAATAGTTTTTGAACAAGTGAAGTGGTAGGAAGGATGGGTGAGTGAACTAATTATGCTTTCTAGATACCCTTATGATTATGATCATCTCTTCAAGATAATTTAATGGTTATTTTGTTAGCTAGCCCCCACAAGATCTATTTCTCGACCTTTTTGATATAGATACTACTATTTCAAGTGAAAACCATAAGTTTCTCCCAAATTAATAGGCATGATTTCTCTTTAGTAACCAAAATACCAATCTATCAAATAAAACGTGTGACTCAATACAAAACATTAGCATACATTTACCGTTGATTAATTTGCAAAACAATATGTCTCGTGTGTTGTAGGATTTCACTAATATTTCACTCAAATTCTACTTATAACATAGTTACTTGATTTGAATCAACGCATAGAATATGAAAATAAAAACAATACCACTAGAGTGAATTTATCCTAAATAAATATTAATCCAATCCTTACAAAGAACAATAAAGAAGAGTAGAGAATTTCTTATCTATTAGTTATGTCGTAAATATACCAAATAATATGAGAATGAAACAAATGCCATGTGAGAGATCAAAATCTATATTGTAGAAATGTAAATAATGAATGAATTCCCTAAATTGTTCTACCTAGGCACTATTTATAGCTAATATTTGGTTTATGTGTCCCTAAGTCTTATTCAAAGGTTATGTGTGTCGTATTTCGGTTACTCTATAACCCTACATTACACTTTAGGACGGGATAATGTCCAAGGATATAACATAAAGATAACTAAAAATAAATGGATGCATTACAACTTAACATCAAATCGAAGTCTTTTATTCTAATCATATCTTACACTTGAACATCTATCAACTTTCCTCTATTTCCTTCCTATATTTGAGTCTCCATGATTAAAATACCCTTCACTCATTAATTGTTTTGATGCACCACATATAAAAAGCTAAAAAATGGTATATATATATATATATATATATATATGTATATATATATATATATATATATATATATATATATATATATATATATATATATATATATATATATATATATATATATATATATATATATATATATATATATATATATATACATATACATATATATACATATACATATACATATACATATACATATACATATACATATACATATACATATACATATACATATATATATATATATATATATATATATATATATATATATATATATATATATATATATATATATATATAGAATAGACATTATGTAATATTGTGATAATAAACATTACTTTAATAATATGGTACTAGGCATTCATCCTTGAACCCTACCATTTTTTAGCGTTTTAAATGTTATTCTATTTGTTTCTTCCAATTTTATAGCTACCTTATATTTGTTTGTTACTTCTATTATCAATCGTGCACAAAAGCTATAGATCACTTTTTGTATGGTTGCATTTTAAATTGAAGTTTTCTTCATGATTTTAGTATTTTGTTTGGTTCTTCAAAGCATGCGATATCATGCATTTGTAGGTGCAAATAGGAAAAATTGTATTATAGAAAACAATGTAAATTTACTCCAAACATATGGGAATGTATCTACACATCTAATAAATGCATTTTTGTGCCTATATGGTCCGAAACCTTATTCATATGTATTTTGTATGATAATTATCATCCTTTTCATCTCTTACACTTGAACGCCTATCAACATGCCTCTGTTTCCTTACTCTATTCGAGTTTAATTGATTATAATATCCTCAACTCATTGATTGTTTTGATGCAACACTTAAATATTTTGATATTTTGTATGAAATAGACATTACATAATATTGTTATAATAAACATTACATATTTAATAATATAGCACTAGGAATTCATCCTTGAAAATACCTTTGTTTAGCTATTTAGATGTAATTATATTTGTTTCTTCTAATTTTATAGCTACCCTATTATCATTTGTTACTTCTATTATCAATTGTACACAAAAATATAAATCACTCTTAGTATGGTGACATTTTAAATTAGAGTTTTCTTCACTATTTTAGTATTGTTTTTATTTTTTCAAAGCATGTAGTATCATGCATCTTTATAGGTGTAAATAAAAAAATTGTCTCATACAAAACAATGTAGATTTACTCCAAACATATGGGCATGTATCTACACTTCCAACACATGCATGTCTCTGTACTGTAAGGTCCAAAACCATATTCATGTGTATTTGGTATGATAATTATATTTTTGCATATGTAAAAATTCATTCACAATCTGTTAGTTACTCTAGTGACTTACATGTTTGCTAAACACTAAAACTTTGTTCAATTTGTTTCCAGACATTATGCTTAGGGAAAAATCCTTTATTCTTCCCAAATTGAAATGTGGCCTTTATCACCATTATCTGAAATATAAATATACCATAATTTAAATGAAACTTAATACGAAAAACATATACAAGATTTCGATAGTCTATGCCTTATATTTGCTTCACATAATTCTATTGGGATCATCACTCAGATACCACTTTTATTAAAATTATCATTTTAAAAAGGAACGCTTTCATAGAAATTAATATTAGCTCAGCCAAAAAGCAAACAAAATCCAAAATAAAAAATTAATATGATCCAAAATATCAATTATATTCTAATATAAAATTTGAATAATAACATAGTGATTTTGCATCCTAGGAGGTATTTAGGAAAACAATCTAGATTTTTAGAATATAGACGTGTATATGCGTGCGTGGAAACACAAGATAATAGAAATACAATTGTTTTATTAAATTTTGCATTTTATACATAGAAAACTCTCAAGATAGATCTATGGTTGCATATATTCCACTAGCTACCTAGATTTACAAATTTGTGAAGGGTAAAGACTTTTTACAGAAGTTGAAACAATTGCTCGTCCATGTACCTTCTTCTTCTAATGGTTGGGTTGAACAAAATAATGTAAAACTCAAACCTCACACGCAAAACATTACTCTCATGTCATTTGGTGGCCTTTGCCCCTTTAGGAATGAAGAATGCAATGTTTTTGCCATTCATTAGTAATAGCATAAGTTGTGATTTGGTTGATATGTGTGTATGAAATTGAAATAGTCAATGATGAAGACTGTGTAAAGTCTAATATGCAATTGGATGACACCGTATTTGATCTCTCAGATTTCCCTATACCATTCGAAACATTTGGTGGAGATGGATTGGTGATCTTAGAAGTACCACAAACCTATGGAGAGTGTTCAACATTAACATAGACCTTGGAACATGAGTTAACATTATTACATGCCACTAGAATGGGCTTCATTATATCATTGGAAGTGTATTTCTAGAATCCACATAGATTGTACATGTTGGATAAGATCTAATATATAATGCTTGAGACCAAAAATAACATTAATATAAAATAGCGATAAAAAGTAATATTAATAGTGTTATTTTGAGTGGGCAACCTAATGAATACAAAATGTAAAGAATGAAGAGATCTCTCTACAATCGATGCCATACAATAATTTATGTATCCACAATTGCAAGCTAACATTAAGTCGGGTCTTCTCCAAAGTCTTAATGAGGACCATTACATGCAAACTAAAAACTATGATTGACTAATCAAGGGCTATGTGCCTACATGTCAACTACTCGATAATAATTATGAACGTAACATACAAATGTTATGAATCAATGCATTATAACTCCAACATCACTCTATTGGCCTATTGCACATATCTTCTCTTATTCTTGGACTATGTCGCCTTCTCTGTTTTGATTTTGCTTTCTTATAATAATCGTGGGGTAGAAGTCTATTGCAATCACTTCTTGTTCAATTATCTTTATATATTTTGTGTTGAACAAATATTCTATAATATTGTCTATAAGTGTTGTTATCCTTAATAATTCCATATTTAATAGTAAAACACATTACATTCATAATTAAGATACCAATTTCTTTGAGTTTTTTTGTATATAATTCCTTTATTTTGTTTCAACTTTATATTCACCCCAAACTATTTTGTTACTTATATTATCAATTGTGTGCAAAATCTTTTATCCTCTTCCAAACATCACTTTGTTAACCAAGTAAGATTTCTATTTTTGATATGTATTCACTAAATTATTTTACTTAAAGAATATTAATTTTTATTCTATGAATTGATTTGTGCGACTCCAACATCACTTTATTGGCCTTCCACGCCTATTATCTATTATTCTTAGATTATGTCACCTTCCTCTACTTTGATTTTGGTTGCTTGTAATATCCTCATCTCATTGATTGTGTTCATTGTAGGGCATATACCTTTCTCAATCACTTCTTTTTTAAACATCTTTTGATATTTTGTGTTGAATGGAATTTCTAAAATATTGGTTATAATCCTTTTCTTGAGCATTTTATATAATTCCCTTATTTTCTTTCACCTTTTAGCAATTTGCCCAATTTATTTTTTATTACTACTAATATCAATTATGTGCAAAAAATGTAGATCCTCTTTCACCATCACTCTCAACCAAATGACTTATAATCTTATATGTTATGCACTAGATGGATTTGTTTTTAAAGCACTGTGTTGTGCATCTTCATAGACACAAGTAGAAAACAAATTCATCAAGCAAAATTAATGTAATGTAGATTTACTCCAAACATATAAAAATGTATCTAAATTATTCCATGTCGTGATATTTTGCATCTAAATGATCTATAACCATCTTTGTATGTATTTGGGATCTCTTTATTTTGCATGTGCACTTCAAAATTCATTCACAAACTTTCATAAATTCATTTTGTGTACATGTGTCATTCAATACTCATGTTAATTCTTTGCAATATTTCCCTTATTTTGAGTCAATAATCATCTCTAATGTGCCTTGCCTTCCTTGATCTTCATTATTCATTTAAGCTCGCAACCACTCTCAATAATTGATTATGTTCATTGCAACCACCTCCTTCACTACATGCGTTTTGTACATCAAATTTTTTTTTCATTGTTAACTCAATTTCTTTTGTTAACATCACATACGTTTTAGTTCCCCCTTCATCAGTACTCTCATCTAAGAATTAGTTTTCGATAATTAGCTTTCTTCATAATCCATGCATTCTTTTCAAGAGCAAAAAAACACATTATACATTGAATTTAATAGGCAATACCATGATTTTTTGCATGTGGATATAAGACCATCTTTTATGTTGGATAGGACTTTTCTTGTTTTTTCTTTACATCTCAAAATCTTTCCATTTGTCATCTACGTGTACAACATCTAACATACTAGTTCCAAAATACTTCTCAAATATTCAATAGTTGATTCAAGTCAAATGTCATCTTGTGTTATATATTTTTGCACACATCTTTTGATTTCTTTAAGCTTCAATTCAAATTCAAATGATATTCTTAACAACTTACATTCAACACGAGTTAGCTTATGCCATATATTAGTTTGCTTAGTACTTTATAATGTACATTCTCTTGATTATGACCTACCAAATTATGTCATTCCAAATTAAACATTGTTACCTTCTATTCCAAAGTATCAATGTAAAATTCCATTACATATTGCTTTCTCCATGGTTTCCCTAGGTAGGTTCATTACTACAATTATCAACACTTTGATTATTGAAGTTATAATTTATTATTCCTCTATATTTGTTTTTAATTTAGTTATTTTATGTTCACATTGCTTCTTTAAAGCTATAAGAATAAACGTAGTGGCACCCAAGTTGCATTGTTCTAAAGAATGTTTCTTCCTTAATATGTTTTTCTATTTCCTTGATTGTAACTAAATTTGTTGGTATACATAGATAATATTTACAACAAACCATGTACATAACATCAAATTGTTTGTTGCATTTTAATTCTCAATTTAAAATATCACATTTTTGTAACTAGATCTAATAAAAAACCAATTCTTCATAATATATAAAGCATTATTTTTGTTCCATATATAATCCCATTAAAAATAATGTTCTCTATACACAAATTTATTAAGGACTCTTGAAGTGTGGCTATATAATTATTAATTCCAACCTTCACAACAACAAAATTATAAAAGATATTTAAATATTATTAATGTCTTTTTAATAAGTATATTGGGGATAGGCCCAATTTTTTTGATGGTGTAGCAAATTGTAATATAAACTTAGCCAATGATGTGGAATATTAAGCGAAGGGAAAAGTCCATCATTATGTATGTATTTAACGCACTCCGTCTCTAATCAGTGTAGTGTCGAGGGCATATAGAGAGATATGGGGCCTAACCTAACCCAACTAATCATAGATATGGCGTCCACCCCATATCTCTCTCCCTCGATCATATCACGTATTCAACCACCCGGGCCCCCCTCTCTATATATGTGCTTGCTCGCCCTATATAGATATATCTGTGAGATGAGTGGCTCAAGCTCTTTGTTGATAGTTTCTTAGCGGTTTTCAATATTCTATATGGCATAGATGCACTCATTGCCACTTTGCTGCTCTATGGGCTCTCGGCCCCTCAAATGGGTTCTTTTGTTCTTCTTCAAGTTATTGTCCTTCCTTGGTCCGGTGAGGATGCCGATCCAAATATATCTAGTTGTTATCAATGCTATCGGCTTGGCGTTCAGTCTATCAATGATTGAACAAGTCTATCAATGATCAATGCCCAGATCGGGGCATACGGAATATGTATGACCGAAGTGACCCAACCCGGGTTAAGAGTTTCAGTCTCGACGGCTATCCCGACGTCGGGGAGACTATCTATATGCTCCCGATCGCCGGATAGGCAGCCCCCTATCTCTCTATGGGGTGGGTGGATTGAATTCAAAACCACCATATGGGGTCGGTTGGTTGTTCACAATAGAAAGTCACACGTGAGTGGGTTTAGAACGTCGTGAGACAGTTCGGTTCCTATCTACCGCTGGTGTTGAAAGGATAACTGCGAGGAGCCAACCCTAGTACGAGAGGACTGGGTTGGGCCAACCTATGGTGTACCGGTTGTATCCAGAATGCAGCGCCGGGAAGCCAAGTCGGTATGGAAGAACTGCTGAAAGCATCTAAGCGGGAAATCCTTCTCTATACAAGTTATCGTACGAGGTGAAAGAACATCACTTCGATAGGCGTTTCCGTGTAAGCACCGCGAGGTGTTCAGCGAGATTGTTGAAAGATGCTCCCGAATAAGATAAGAATAGGTGGTCAAAATTACAAGGAAAAGATGACTCCATCATGACAAAATGAAGGACCAAATAAATGAATCCACCTACATTCGAAAATCAAAACTTTATGTGAGAGGCAAATATTGTAGGATAAAAACAAATGTTTCCCAACAAAACAATTGAAGAATGGGGAACACAACCGATTTTGAGGCAAATCAAGGGGTGAGTGAATCCAAAAGCAATTTTGTTTTTCTAAAAATCATCCTCCCTATAGTTAAAAACATAATACTAAGGAACATGTAAGGGGCGCAAGGCCGCAAAAATTAAAAAACGTTTAGTACCATAATTGTGAGTAGTGACAATTAGTGGACTCGTGTGAATATTGCACCTAGGCCAATGAATGAGAAAAGGACAAACAATCAATTGTTCATTTTCTTTTAATCAAATGATGAGTGAGCTAGGGTGAAAAACTAAATAAAAAGCAAAAATAGAGATATAAGGAGAAGATTGTATACGAGTGAAAGAAACATAAAAGAAGAATTGCATTATGTCTAAAGATTATTTGCATTTTGTGCCGAGATAGACACATTGGTCGGAGCAAACAAATAGGTGGTTTCTTTTTCTTGAGTTTACCATTGCTTTAAAACTTCAAAACATTTTTCAAATACTTGTGGTAATAAATTGATTTAGCAATGCACTAAGTAGGCAATGTTCTTACATGAGTTTTATGTTTAAATAAATAGTTGTACCTATAATTGTTGACCAAAATAAGCTCACACTTATTTTTGGTCAACTAACACCAATTTTCCCCCTTTTTGTGCTTCAATCTGAATTTTATATATTTTAAGAACTTAAGGTCCCCTGAAATAATTTCCATTAGATATGAAATTTCTTCCCTTTCCAGAAATATAAAGAAGTCCTTCTAACTCCTCATATTTTGCAAGTTACGGGCTGATGGGCCTTGGAAGGATTTTTGCCAAAAGCGGGCCAGAGGTGCTGGGAAGACTTTTCACCAAAGGGGAAGATTGTAGACTGGCGGGGCGGGAGATATCTTGGCACTTTGCACTTTTTGCAAAAATCGCATTTACAATTGCGGGCCTGTGAGCCCGCGGAGGATCTTTGTGCCAAATGAAGAAAAAATGCCTAAGGCCCGCAAAGGGACACGTGGCCATGTTTCAAGTCAAAGTGGGAAGGCGGGTCGCTAGAGGCAGTTTGAATTTTTGGCTTTTGTTTTGAAAAGGCATAAAGTATAAAAGTAAGCCGCACCTCTGCCGACGCCCAGAGAAGCCACGTGTCAGGCCTTTGTTAGCTGCGGGGAAGCGGGTCGTCAGAGAAACTTTAGATTTTGCAACTTTCTCAACAAGCGCAGTTTGCAAGTGCGGGCCCACGAGCTCGAGGGGGTTTTTTCACCTAAAGTGAATTTCGGGCCCATGGATCCATTTTGCAAAACTAGTTTTTGCTATTTTAAATCTGATTCGATTCAAATATTCAAATGGGCATATTTTTCGATCCAGTGCTCGAAATTCAACAAATTTAGTACCGTTGGAAAGATATCTACCTCCTCTACGCCATGAAGCCTTAAATTTGAATTTTGGTGTGGTTAGGTGGGTGGAATATTGGGAAATGTCTCCGGCTAAAAAGTGCGGTTTAAGGTATCCCAACCACCGAAATTTAATGCAGTATGGTCTAGTTTCTTCTTCCGAAGCTTGAGTGCATTGGGGAATGGATTTTCAGAGGCGCCCATGACTTTTCTAGACCATTTAATGAAAGTTGTCGGTTGGTAAGAGCAGAGTTCGAGTTTTCTTCTTTCTCTCTGGTTTTCATCATCTATATATTGTAAACACTTCTCATTTGAGAAGGAGAGACATTCTGGATGTGGGGAAACTCTGTAAAATTTGTTTCCGACTCCATTTGAGTTGTAAGCCTTCTCCTACACCTAGCAAGCGGATTTGTGCCTCTGAGCAGAAATGTAATGGTCTGTACACCTTATAGAGCAATAAACTCATGTTTTTGTGGTGTTCTTCAACCCTTTCTCGTGTTTTATTGTTTCTCCATGCCTCTCCCTTTTAGATCTGTTTTTGTGCATGTATTTCATGTTTTGCAGTGTAAGATGTCGTGTTTCATGGAGTTTTGATGATGGATTAGGATCTGGGTTTGTGTCACTTCTGTCTGACCTCCCTCATCTCCTTTTTCCCTATTTCATCCTCCCTCAACAGAGTATCTCGCCTCTTTCCTTTTCTAGTGTATCACCGCTTTAGTGTAGGCTCTCTTTCACTCTCTCTCTCTCTGGTTCCTTGGAATGGTTAGATTAGGATAGATTAGTTTTTCCTACATTAGAGTAGATTGTGGCAGGTAGTTTAGGAACAAGAACCAACTTTCTTTGGAGGTCCATCTCAGGTTCGCAAGTCCCACAACTTGAGAGATGGTCTAATGTTATGCAGATCACACCAAATGCCCCACACAAAACTAGGCCATTCGGGGTGTTGTGATTTTGCACTAACAGTTTTGGCACGCCTAGTGGGACACTGAGGTTATATTTTTCTCATCTTTCCAAGGTGTCTCAAGTATCAAACAACAAATCTTAAGCCACCGTGCTACCACACTAATAGTTTTGGCACGCCTAGTGGGACAGGTTTAAAGCACCTTACCTCTTCATTTCATCAAATTGGTGTGTTCTTGGTGAGATTCAGCCTTTGGAGGCACATGCAAAGCACATCTAGTGACTCCATCTGGTCAACAACCCATTCTCTAAGTTGCAGACTTTCCTTCCATCCATTTCCACCCATCTTCATTCATCTTCCTTTCCACATCTCCCATTTTCTTCCATCCCATGAAGTTGTGCAATCATGACTTCATTTCCATTTTTGAATTCACACTTGTAGCGGCAGCAGTGCAGTCCACCTCCAATGTATTTATCAACTCCTCCAGATCAATATTATGATCAGATCTAGAGTAATCATGCCTACCTAGATGAGCAGTGCCATAACCAGTTTGGCTATGGAGCTTATCAAGAACAAGGGTATGCATATGGTGATAACAGTTACATGGAAAATACTTATCTGCTGGAGAAGATTCAAGGGATGGAGGCTCACATGGTACAATCAAGGGCCACAACTCATATGAAAGCGTTCAGAATTGGATATAGGGCACCTTGTCCATGGGTAACCCCTTTTCCAAGACATTACAGCCCGCAGGAAAAGCTTGACTTCATGGTTGAGATGATGCCCCAACTTGTGCAGTGGACTGAGAAGATAGAAGCCTATGAGCTTGGTACCAAATAACCTTGTCAATGGGTAAGTCCACCATCTCATAGCTTTTCTTTTCCTCTTTCTCAATCAACACCATTTCAAGGAGCTTCAATCTCCAAGCTTCCCATCTACTGCCCTAAATGTTGTTTTCCCTTCTTCGTTTCCTAATCTTCCATTTCATCTTAATTATTTTGCCTTTTTCCCTTCCGAGAAGTCATTCCCTCTAAACAAACAAGATGTTTCACTTCCCTCTCAACCACAAACAATAGCAAAATTGGTTGATTCCCAACCTACCCCTCCTCTTGCATCCCCAAATTCATGTTGGGAAGATGAAAATCGACAACCAACCAAAAACAACAAGAAGGAGAGCCAAATAGAGAAGAAATGACCAAAATCTTGGTAAGTTGGGCTCTAAAATTTGGGATAACAAAGATCTCCTTGATGGTTAATCCAAAAGAGGAGGTCAAGGTTTAAGAGTCAGTCGTGGCCAAGGATGATTTTGTAGCAGCAATCCACCAAGATGATCAAAAATCAATTTTCTCTGAATGTAGTGCCCATGTTGGCACTTTATTTGAAGAAAATGTTGATCCAATTCAAGCTACACAATCAATCCAAACGAGGGAAGAAGAAGCTACTCCAAATCTAAAAGAGGAGTGAATTCTAGCTATGGAGGAGAACCATACAGTTCAAGAGGCTTCAAGTACAAAATAGGCCACTCAGTTCTTCCTCCCACTTCATCCCCTTCAAACTCTAATGTTGAAGAAGAGTTTGAGCTTTCAAACTTCATGTTTGAAGATGAGGGGAACCATGGTGAGCAAGTTTCAGATCAAGAGGACACCATGGAGGAGGTCGAGCACATGCAGCAGGACAACAAGGAGGCAAATTATCTGTCTGACTTGGAGGATTGCTTTGATGGAGAGGAGCCCATGGAGATCACATCATTTTCTCCTCCATCATCCACCTTCCAAGCACATGAGCTTGTTGCCATGAAGGAGAGCATTCAAGGACAACAGCCTGCACTTCATAACACCCTCTAGAACCAAGGTTGGAAGACATGAATCTTCCATGTTCTTCACAGTGGCAATGAAGGGAAAGAGGAAGAGGATGCCATCATCTCTTCCACACCATCCATCCAGAAGATGCAGTAAGAATACTCTATTCTTGGAGTTGAAATTCAAAACAATGGGCACACCCATCAAATCAGACCATGCCCAATCAAGTACTTGGCTTCATTGGAGCCAAGGGAGAAGCCAACACCAGTCATGCTTACTCCTGAGCATGAGGATGAGTATCAAAGTACCAAGGATCAGTTGTAATACCTCTTCAATCTAAATATAGAGCAACTAAAAGAGGTATTTGTCTTGTTTCCAGTTGACACCTTGATGATTTGGGTGGAGGATCGGCTTATAGTCAATTTTTCACTCATACAAGCAACCATATTCAATGTCAAATCATTTGCATGGCTGCCCTTTTGAGAAAGGGAAGCTACTTCTCCCGCCAAATTGCGGGGATTTGTTTGAGTTCTCTCTCTCGTGGTTATCGTAGAGTAGGTAGGTTTGCTTTCAGCAGAAGAAGTGCTTGTGCACACTCTGCATGTCCCACTTGGGGTGTGTATGATTTCTAGTTTTGTACATAGTGTGTTGTATTTTGTTGCTCGTGCACAATGCATTGAAAATGGCATTTGGTGAAATCAACTCCAATTTCAATGGTGTTCTAAGTGGCTCAGTGGATTAGATTTGAGTTAAAGATCGATCAGTCGGGCTATCATTCATGACTCCATGCCCAATGGATGCTTCAAGGCAATCGATCATTTCACCTAACAGTGTGTGATCCCCATGAGTCGCCAATTGTTGACCAAAATAAGCTCACACTTATTTTTGGTCAACTAACACTGTAATGCCCCCATTCATCATTGCTCTGTTATTCTGTGGCGACCGTGCTTCTAAGGGCTGAACGCCGTTGTGTTCCCTTTGAAACGTTGGTGTCGTCGTCTTGTTGAGCTTGCCTGCTTGCGTCGGTGTCGATGTTTTGGTTGCTGGCCCGCAGCGTCCCTCGCGAGTATCCTATTAAAAGAAAACCTTGTTCTTGCTATATCGAACCTCCTGTTGATTGTTGTTTAATTGCCTGCAAGTTATTTTGCCGTAGTTTTGATCACTCCCGTGCTCGACCCCTCGATTAAATTATTATTATTATTATTTTTTTATTCGCTGTCACTATCGTGTTAGGTCCTAAACGACTTTTTGAACCCTGTCAGGTGTCGCAACATTTTAAAACATAATAAAAATGAATAATAAAAGAATGGATATCAGTTATACTTCGCAGTTGTTTACTGCCGTCAGTTTGTCGACCTAACGGAATTTTTAAAATGAATTGTGATTAATTAGATTTATTTCATTTTGTGGATAAGTAATTTTTGCCTGACAAGTTGGTGAGAAGTGGGAGATTATTATTGGGCCGCCTGTTTTCTGCCCTAGTCGGCTGTAAAATTAATGATGAAATTGACCTTTGCTGGATTGGGGCGCCTTTTCCCTCCATACTGGCCGCTTACCCTGCAAATGGAATTCATTATTATATCTTCCATGTTTTTATTTTTGTCTTTTACCTGCAACTTCCTGCTCTGGCGGCGGGATCTTCTTGGGCGGATTTACTGTAGAATGGTGAAAACGTGAGAAAAGTGTGTCTTTCTCTTGCTGCGCACCTGTCCCTTTTTCCTTTGTTTTTCTTCACCTTCCCTGGCCGCATTGAATCCTGCTCACGCCTAATGCTGGATGGACGTTTGGAAGATGGGGTGGGAGGATTGCTGAGTGCGCAGGACTTTGGGGCGCTCTTCCCCCCTTTGGCTGCGTGGGTCTGTTATGGTGGTTTTAGATGAAGCTACAAGCTAGTGAAGAAGGCATGTTACCTCCACTTTCATTGGGTGCTGCGAGGTGTGTTCTTGTCGGGGATCCACAGCAACAGCCTGCAACAGTTTTTAGCCAGGCAGCAGGCATGTTGCAGTATAGTAGAAGCTTCTTTGAGCGCTTCCAACAAGCAGGTTGTCCAACTATGTTGTTATCTGTTCAGTATGGAATGCATCCTCAAATTCGGGATTCTCCTTCAAGGTATTTTTATCAAAATCGACTATGTGACAGTAAGAGTGTTACCAGGAAACCTGATGAAATTTATTACAAAGATTCTCTATTGAGACCTTACTTGTTTTACGATGTAACTCATGGAAGAGAATCTCTTAGAGGTGGATCTGTTTCATATCAGAATATTCATGAAGCACAATTTGCTTTGCAATTATGAACTTATTAGGGGAAGTTTTGAATTGCATGGGCCATTCTGCTGCCCAGGTACGAGAGTCTATTGGCACTCTTCTTAGCATTTTGTGCTCAAACCTTCGTTTCAATTCAGCATTTGGGGATCAGTCGTCCAAACTGATGGAGAGACTTAATTGGAGTACATTTCTTGTGGAAAGAGCCAGTCTATATGTGAATGAGATTCACAGTGCCAGTAAATCGAGTGTCCTTGATGGACAGCTGGTCTCTTCTGGTGAAAAGAATGATAAAGGTGATACTGAGGAACAAGAATATATAAAATGGATGGAAACAGCATTCTATTTTCTTATATCAGCATTAAAGTCTGGACGAGCTGCAGTTTTGACAAACATAATTGTTGGTCTTCTCTATCCTGTTATTTCCTTACAGGAGACTACGCATAAGGAGTTATCCACTTTAGCAAGAACAACTATGGAACTATTAAAATGGCATGAAATTCCCCAGCCATATGTTTCATCAGCTGTGTCTGTGCTTATATCTGCAACTAACGACACTAGTTGGCATACTAGAATAGCAACATTAATGTTCTGCAGTCCCTGCTGGATATGTTGCTGGTGGATGCGTTTAAAACAGGCATGATAAGCCCTAACCCTCTCTCTTGATGATTTATTTCCTTTAGCATTTAGATAAATCAATCTTTGCAATTTTGTTTGAATTCTTTAGATGTGAGTTTCTTTTGGATTGTTGCTGCGTTATTCTTTTACTAAGTAAATAACGTTCGGACTCTTGATAGTATTTAATAATTATTTACATATATATGTTGACTCTTTCTTGAAAGAGATGCCCAAAAAGAAATGGGTTTTCGAATGACTTTTAATCATAATTGCATGAGCTGATCTCTCTCCAGTGATTCTCGCTTATCGCTCTTATAAAGTTGGTTTATCATTTTGCCATGATTACTCCTGTGAACAGTGTTTTCTGTAGAAAATATTGTGGTGTGTGAATGAGATTTAGAATTTTTCTTGTCTTGTTTTTATTATGTAAAACATGGCTTGAAAACGGAAATTTTTCTAAGACTGTGTTGGTCTTTCAGTGTGGATTGATAATAATATAACCCCCCCATTAGGATTGGAGGCTTCTATTTGGGGAGAGTCGTACTGGTTTTACTGGTCCTTCTAGATACTATCCGACTCCTTTGATTTTCATTTACTTTGGGGATTATTGAAAACCCCTCACCAGGCCCTCTACTATTATTATTACTATGAGCTTATTTTTTTTAGATTGGAACGCTCCTGAAGCATGCGTAATGGGGTTTCTATTTTGTGACCTTTTTGAATACGGTAAGCACTCAAGACGTTAGTTTGTGGGGATAACTATATGGCTTAAGTTTTAGGCACTACTTAGATCTTCGAATCAGTTAAAGTAATATTGGATACATCGAACTCTCATGAATGTGTACATTCTTCATGTATTGATTGACATGTGATGGCCCTCGTGCATATGAATTGCATAATGCTTGAAATATGAGATTATAAATTTATCCTA
Organism: Taxus wallichiana var. yunnanensis; assembly: GCA_018340775.1. Lineage (NCBI taxonomy): Eukaryota > Viridiplantae > Streptophyta > Pinopsida > Cupressales > Taxaceae > Taxus > Taxus wallichiana. The sequence continues at coordinate 713,854,089 of CM031234.1, read as the reverse complement.
TACTTCGACTTCAAAGCTTGTTGAAATGCCTTTTGGTAGGAAAACAGATGAATAGGGAAGTTATGAGAACTACCCTAAAATGGATTCATACACAGCCTTAAGTAAAGGTGACAACTACCATAATGGGACTGTACATACCATATATGACAGTAAGGATAGAAGTCGACCTGAAATTATTTAACTTCATTATATAGGACAATGATTAATACCCATAAATTGAGATATGCAAGTGGAGGTTGAATTATATAATATGATATATTATGTTATCAGGTAACCAGTAAGGATAAATATGTTATTTCAATACTTGGTTAACGCGTGGAATATTTTCTGGCATTTACGATGATTATTATGTTAGCTAAAAATTGATACTTGCATCTCAATTGGGAGTTGAGATAATGTTGATACTTGCATTTATAGTGGCTTGGACCACGCTTACATATTTTAGCTAGCCAAATGTACCTTCTACTCATTAACAAAGTATGACGGTATTGTTGTTCGTAATTCATTCCTCTGAGTTGGACTCTTATACTAATAGAGGCATATAGAGACATGATAATAAACAACCGATAGGATATCTAAATAATATATGAACTTACTGATTTGTGGAACCCTTGTTTACATAAGTATATTCTTTAAATTGTGAGATAAATATCAAAAGTATACTTACATATCCTTGATTTTCTATAAAGGTTGATACTTGGGTAATATTGATGATTATCATAAGATTGACACTTGTATTTATTATAGAAGCTTAATGTCGTTGGTGCTTTTATTTAATTGAAAGATAATATTGTTGGACACTTATATATGTGAAGTAGGTTGAGGGTATTAGGTGAGCGTTATTATTACTACTGTAATTTAATTATGATTAAATGCAAGGTTAAGGTTGCATATCTTCTAGCCACTTGGAATTTTTGTTCATATGTAAGCAAATTTTAGGGAAGTGATCAATGATGGGTATGAAATGTATTATCACGAAATGTGCGATTAAGATTTGAATACATGATTTGGAATTATTTGAGAGGGAGTATTGCAAACTTTTATTTATTTAAATGCTAGATGACATAAGTTATTAGGTGAGGTTTATATCTTATCATGCTCAGTTCTAGCGAACTGACTCTAGTAAATATTTGTGCAGATGGAATTTTAGCGAGTAGATGAGGGATAGACTTGTAAACTTGTGCATCAACCTCAGCTGAGAAGTTCTTACATGAATCCTTTTTATATTGTTCAACTATTGATAACATACAGTGGAAAATGTAGGAGAGGATCATGGTCTTAGTATAATGTATTTGTGGACTTTGTCATCTTAACTTTGGACACCTTGGTTTGTTTGACCATCATTGAAAATATTAAAATATTGGTTACTGCTTGTTGAGTGACCTTATTGGATTATTGGTATTTTAAGTGTGGATGTAACCTTGTTTTGTTCTGGTGAATGAGTGTTATTAAACTCTACCCTTGAAAAGAAATGTTGAGTAAATCTTGCTATGACTTATTAATAATGCGACATAAGTAAAATAACGTGGGTTGTTTAATACTTATAAAAGTTGAACTAAAAGTTATATTTAAATAAATTAACGTAGAGGTTACCAACTTGAGAGCAAGGAATTCTTTAAAGAAATCATAGGCGAGACTATCTTTGCAAGTAAAATTATATAACATGATAACCCTAGCTCCTCTAGTGAACATTATTCCTTTTATGGTGAAATTTGTAAAATGACCCTAAGGTGAAATGAACTGTTAGTTGTTAGAAGAGGATAAGATTTAATAAGCCAGAGAAAACTTAGCATTGTAAGAAGCATTGTACAAATCATATCTAGAGTCTTAGCAAACTATAGTTAAAGATCGAAAGAGGTTACATAAAAAAATAAATAACTATCAATAATTTCCTCATTGTGGCTTGCCCTATCTGTAAGTGTGTTAAGTGGTGGCTTCTTATGTTGTTTTGTCAAATAGAAAAGTAAACCATCCTTGGTGGGTGTGAACATTTCCGTGCTACCCTTGTGGTCATCCTTGTATTGAGTTATCCACGGAGTTAGTTGTGACCTCGGTGGTGGCATGTCGTGTCGTGTTTGTGTCAAAAAAAAAAGTTACCCTGTTTTTTACTGTGTTGTTTGGGTGTGAAATTATGGGTCATTACAAACACCAATTTTGCCCCCTTTTATACTTCAACATGAATTTTATATATTTTAAGCACTTAACATCCCACAAAAACAGTTCCATCGAGATAGGAAATTTCTTCCATTTTCTAGAAATATAAAGAAGTCCTTCTAACTCCTCATATTTTGCAAGTTACTGGGCCGATAGGCCTGGGAGATTTCTTGGCACTTCGCGATTTTTGCAAAAACACAATTTACAATTACGGGCCCGTGACCCGTAGAGGATCTTTGCACCAAATGAAGAAAAAATGCCTATGGCCCGCAAAGGGACACGTGGCCATGTTTCAAGTCAAAGTGAGAAGGCGGGTCGTCGGAGGCAGTTTGAATTTTTGGCTTTTGTTTTGAAAAGGCGTAAAGTTTAAAAGTAAGCCGCACCTCCACCGACGCACGAGAAGCCACGATCGAGCTTTGTCAACCTGCAGGGAAGCGGGCCGTCAGGGAAACTTTAGAATTTTTGCAACTTTCTCAAAAAGTGCAATTTGCAAGTGGCCCGCATGAGCCCAAGGGGGTTTTTTCGCCTAAAGTGACTTTTGGGCCCGCAAATTTGTTTTGCAAAACTAGTTTTTGCCATTTTGTACGGACTCGATTCAAATATTCAAATGGGCATATCTTTCAATCCAGTGCTCAAAATTCAACAAATTTAGTACCGTTGGAAAGATATCTACCTCCTCTACGCCATGGAAGCCTTAAATTTGAGTTTTGGTGTGGTTAGACAGTGGAATATTGGAAAACGTCTCCGGCTGAAAAAAGTGCGGTTCAAAGTATCCCAACCTCCAAAATGTAATGCAATATGGTCTAGTTTCTTTTTCCATAAGCTCGAGTGCATAGGGGAATGGATTTTCGAGATGTCCATGACTTTTCTAGACCATTTAATGAAAGTTGTCGATCAATAAGAGTAGAGTTCTAGTTTTCTTCTTTCTCTCTAGTTTTCATCGTCTATATATTGTAAACACTTCACATTTGAGAATAAGAGACATTCTAGGATGTGGAGAAGCTCTCAGTAAAATTTGTTTCCCAACTCCATTTGAACCGTAAGCTTTCTCCTACACCTGCAAGCAAATTTTTGCCTCTAAGCATAAATGTAATGGTTTATGCACCTTCTAGAACAATAAACTCATGTTTTTGTATTCTTTAACCCTTTCTCGTGTTTTATTGTTCCTCCGTGTCTCTCCCTTTCAAATTTATTTTTGTGCATGTATTTCACGTTTGTAGGTGTAAGATGTCGTGTTTCATGGAGTTTTGATGGTGGATTAGGATCTGGGTTTATGTCACTTCTGTTTGACCTCCCTCATCTCCTTTTTCATGTTTCATCCTCCCTCAACAGAGTATCTCACCTCTTTCCTTTTCTGGTGTATCACTACTTTAGTGTAGGCTCTCTTTTACTCTCTTTCTCTCTAGTCCCTTGAAATGGTTAGATTAGAATTAGATTAATTTTGTCTGCAATAGAGTAAATTGTGACAGGAGTTTAAGATCAAGAACCAACTTTCTCTGGAGGTCCATCTCAAGTTCACAAGTCCCACAGCTTGAGAGATGACCCAATGTTATGCAGATCACATTGAATGCCCCACACAAAACTAGGCCATTCGGGGTCTTTGTGATTTTGCACTAACAATAGTATTATTCGGTTTACCCACTAAAGACAAGTCAATTGTTGTAGACAATCAATTCAACATTTAAATTTCAGTCAATGATAATATCCTAAAATGATTGGCAATTGCTCACAAGCTCAATATGTAATGGTGGTTGGCCAAATAGTGAAAATCATGATGGTTGTTTTTAAACATTATCAATTTTACTTTTAAAAGAACTGAAGGAAAAAATGGTAATAATACGGGCCTCGTTTTTATCCTTTGCTTGGTCCAAACTAAAATACAAATATTCTAAGCATATGACAAAGAGCCTCCTGACTAAAAGCTAATTACAACCATTAAAATAATCTAGCAACATTTGATGCAAATAAGAGGGTTAGCATCAATTAGAGGTTGGCATCTTATTTCACAATTTATCTAGTGCCTCTTAAGCTTAGCTTAGATACGTTGCTAACATTTTGTCAACTACTTTTATAGAAACTAGCAAGTTCATATAAGAGAGATATTAGAAGTCAATTTAATTGTTTTTCACATTAACATTTTAACAACCAATAGTTCAAAGCGCAAATTAGTTTTCAATAAGATTTGTAAGCCATGCAAACCCTTGACTTTAGGCCACAACCTCTCATGAACCAATAGTCTTGGGATCAATGGTACGGATAAATAATAGCCTTCAGGCATACTATAGTCATTAATAAAGCTTATGACCATAAGTTAACTTTTAAGTTTAAGATCACAATTCAGCTGAATGCCCATACTCTCTTAATACTACAGCTGACGTAAAAGCTTGATTTTAAGGTAAAATATATTTGTTAATTGCCAAGACATTGAATATATCTTATGACAACAATAGTTACAAGATCAATTTTACTTTTTAGGTAAATTTCCAATCCTTTCAAACACATATTTAGTACACAAACTTGCATTGATGATAGGTTGGGAACCAAGGATACTTGACACAATTATGCTGAGAAAGGTTTATTGTTGTTGATTAACTCAAGTTTTTAATTATAAACTAAATGCCCATGTTGAGGGGCTATGAAATTAGCATAAAATCTTAATTTTTAATTAAAAATCTTCTTTTAATTCTCAAAATTCAATTAAAAGACCTTAAGCTCCACCAAATTTCATGCTAATATTTATCAAACCTTCTAGCATTATGATGACTTCTAGTCAACCCAAAGGTTTTAGTTAGATTTCTAGCATTACCATGACTTCTAGTCAACACAAAGGTTTTAGTTAGATTTCACACATTTTATAGATTTTGCTATCTCCATCATCACTTAGTCTCAGCTTAGCTACCAGTAAAGTCCAACCTACAAATGCTGGCCAAATTTTCAAGAAGTCTTGTAAATTGCAATCCTGGGAACAAAACTAAATATTACAAATATTTCAACTTCCCTTTAATCATCCAAAATGAAGTCCTCGCAAAGTACAATTTTTTTTTTGAATGATGTTCGCCTTGATATAAGGGTTTAAGAACCTTGAAATCAATGCAAAAACTCTCCTATAAATTTCATCATAGCTTCAATCCAGCTTTAAGACGGAGAAACTTTAATGGTCTAAGGAAATAATGAATACATTTTCTCTTTTCGATGCAATACATAATAAAAGTTCCACACATTATATCAGTGAACAATAAGCATTAAATCATATTCAAACATCAGTGCATTGTGCATAAAAAGAAATTTATTGTTCTTGAGCAAACCAATATATTTATGTTCATCAACTTAAAAATAATTGAGCAGATAAGATAAAAACAAGGACATCTGTTTACTAGCAAAATACTTTGTGGTCTAAAGCTTTTCAATTGCGTATTAGTGCAGAATACTTAGAAACAGCACATGGAAGCACTCAACAATCTAGAAAGATACACTTTATGATGCACAAAAGTATATCTACTCTAAAAGAAACACACTGTTCTGCTACAATATATGAAACTTTGGAGAAAAAAAAACCTGCAAAAGAACTTGAAAACCCAAATTGAATGCAATGATAACAGAATGCAGAATTAGACCATCAGAGCATGCAAGAGATAAAATGAAAATTAAAAACTAAATAAGAAGGCATTTTTTCTTAGAAATGAATAAACTCATACATTATGCTGGACAGATCCAAGTAACTTGTCTTTCTCTGATGGAGGAACATCATCAAGAGGAAACTGCATGGTTGACTTCAGTGCTATTTTATTCCACTCATTTGACTTCAGTGTTATCTTATTCCACTCATTTTCCACACGGAAAAATATCCACTGGAATCTACGAAGCATCTCCATGGTTGTTATGGTAAAAACTGTTAAATAATTATGTCGTAAATGTGCTGAAAGCTTATATGTCCATGCACAACGAAGAACAAGATTGCTCATAATTGCCCAATAATAAACCTGAAATTGAATTACAAAAATTAGGACAATGGCAGCAGAAATTGGATATCAGCTTCATACCTGTCTTATGCTTTCTATTTAACAATATGAGGAATCTAAAGTGGCTACAATCATAATAACAACCTAACTGCATTTTATACCCTACAAGAATAATGACAAGGCAACTTATTTTGGATTATTTACATGACATGAAGTATTTCGCCACCTTTGGCCAAGTTAGAAGGATCCTAATAATTTTGAGAATCATAAATACATTTTATGCTTTACAAATTGTTGGAGGGGCATCAGGGAATAGGTTGAGATGAAAAGAACCAATTTCAAAGTGAAACCAAGAGTCTTAGATTGAGTACAAAGATGAGAAATGAATTGGTACATAGACTTCTATGCTTAGTTCATATAATACTTGAAATACAGCAAACAAGATTGGAATATGTTTAATAAACTAGATTGAAAGAAATAGTAATTTAATCAATGCCAGCTGAAAGATTTTTTGTTATAGATTTTTTGAATATCAATAATATTACGAGCATCCCTGAAAATAGTGCTAAAAACAATATAACGATAATTACCCATTGGCGACCGTATAGCATATTTGGATGCAAATAAGGGCTTTTCAACCTAAATAATCTGGAAAACACACTGCCAAAACAAACAACCATAGATCAGCGAACAATTTAGGCAAAGTGCGAAATTTTCTATTTACAACCATAGTACCACAAACTGTGAAGCTATAGGCAAACCTTAATTCCCAGTCGCGGGTGACATCCCAATAGAATGAATAGCAAGAATTAATAATACTCGATAGAAGCCATAAAGGTCGATAAACTTGTGTCCACGTGTCTGCAGCCACGTGATATTTGTGTGCTGAAAGGAAAATAACAGGGAACGCCGCATATTTCAGAGCTGAGAGATATACAAGTGTTGCCATGTCAGTAAAAGCTAAAGAAAGACCGCTGAATCTGTCTCTAGATTAAGCACTGATATTTTATACTAAGAGTTGCAACTTAATTACCAATTACACGTTCAACACAACTTTCATAACCTTAATTAAATTTTAGCTGGGATAGATATCCAGGCCTCTTTTAAGGAAGCCTCCATAACCTTGTAATGGCATATACCTGTAAAACTAAAATGAATAAGTCCACAACAGCACTACCTTCTAGGAAAAGAGGGGCAAGGAAAATGTCAAAGAAGCATGGAGCCGGAAATCCTATGACCACCATAGCTGTGGATCCTGAACATTGAGTCCAACATTGTAAGATAATGGAGAAGAATGAGGTGGCAGCAGTAGATGATTGGAAAATCTGTGAAGTGCGTAGACTTGTACAGTCATAAAGCCACAAACTAAAAAATTAAGTCTCAGGAGCTACACAGCAAACTTGACCATCTGCAGTCGTGCCATGTCAGCAGCGACACAATAACTGCTAATTCTTTGGAGTAAATACTTGATCAGGTAGTTTAGTAAATATTTCTTGTTGTAACAGAAAAAGCATTAATAAATACAAATAGAATTAGATGGGGGTTGTCTTGGGAAGAAGAAATACTTGGGGAAAGCTCTGAAGGAAATAGTTTTGGCTTTAGGTCTCATTCATGGTTCCAATACCATATAGTCAGACTTCATTACTGCAAATTTCAAATATATGTGGCTAGAATTTTCCAATTTAAGTTTGTTGTGCACACTGATTGCCTATAAAATTTTCCATTAATTGGGCCCATTATTGAGGTATGAGCTCAGGCTTTGTAGTTTAGGTAGCATGGCACAAAGAGTAGTTATAAAGGGAAGAAGAATAGGCAAAAGCAATACGAGCCCCGCAGAGAAGATTGGATGAGTTAGAATTAGGTTAGTGTACAGGACTTGTTGAAGATAGTGATGTTGGAAAACAAGAAGAGCTGGAATCAGAGGAAAGAGATGAGTGACGGCCAAAAACAAGAATTATTGCTGCAATATTCCAAAAGAATTGATAGACCAGATTAGAGAATGGACAAGAACTTCGAGCAAATAGAGGATCCCAAAAGAGTTAAGTCTGCACTAACAAGTTGAAAGGTCAGACTTCCCTATGATTGGATTATTTGCAAAAGGAGGAAAGAAAAACAAAAGATGAGAATTTAGGATAAGATGGCCATCAAACTCGAAGAAAATATTTCTACCTTACAAAGAAGAAATCTACAATTTGATCATAGTCTGCAAGTCCATTGTTGATGTGGAACATAAATAATCTGCTCCATAGAGAATGTGCAAAATTGAAATTTATGTTTACAACTCATCCACGTACATATAAAATTTCATGGCTACAGAGAGGTCAACGTAACTAGCTGGTTAGTGTGCAAGTAAATTCTATACTCATAACAAGTACAAACCTGGCAGGAAGTGTTGTAAGTTGATCATTGATGGAGTCAACACAAATAATTTGCAGCCCAAAAAGGGGGTGCAAAAATTGAACCTGATGCGTACACCCATCCACATCCATGATACCATACAAATCTTCATGGCTACAGAAAAGGTCAACAGCAAATGTACCTAAACAGTAGGAGTATTTGTCTATATTGCAAATTATCAAGATGAAGTGGTAGGTGATGTCAGGTCGATGGTCACTTTCACTTTCCATATCTATTGAAGACCATGTTAGTCTGACAGATGTGCAATTCATAATAGAGGGTCAAATAATTTCACATTCTCAAAAGACGGAGGACTATGCAAGCTACTGACAACAAAGGAAGAGGAAGGAGAGAACAGCAAAATGTTGCTGCTTTCAGCAAAGGAATTTCTTCAGGATGTATGCGAGTCTAAATTATGTTTTACCTTCATTCCCATGCAAAAGAAGTCAGCAGAGAAGGAAGTTCTAATAGAAGTGAAGCATTCGGATAAATAACTTTAAAATGTTTAATCATAGGACTGCCATAGTTGAGAAAGATTACTCTTAATATTGATCTTATTCCAGGAGCCAGATTGCCAAACAAAGCTCTGCACTGGATGAGTGAGTTCAAGAATAAAGAATTATATAAGCCGAGATTTCGTGGAAAAGACTTGATAAGACAGCTATGTATTGGTGCAGTACCAGCTCTACCCCAAAGAAGTATGAAGAATGATGTGACAGATTCTGAAGTAATAAACAAGATCACCATCAAGTATAGGTTTCCAGTGTCATGGAAGGTTTTGACTTGTTCAAGTTTTTCTCAAAGATTGACCTGAAAAGTGAGGAATATCATAAAATTGAAATAATAAAAGGAGATGAACGGAGGCAACTTTCAAGTAAGCCTGAAAAGAAATTGCACAAGAAGCATGGCACTATTACTTTTTCATCCTAGTCTTTAATTTTGTTAAAACTGGAAATGAATTGCGACGTTGGAAACTCAAGACCTCGCGGATTAAGGAAATAAGAGAGAATTTATTCACTTTGACAAATCAACTATTCCCGTATTTATTTGAAAAGGGAATGAACTCGCCAAACAGATCTTTTTATGTACTAATACTTACATTTGTACTACTCCCATGCTTTACAACTCAACAATTTCCATATTTATATAAAATGGGATTGAACCTTGTTAAACAAATCTTTCCCAACTTCGAGTTGAAAGATTTTACTGGATAAAAACATTCGACAAGATCTTACCATTTAAAAGACAAAACTTGTCTTTGGTGTCCTTGTATTGCCGGAGACACTGGAAAAATCGGCAAAAATAAGGAAAAGCAAGAATCCAGGGAATTGCAAATGAATGACTCCCACAAACAGCATCTGCCTCAAACCATGCAATTGTTGCAACCTGCAGCCTTACAGTTACAGTAGTAAGCTTTCAGGAAGGGAAAAACTGAGAAGGAAACATTTCAAGAATACCTCAATGGAACTAGAATTTATGTGGGTTAAATTTAACATTCATATGCTACTTGAAAACATATGACCAATGCAACCATTAGCTGAAGCTTTTTCTCAGCATAAATACTATTTAATTTCTTGTCAGCACGAGTACGCTAGAACAAACCAATAAAAATAATCTCAGATATTAGACTCCCATCATTTTCATGCAAACTATATCCATATCGCTGGAAAGGTTAGGTTATACAACTAAGGCAGTGATCACATTAATAATTGCAAATGTCAAAAGTTTAATGACTTATTGATTTTAATACTACATGCCATTCATTTTTAAATTTTAGGCAAAGATGCAAAACAAACAAACAAAACCAGTGTGAAGCACTTCTCCACATCAGAGAGAGATATGTTTGAGAAAGTAACATAGATTCTGAGGTAGGGAAAGCAGAATACATCTTAATGGTCTCCACCTGTGTTATCAAAATCTCCAATAAAGTGGAATATTGTGGGCATTACTGATCAATCACAAAGAAAAAAATTAAATCACTGCCTTCACTTAGGCATAGGCTTTTTTCACCTGATGCGTAGTCTAGGATTGTGAGTCAAAACATCGGATTTAATTTTTTCTTAAACCTATTTGTTTGTATTTCAAGAAACATTTACCTCAAATGCAGCACTGTGAACATAACCTCATTTGAGAAAAAAATTTGCTAATTGTAATTTTGACCCTTGTTGATCTTTCCCCATCATGAAATTGATCATTATTTGTCAAGATGTATAAACCTAGAGGGCTAAATAGGTTTGCTCCCAATGACACCGTGACTTAAATTTTTGCTAATATGCATATACCTGATTGTGCAATGCCAAATCACATCCATTATCAAGATTTCTCTCTATTCCTGTAATATCCTTGAAAATAATTTCCAACGAATCTGGATATTTTTGTTAAACCCGGGACCATAGTAGGAAAACTCCTGCACCCCCAAGAAAAAAACTCAGCAAAAACTTGCCAATATTCGGCCAATACTCAGGAATACTCGGCAACTTAAAAATACTCAATTTTTTTAAAAACATAAATTTTAAGCAACACAGCTACAAAATGTATCAAATGAGCCCATAAAATGTTGGAGAAGTGTTTTCTATTAGATTTGAATACAAATACAATACAAAATCGCATCATCATGCGAATACGACAACCGGCTGATACTAGTCCCCACACTCGGCTGCGTCTCCACGCTCCTCCTAGAAGGCTGCGAATCTGGCTCGATCATGGAACTAGATGGTGGTGCTGGTGGCTCCTCTGCTGCATGTTGGAGATCACCTCCAAAGATGTCATCCAGTCCAATATCTCCTTAGAGTCCTGCTAGTGCTTCTCCCTCCATAGCCTCCCTCTCAAAAGAAGCAATCTCGTCCGCTGTGAACGCAGGGTTTTCCTCTTCTTGCCCAGTCCACTCACTGTATGGATCTATCTCATCCAAATCAATGAGCTCCTCTGATGTGGCCTCAACTTTTTTGTGCGGCCGAGATTGTATTGCACAAAAACCAAGTCGTTGAGCCTTTTTTGAGTCAACTTGTTGCGCTTCTTCGTGTGATTAGTCCGAGCACGGGAAAATAATCGTTGAGTTTTGGCAAGTACTCACCGAGTTTTGGAAAGCTATCCAATATTTTTAATTACTAATCTGTCTACAAGCGATCAAAGCTCATGATTTTTTCAAAAGATTGCAAGAAGTTGCTTGGTCCAAAAAGGTGCAAAAATGGATTTTATGAAAATAAGAAAAATATCGCCATCACTGCATAGAGCTCGAGAAAATATGCACTTTTAGAGAAAACGGCAATCAAACGGAGCCACACAATGAAAGTTATGGCACATGCAAGTTTTCTTTGCTACATCTTCCCAGGACCCTTTCCAAAAATGGCAAACTTTTTCTATGCTTGTGTTTTCTTCACCAAAAATCCAAAAAGGAAAGAAATGTTGTCTCAAGCGAGTTTTTTAAGTAGTATTCCAACTATACTCGAAGTTTTTTTTTTTTGCATTTTGGCGAGTTTTCCCGCGAGTTTCTTGGTTTAGCATAATTTTTGGCGAGTTTTTCTAAACTCAAGTGAGTTTTCTATCTATGCTGGGACAATAGTATTAAAAATCTAACTTTTATAACAGCGATAATCTAAATTTTTATATAAAACAGCAAACCATAATGTGTAAAAACCAGTCTTTTATTTATTGAATACTAAACAACTACAATAAAAATACCAGTGTCTTAATACAATTGTTTGGAGCTGAACTGGTGGAACACTTGCACCCTAAATTGTCACTGCAACCCCTGAAATGGAATTGCCCAGCTAAGAAGTGAGGGATTCCGTCCTCAAATCTGTGTAAAGGAGGGTTTTCGTCCTCTATTACGGAAGTAGAAGCAGAAGCTACTTGCAAACAAAGAAAATAATTAATAAATTTTTATAATGTTTTAATAGCAAACCTCAAATCTGCTTTTATAACTTCCAATCCCTCTCTAAAGTGGGCACCCCTTTCGGAAATACATGCATGCTCCAAAACAATTAAAAATAATATAATTCCTCCCCCATGTTGGCACCTCATCCTAAAAATAAGATTAAACAAAGTTAAAAACACTTTATCCACCTCCCATCGTAAAATTAGGACTCGTACTCATGCATCCTTCTCTAACTTTGACGCCCCTTTATTTATTTATTTATTAATTCTAACTCTTGCTTCCAATAATAGAAATCAAACTTCTATAATTATTTTATTTTATTAATGCTTTCTGAATTAAAATACAATTTAAGTGTCCATTTTCCAATTAAAATATAAAAATATCCTTGGAACACTTAAATTAATTTATTTTCCTCTTTACTTTCCCTTAACCTACAGAAAATAATAAAAATAGGCTTCAAGTCTTCAAAATTAATTAATTCTGAAAAGGGGACATTACAATTCCTTAAATTCCTGTCAAGATTTAAAAGTTTGGTCGTTTTAAATGTGCACTAATACTATAATCTTGTAATTCTGATCTACAGATTCACATTGTTCCAATGTCCAGATCTGGATGCTCCTGGTACATTTTGACATTTCCAATCCACTCATCACTTGGTGTAACAATATACATGAATCACCATGTTACTTCGAGATGGATCCCAATTACCTCATTAGCATCCCATCATAAGCAACAAACTGAAGCATGTTCCTAGCTAATGCTTAGTAATTGTGAACATCAACCATTGCATCACATGCATTTTGCTCTTGATACTTGCTAAAGAAATATGTTTTTACGTTACTTTTAAATCTAATTTCTAAACCTGTCAAAAATGTGAAATTTTTTCCATGAAAAAATTACATATGGTGATGCCTGGTTTGATGATTTTGATTATGTGTCCCTCTCCTAGTCTGATTGGATTGTCTTTTGTATGCTGACAAGCACAATATGAATCTGAAAAGGAGAGATTTTTTTGATACATAGATGCAATTATTTTTACAATTACATATCAGATGCACTGTTACACCTAGAATCAACTCGATAACTGAATCCTAACTAATAATTAGCTCTAAAATTAACCTTAGTGCTAATCTGATTCTACTCTCTAGAAAAAAACCTTTAACTAGAGAAGCTTTATGTGTATTGATCAATAGATCTTTCACTAAATAAATATACCAAAGATCAACCAATATTTATTTTAAATCCAGGTAATATACCTTAGCAGATAGAATGTGTTGCCATAATATATTTGCTATATACTTTCTCATGACTAAGGACATAACTTGATTTTACTAGACAGCCAAAATAAATGCACCATATGACATTATTTACAAAGTAATTGTTAATTGTTCTTATGCACTCATGGATAATCACATCTCAACCTTTTCGCTTCTGTGTTCCTATAAGGACTCTCAATCCATTTACATCATGTGCGATTTTCACGATTAGCCATAATAGAAGGGGACTGATAAATTTGTGTTGCAACTTGCAAGTTCTTTCAGCTTAAGTTTGTACCTTAAAGATTATCAGATACTTCAGATACACATGGAAGGGATGCCCTGGAGTATGTGGGTAACATAGGTTGAATTCATAACTCATACATTTGAATTAGATGTGCGTGTCATAAATTTCTAAGCCATTTTGTATAAACGAATGACAGTGAAAATGTATGAATGCAAGATAGAAATGGAGTAGAATGGCACAGACAGCAGTCAAGGTTGTTAAAATAATATTGGGTTGGTGTGTTGTGTCAATTCAAATCTGTACAAAATTATGCATATATATTACATTTAAGAAGGTTGTCAAAGAGAATTTGGGTTGGTGTGTTGTGCCAAATCAATTATGTACGAATTAATGTATACATGTCACCTCTGTTCTAAAAATAGTGATTTATCGGTGATAGCGATAAATCGAAAACAGAAGGAAAATGATAAATCGCCTGAAAATTTGTGATTTATTTTCTGACAATAAATCGGATATTTTTTGCAATAAAACTCATGAAAAATCGCATTGAAAATCAACCAAAATTGCCAGGATAAATTCAAAACAGAAGGAAAATGATAAATCGCCCAAAAAATTGCGATTTATTTTCTGACAATAAATTGGTGGTTTTTGCAATAAAACTCATGAAAAATCGCATTGAAAATCATGGAAAATTGCCAGGCAAGGTATAAAACATCCAGACTGGAAAAAAACTCATTTCAAAGTGTTTTTCAGTGATTTTTTCTTCCGCAATTTGACCGGCGAATTTATGTGACTTTCTCCCCCATATTTTGCTAGGGTTTTGACCCTTCAAGCCAGACTGGGAAAAAACCATCCAGACTGGAAAAAAAACTCATTTCAAAGTGTTTTTCAGTGATTTTTTCTTCCGCAATTTGACCTGCGAATTTATGTGACTTTCTCCCCCATATTTTGCTAGGGTTTTGACTCTTCAAGCCTGCTAGGGTTTCAAACACTTCAAGGAATATAGTGGCACCGTGCACAGCCAGCAGGAGTAAGGTTACAAATCCACATTCATTTTAATTTATTTTCATTGCTCATGATTCAAGTACTCAGATTAATACACAATCAAACTTTTAATACATACCTTTATGCAGATTGCAGAGCACTCACAGTCACAACACACAAAAATTAAAGTTTAAACTAAAAATCTTGTGTTATTACATTTAACAAGGCACTCTAGTGCTAAAGAATACCATAATTGGCTGCCAACACTTGTCCATCATTCTGGTACTTTTATTATGGGTTATAACTGGTTATTTATGATGCAGGCACCTAGAGATCAGTTCTGGTCAAGTTATGCACACTTGGCATCTATCAACCATTTTGTTTATATTGTGGTTGTGCTCTCTTTTAAACGTCATGTTATGTGTGAGTCATGAGTCATTGTGTGTAAGTCTCAAAGTCAAGACTAAGTGTTTGGAAAGTCATCATTGCTCCATAACTATTTCAGATCTGTGTGATAAGTTGGTAACCTTATTCAATACTAATAATGTATAATAAACAAGCTTTAGCAGTGCTGGCAGCTACACAGTGCAGTCTATTAGCAATTTAGCAGTCTATAGCTCCCAAACAAATTTCATAACATTGTGATAACCTTATGGCATTCTATACATTCACTTCTCGTGTCATTTAACAATGTTTTACATTTAATTTAAGTTTTTTTATGAATTTAAATGATTTTTAAAGTAGCGATAAAGTCGTCGATTAGTGCCGATTTCTGATTTCTGATTTCCAAGTCATATTTTGGCCTGCCGATTAATTACCAATAACAATTTTTTGAACTATGCATATTACATTTAAGAAATAAAAGCACACCACATTTTCTTGGACTACTGTCTTATTTGAGTGCACCTTTGTTTCTTTTCAATGTATACTATGTTTGTGAAATGGATGAGCACACAATGTTTGGACTGTTATCTTATTTGTGTGAAATGGAAGAGCACACGATTCTTTCTGCCTGCATCTTTAGACATGTAAACAGTGCCCCTTTCAATGCAAAACTATGCCAAAACAGTGCCTCTTTTGCACACAGTTATCTAGAGCTCTGTTCTGTTGGTCTTATTATCATCATCCCGATAATGGGTTACAAAGAGTGGCACGGAACATCTATCCAAAATTCTAAATTCCATGCAATTTCCTCCCGAAGCTCTCTTCCTACAATTAAAAAAAAGACAAACACTAATTTTACATGCCATTATGATACTTTTTTTATACTTTTCATTTCAACTTTGTGGTTGCATCACAGAATCACAGGATAATACTGCATAAGACTATCTTTTACAACAATTGCTCCATAAGCCATTCAACATTATGTACCTCTAAAGTCAACTAGTCGTACATATAAAGACAAAAAAACATTAGTGTTGGACAATTTGCTCAAGGCCATTAGACGTTATATACCCTCCAAATATAGCTTGACCAACATAACTTGATAATAAGAAATCATTTGTAAAAATAGCAGTCTCTTTATAAGCATGACAAAGTAGACCCACTCCCTAGAGGGCTAGTCTCTAGACAATAAACAAGAATAGTAATAGTTTCCATTTTAATTATCCATAAATCCTACATTAGGTTTCTGCATATTTCAAACACCCATAAATTTAGAGGTCCAGCAAGTTCAGCCCAAGAATTTCCTTGTGATGTGACAAATAAACATTTATGCCAGACAATTTGCTCAAGGTAATTAGACATTATGTACCATTCAAGTATATCTTGACCAATATAACTTGATTATAAGAAATTAATTTGTAAAAATAGCAATCTTCTTATAACCTCGACAAAATAAACCCCTTCTCGGCAGGGCAAAACAATAAAAACAAATAGTTATATCTTCCATTTCAATTATCCATGAATCCTATGCTATCTTGTGACACAACAATTAAACATTTACATCAGAAAATTTGCTCAAGGTCATTAGATGTTATGTACCATTAAAATATAGCTTAACCAATATAACTTGATTATAAAATAATTAGTTTGTAAGAATAGCAGTCTCCTTATAAGCATGACAAAATAAACCCCTTCTCTGCAGGGATAGACAATAAAAACGTAATAGCTTTCATTTCAATTATCCATAAATCTTATGCTAGGTTTCTGCATATTTTGAAAACCTATGAATTTAGATGTCTAGCAAGTTCAGTCGAAGAATTACCTTATAATGTGAAAGCCACACGGCCTATTTCAGGTAGTCAATGGACTTCAGAATAAAATAATTTGTAGAAAATTTTCACCGAGACCAATTCGAGTGGCTTTGCTGGATTATAAGCAAAGCAATTGAGTACCTAAAATATCCTCTCCTAAAAGGCCTTTTACTTTATGGAGTGGGAACAAATTGTGAATTGTCTGTGAAAGACAACCTCATCACTTTCAGTACAAAAATGCAAGAATACCCGACACACCTGTTCTGGTCTCTTTAAAATTTACCCCAATAATTGTCCTAACAGAAATATCACTTGCCATTTGTTATTGATTGGATGTTTGTTCCCGAAGTGTCAATGCAGGAGGTATACACAAACAACTTTGTCTCATAACCACATCATTTTAAACAGAATGTTACTTAGCCAGCAAATAAACAAACAACCTACATTGGCACATGCAAGCATATTGTCAAATAACAATATGCTACTGCCAAATCAGGGAGGACTATAGATTCTTCTAACTGCAATATCTTGGTGGAAATTTGTACATCTCATAGGGAGAGAGAATGATAATGAAAGAAAAGAAGCATATCTGAACTTTGAGGCTGGGGTGAAATTTGTTACACTTTTAAAGATGCATCTAAATCTTTTGATAGAAACATCTCGAGGTACAATTAAAATGACAGTTCAAACTTTAAATACTGTTTTTGGTTGTGTAAGCTACTCTTATAGTTCTGGATTTATGCCCTTTTGGGCAGCAGCGTACCCTAAGGTGAACTTTCAGACCTCTTTCTAAATATCAAAACCATATACATATTTGTATATTTTGCTTTGCATCTGGATCACTAGCACATACCATGGTTCATTATTAGCTATGTCACAAGGTACTCCAAACTTTATGGGAAAAGTAAGATTTGCCGAACTTCACAGAGGAAGTTAGATTTGCTCAACTTTATCCTTGTTTAAGATGAACTCGAACTTGTCCATTATTTTTACAAGGGAAGTTTTGACATGCTTGTGCATTACTTTACATATATGTGTGTGTACTATATATACATATACCAAGTGAAAGCAAAGGACAAAAGCTTTCTCCACTTTGTCCGTCTTCTTTATGCATTTTTAGAATATTTTATCAAGAAAACATTCTTTTGTTCAAAATTTTACGACATTTTGTTTTTCAAACTTTATCCATTGGCAAACTTTAACTGAATTTTATCCTTTGTCGAACATGAACTCAAACTCAAACCTTGAGGCTTAGCTTATTTGAAAGACCTGAATGGTTGGATGTAGATGAAATAAACATGACAGTGAGAACAGAGGGAGAGAGATCAGAAATCCTGTTTCTTTTCTCCTTAGCATACACGGTCCTTTTTCTGTTCAAGTGGAATAAAATTAAAAGAGAGAAGAGGGGCAAACTGTTAGTGAAATGAAAATAAGAGTGAGCAGAGAGATCAGAAGAGAAGGATTGGAATCTAAGTAATCCTGTTTTGATTCATGCTGATCTTTTGAAGCAAATAAAAGATGCAATTGATCCAAATATCAGTATGTCTCCTGCTGTAAATGCACATGGCCAGTACAAAGTCTTTCCCTGGCATCCACAAGTCTGCATTATGCTTTGGCTTGATGCAACCATGGATGGTAGGAAATGGTATTGCAATTTCTTCATATCTGCTTCAAAATCTCCTGTCTTTCAATTATTATTCAGAAGGCTGAGATTGATAGGAATGTACTATAGAGTGAAGGAAATATGTGTGGTATTGTTTCCCTGAGGCTAACATGCAACGGCAGTCAGAGGTGGTGATGGAGTGTAATGTCTGTGAGTATGTTCATAGAAATTTCTGACTTTGAATTTGACACCCATTTAACCATCACAGGGCAGTTTTTCTTCTTGCTTGGAGAAGGTGATTGAAATTTTTAAAATAGCAATATTTTGGGCATGCTGTGGAGTTTGGAGACTTTTTCACAGAGATTTTTTTCAAGCCCAATGCAGTGGTGCAGCTACATTGAGGCCATCTGTCACCAGTCAGCAAGAAATTTGTGGAGAAGGTGATGGATTCATTAAACAGTTTGGAACCCTTTAATGAGCGAAAGTCTGTGACAAATCCAAGCCTTGGGATTGATACATCTTACTATTTTTCAAATAGATATATTTAAGATATCTGAGGTAGTTTTAAATTTTCTCTTCAATTCACAGGTCACAGAAGTATGGAATCAGTTTCCAATGGGTTGATAGCAGCATTTCAAAGTTATCATTTTGATAAGCTTCTGTTTCGTGGGGTCAGTCAAATGGTAGATATAGAATAAGCGGGGCTTCAAATTGTAAATACAACCCCATCTTTTCTGTTGGTCTGGAGTCTTTTAACTCCGGCTACTCTGACCGACACAAAACAATTATGTTTCACTTTCATCCCACTGATTTGTTGGCATAAAACATACATACAGACAAAAGAACACAAACACACCAAAACACTTCTGAATTGGAAAAATCCACACTTTTAATGTTAATATTGATCTTCAATACAGGAAAAAGCCTTCCAAAAAGGAAAACACATAAAATGTCTATACAATGAAACATAGAATTCTGAAGAAAAGTGTCAAAGAATAAAATTTCATTTGCTAACATTACATATTCAACTTCAACAATCAAAGGAAGTTAGAAACCTGCCTGTCGATTGACCATTCTACAAACAGATCGCTCCAAGTCTGACAGCACCTGCAAAACCAATTCAACATGTATTTATTAACAAATCACATTAAGCATCTAAAACAAAAGTAGAAGGAAATTCATTATCAAACTATTATTATCTTACATAAAATTTATGAGACTTTGATAGAATGTGTCAACTGTCAAGTGAGTGTTACCACTGATAAGTAAAATCCAATACTTCAGTTATACATGCTAACTATTTGACAAATCTTTCAGAATGCATGGTACCACGTGAAGTTATTTCTGCCTTTTAAATGGAAAGATCATCAGTTGCACATAAAATGACTTTTAATTCCTACGTGTTCGATCTCTCCAAATGGACATTTGAATCTCCATTTAAATATAACAAGGCGTGCACATGGAAAAACCTTGCAAAGCTGAGAGTTAACAGATTTTATATAATCATAGAGTGCTTGTATCCGAAAGAAATCATCATAATGTGTTTTTGGTGGGTAAATCATCATAAATGCTTTTGAACAAAGCAAAAGGAATGCATTCTTATTTCAAGACCAAGTTTAAACTCCCAAAAGGTGGTCATCGCTTAAGTGGACCCAAAAAGTCCAGCCATGAACTGATAGGGGTGACACAAAACTGTCGGCTCCTTGCTGAATCCATATCCCATTCTCTTTGTGTGCATTACCCATATCAAGCAAGTTAAAACATCTAAATCGAACATAATTTTAATGCGAGTTAACACCATAATATCGTCAACATCCTCCAACAACATATTAAGAATGAACAATATCGTGGTCAACATTCTCCGACTGGTGGACCATTAAGATAGATCTGAAAAGTTCTGGAAGCTTAATGCTTAAAACAAAAGTGCATGCAGATCCCATTTTTAACAAATAGATACCCAAATTATGTTTTTGAGATTTCCATAACGTAAACATTTTTGCATGTTGTATCTGGATTCCAACTAGTGTTTTAAAAATCGGTCAAACCAGAACCAAAACCGGCCGGTTTGACTGATTTAACCTTTTTTTGCACGAACCACTCAAGAAACCGGATCAGGTTTGACCGGTTTGGGCTAAAACCGGTCAAACCGGTCCGGTTTCATCCTAAACCGGCCGGTCCAAGTCTGTTTTGCCTTATACGGCGACGACTTTAAAAATACATTTTTTTAATTGTTTTTTTGTATTTTTATTATCTCTAAACCCTAATTTGGTGTTATAAACACACCCCCTCTATTCACTTCACACCTCTCTCATTGAGCATTTGTGAGCATAAGATTGAAGAGTTTATTTTTTGTAGTGAGCTTGGAAGTTGGAGGCTTGGAGCTTGTTTGACATTGCTTGTGGGCTCTTTGTGGTGATATTGGCATCCATTTGTGAGCACCTCACCTCTATTTGTGAGCACCTCTCTTATTTGCAAGGATTTGGAGGATTGGGGCAGCATTGAATAGTGTTCATTTGGAGTGAGTTTGGGCATTGTTTGGCATCAAGTGTGGGCTCTTTGTGGTGGCATTTACATCTACATTTGGAGTGTGGGCTCTTTGTGGTGCCATATACAAGCTTGGAGCATTTCTTCACCTCATTTGTGTGCACATTGAAAGGTATGTTACATTTTAAACTTGCCCCTTATTTGTAAATTTTATTAAATAAGAAATTTATTTTGTTTTATTTGCATTTTCAGATTTGTTTGCATTTGCAATGGCCTCCAAAACAAAAGACCCTACATGGAACCATGCAAACGTAATTGATGATCAAGTTTTTTGTAAATATTGTAAGAAACAAATCAGGGGGGGGATTCATAGGTTGAAACAACACTTGACTGGTCAAAGAGGCCAAGTTACCCCATGTGATGCACCTGATATTGATGCCATTAGGTTGGAAATGAAAAACATGCTAGAAAAACATAGAGAAGAGAAGGCTAGGCAAAAAGAGATGGATGTTGAAATAGGGAGGAGGGAACATGCCTTGAGTGTTGAAAGATCTTGCTCTAACCCTTCTGTAACTGTTAGAGACCCCTTTTGGTACATGCCTCCCCCATCCACTCATAGTCTAGAAAACCGGCCTCAAAAAAGAAAGACCATTCAAAGCTTTTTTCCATCTTCCACACCTGCTACTGCTAGTGCCTCCATGCCAACAGAAAATCAGCGCACCTTGGATAACCATTGGAAGAAGCAATACAAAGAAGCAGCTTTTGAGTATATTGTTAGATGGTGGTATGATGCAGATATCCCTTTCAATGTTGCCCGCTCACCTTATTACCAACCGATGTTTGATTCCATTATTGTTGTTGGTAAGGGCTTCAAAGGCCCTAAGTATGCATGTCTTGAGAGGATCACTTTTCAAGAAAGAAGTTTCATCCATAGATGAATATTTGAAAGGTTGCAAAGCTTCATGGGCCAAAACTGGATGCACTATCATGGCGAGATGGGTGGAGTGATGGAAAGAACCGCACAATAATAAATTTTCTTGCCTCTTGTCCACAAAGTACAATGTTTTTGAAATCAGTAGATGCATCTGATAGGGTGAAAGATGCAAATTTATTGTTTGAGCTTTTGAATGAGATTGTTTTAGAGGTGGGGGTGGAAAATGTTGTACAAATCATAACAAATAATGTCTCTAACTATGTTCTTGTTGGTAAGATGTTAGAGGCTAAACACAAAACAATATTTTGGACTCCATGTGTTGCACATTGCATAGACCTCATGCTTGAGGATATAGGGAAAAAGATTGGATCAAAAACACTATAGAGCATGGCAAAAGCATCACCAAATACATCTACAATCACTCATGGGTATTGAACCTAATGAGGAAGAACACTGAGGGCAAAGAACTTGTTAGGCCAGCCATCACGAGATTTGCAACAAACTTCTTCATGTTGCAATCTCTTATTTTCCAACAATGAACTTGAAAAGGATGTTTTCAAGTGATGAATGGAATGCATCAAAGTGGAGCCGGATACAAGATGGGAAAGACACAAAGAAGAAACTTTTTGATAATTTATTTTGGAAAAAATCGCGAGATTGTGAAAGTTGTCGAGCCTCTTGTTAAGGTGTTGCGGTTGGTGGATGGGGAAAAATTAGCCATGGGCTATATTTATGAGGCTATGGATCAGGTAAAGGAGAAGATAAGGGCAACATACAAAGACAGGGTAACTAAGTATGGACCTATATGGGAGATCATAGATAATAGATGGAACAATCAACTCCATCGGCGTATACATGCAGCTAGGTATTTCTTGAACCCGAAATATCATTACAGAGCTCAACTTGGAGAAGATCAAACAAGAGAAGTAAAAGATGGTTTGTACGAGTGCCTAGAGCGCATGGTCCCTAATGAAATACAACTTGAGGTTCACCGACAAATCAACTTCTTGTAGAGCCACAAATACCTTTGGGAAAAACCATGCAAAGGTTGCAAGGGATGTGGACCAATCAGGTAAGAAATTCTAAGTTTTTTGAAGTTCATTTGATTAAAAATTTTAATGAATAATCATGAATTTTTAGCATAAGACAATCTTTATCTAATTTGTTGAATTACACTTTAACCTTTAAGTTATAAGTTTCTATTTTACTTTTAATTTTTAACTGTGTTTTTAACTTTTTATCATCATTGTTTACTAATTAAACATTTACACTTTTTATCGCAGCACATTGGTGGGATTCGTTTGGTAGTCAGTGTCCTCAATTGCAAAAGTTTGCAATTAGGATCCTGAGCCAAACTTGCAGTGCTTCTGGGTGCGAGCGCAACTAGTCCATCTTTGAGTGGATTCACACGAAGAAGAGAAACCGTTTGGAACAACGGTTAAATGATCTTGTCTTTGTGCAATACAACCTTCGGTTAAGGCACAACCAGTTGTTGAACCGAAGACCTGATATTGATCCCATTATCTTGGATGATATAGATCCAACCTCAAAATGGGTAGAGGAGAGTCAGCCGACAGCGTTTGATCCCGATGACTTGGGGTGGATGGGTTTGGATCAAGAATTTGATGAGCCATTAGCAACACCGCCACCATCATCACGAGACACACAACAGGCGCTAGTCGCACTTGTGCTACTCCCCAACCCCATGCCAATACAATTGTTGCAGATGTACGAGGACTTGGATGAGTCCAAGTCGAGCTAGAGGTCGGTGATGATATTGATGAGGATGACCTTGAGGATCCCATTTCAGATGGCAAAGTGCGAGTTTGATGATTGATCATTGATGTCATTGATCATTGATGTCATCTAGTTTATTCTAGAGTTTTGTAACTTGTAGTATTTGTAATGTATCAATGATCATAGCATGTTTTTTGAGTCCCGAACTATGGAGGCCATTTAGAGCCTCATTGTTTATGTGTGTTGTTTTGGAATCTCATTTATGATATATGTAGTGTATTGGACTTGGAGTTCGTGCCATTTTGCTATAAACACCTTTCTTGCATATATATAAGAGCAAACTTTGCATATTTTGTGTCTAATTGTTGGAATCATGGTTTTTAACCTTTCAAATATATTATTTTCATTAAAAATCTAAAATTTTATGTATTTTTGGTAAACCGGTTCATTAAGTTTCAATCGCCAGTTCGGTCCGGACCTCGGCCGGTTCCGAGTCCGATTCCGATTTTTAAAACATTCATTCCGACCATGTTCTATCTTCTTTTCTTTCCAAGCAATCTAAATTTTTCATTGGACCTTTTAAAAACTTTCGGACAAAAGTTAGGATGGTTAGAATATCTAGTCCAAACAAATTTATTGATGGCAAGGACAAACGGAGGAAAGCAATTTAGATTCAAACAAGTTCACGATAACCTAGTGACGTCCGGATGTATTGGGGACATGGATGAAATGACCCCCCACATGCCAAATTTGGAAAAAAAAATTGAGGCGTCCCTTGAAACTCATGGACTTTTGTGGGCATCAGCAAGACATCCCTTATTTTGAGACAAGCATGAAGGATACCGTGATGTCCTTGAGACAATCGAGAGACATTCCAACATGCTCAACACCTATACTTTTAAAAAAACAGATAAAAACAGTTTTTGAGAAGAAAAAAACTTGAGCCCTAAACCTTAAAGCACATTGGTTAACTTATAGAAAACCCCTAAACCATATTATCAATCACACTCGAGAAAACTTGCAAAGCGAAGAAGAGGAAAAGAGGAGGATGGGAGAAGAGCATGAGAGAGGGTTTTTGGTCTTGAGAAAACACAAGAGGGTTCTTTTATTCTACATGTATGTACATTAATCCCCATTAAACATTTCTATTCTTTTTTAGAAACTTGCATTTTGTCTAAAAATTCATCCAAGGTATTTTGAATTTTTTTCTTTGCAAGCTTCTAATGCCGTTTGAGCCTCTACTGTTTCTCTTTAAAATGTCATAAAGGTTTTTGGCATTGACGTATGCCTATGGTCTAATTGTTTTTATTAAAAGTTTCCTTACTACTAAAGTAGTAAAATATTTGTTGTTTTGTTTGTTTATGTTATATGAACATTGAAATTTCAAATTATTTATTTTGCCGTTTTAGTTTGTTTATAATTTTTTTATTTTTGCATTCCCAATGTGAGTCATGAAGGTGATTATTCAGCTGATTCAAACATGGATGACATGGGTAGTAGGGGTGGCCCAAGGAGTGAGGAAAGATTCCACGCAAACTCTAATTTCATTAGCATTGCCCATAAGTTTGATTTTCCGTTGTCAACGTTGGCTAAATATGCCAAGGTGCCATTCAAGAAGAAGACGCCTTTGAAAAAAATTTGCTCGAGATAATTGATGCCACCAAAACAAGCAGAGAGGGGACTAAATTGTGGAAGTGTAATTTTTGTTTAGAAACTTTGGGGGCAACATCATTAAGTGAATGCACACTTCCTACACATACTGGGAAAACTCATACTTGATGAGAGGGTGAAATTTTATTAGGTTGTTTAATGGAAATATCACAAGACAACATTCCAACAATTTGTGGCATTGGCACCCATTTTCATAGGACTTGGAGTTCTTTCTCTTCTGGTACAGTAGTTCCAAGTTTTCAAGTGACTAGGTGAAGGTTAGGGGAAAGAGAAAGGTGGTGGACCCCAATCTAGTTGTTGACATGTATGATGCAAAGGCCAAGAAGTTGGCTAATGATGCCATTGGAAAATTCTTCTTTTCAATTGGTATCCCATTTCATGTTGCTTGCTCACTCCCCTTATTACGAGGCGGCTATGGCTAAGCTAGCCAAAACAAGAGTATCTTATGCGTCCCAGGGTACACAAAACTATAGACTACCATCTTGGACTATAACTATTCCAAGGTGAATTTTTAGAGCAAATGAGAGTTGTAAGGGATATCTCATGGTTGCAGCATTATTATGGATCGGTCAACGGATAGGTGGGATGACAGATATTAGACATCGCCAACTCATCAAAATTATTGTCTCATTTCCTGAGAGTGGTTGACTAATCAATTACATTACAGGAAACACTCTTGCTGCCCCGGACCTACTTCCAGACGTTTTAGTACGAAAACGCTTTGGATATGCTCCCAAAATGCCTCTATGACCCATATTCATATCGGGAACAATACAGAAACATCTCTGTCGTTTCCATGCCATTTCCAGCAGCGGCAAAAAGTGGAAAAAAGTCAAAATATAGTCATTCTAAATAGTTCATTACACTAATGGGTAGTTCTAGAGTGCACAGTTAATGGAAGATCAAATTATAAATTCTGGTTTGGATCAAGTTCTACAATTTGATTGAGAATCAGGTTCTATAGTTTGGTTGTGGATCAGGTTCTGCTGTCTAGCCATCACTTTAATTAAATTGTGCCACCGTCTCTACTTAATCAAACCATGCCATTTTCTATTGCGTTGCAAAGTTGTCCTTGGTTGAGGATCTCTTGTTAAGCTTGTAAATATTAATATCCCATGTTGAGAGTAAACTAAATTGGGTGATTGTTTGTGGCAGAGGTAATATATACTGTAGGTTTCTTTTTTTCATTGGTGCCTTGAGGCTAGTTGTATTTGATTAGAAAGGCACCAAACAATGTTTTTTTGGTGGTGTTGGTTTTATATGTGAAATTTTAAGCATGTTGAATGTTTTGAATTTTGACAAATACTCTATATTGTTTAAGTGTTTTATATTTTATGGATTAAATATGAGTATAATGCATTTTTAATATATATCTATATTTTTTAATATATTGTACAAGTATTTTCGTACTGTTTTGTACCCAAGGTTTTTTTAAAATCAACATTTCCGCATTTTAGACTCGTTTCTCTTTCCGTAACTATTTTTATTTTTGGCAACCTAGCTATTCAAAAAAGTGCAAGAGTATGCAAACATGTCATTGACGACGTTGGTCCTTCGAAAGTGATACAAGTAGTCACAAATGTAACTTATGTGTGTAGGGTAACAAGTGAGCTAGTTGACACTAGCTACAAGCATATCTTTTGGATCCAATGTAGTGTCCATGTTATAAACAATACACTATTGGCGAAATATTTTGTCGGGGACAAAATGGGGGTTTAAATCAACGCTCGCGGGACTAGGTCCCTCCACTTTAAGACAAGGCAGCTCCCATTTATTGAAAGCTGGAAAAACTGTACACTAGACTCTCGGATCTTGGGGTGGTCATAAATCGGAGAATGTGCAGAAACACCCTTGTCGTAACTGCAACAATATCTAAGAGGAAGAGGGAGAATATATGCAAGTGACAAGAGAAGAATGAGGGGAGGAATTGCATTAATGAGCTGAACCCATATTTCATTAACTACAATTCAGAGAGCTTTCCAATTCAATTGGATGAAACAGGCAAGCACAACACAACATCATGGCAAGATAGTGAAACAAATAATACAAGATAAATACAAAGCCTCATCAAGATATATTCATTCCACAAAGAAGGCACAAAGTCCTTCAACTTCTTACAAATTCTAGCATGTGCTCAGCTGAGTGACAAGATGAGAATGGAGGAAAATTTCTAGGTAGAAAATAGAAGAATACAACTTGCTAGAGAGGGCAAAAACTGATCCCTTGGAATAGAGAGAGCATTACAATTTATATCCAAAGCAAGTGACTCTTCACATTCCCATGTGACCTTTCAACTTAAAGTGCAATCTCAACAAAGAAATAAAAACTTTAAGTGACTTAAGTCACTTTTACAAAAGTTGTTTCTCAACGGAGAAATAGAATGTTAGAGAGAGAAAAGAAGAGAAAGTGTGATCAAATGAAGATGATCAAGGATGAAGTTCTGCTCTTCCTTCATTATGAAAATGAATGTTGCAACTGAGTAGCGTCTTTCTCAGCTGCTTCTCTAATTAGGCATGTCTTCGAAATGATGCTCCATATCTTGTCCAAAATGATCGTCTTTGGTCATGTCTTAAAAGATCTCATTCAACTCTTTGTCTTTCTCGAGC
Source organism: Taxus wallichiana var. yunnanensis (assembly GCA_018340775.1). NCBI lineage: Eukaryota > Viridiplantae > Streptophyta > Pinopsida > Cupressales > Taxaceae > Taxus > Taxus wallichiana. Next base: position 713,825,985 of record CM031234.1, on the reverse strand, counting down.
AATGGTAGGTTGGGCAAATCAACTCTTTGTCACAAACATGATCTCTTATCTCCCACATGAGAAAACACTCATCTTGCACTCTCACCATACATGCCCCGGACTCAATAACTATGTCTCTTGGATTTGACAATATCAAAGATTTCTTGAGAATTGTCAATGGAAACATAGCAATCCTCTGAATGGAAACACTTCCTCTTCGTGAGATGGAATCAAGAACCGAATGAAAAAACAATGTCTTCTTCATATCCTATCTCTTGAATGGAGGGTGGTGAGGAGATCGAGAATTCACCAGAACCATGGTTTTCATCATAGAAGCCTTCAATTGATTCAACTAGATGTTTCATGCTCAACAATCCTCCTCTACACTCTGACTCAGGTTAACAAATGAGTTTTCCTTCTTATCCAGGTGTCTTCAATGGTCTTCAATGATGTTTTTGGTTGCGACATGGATGTAGTCATCACGAGATGGACTCATCCAAATCACTTGTGAATGGATTTGTTTGAAAGTGATGCTCCAATTTTGGGACAATTCTCTCGTCTGGATCAATGGGAAAATGCAAAATCCAATGGAGTAGGCAGAATACTGTAAAAAAACTCAGTCCTCCATATCTCCAAAAATACTCCACCTCATCATGCAAAAAATGGCTCAAATGAAAGGTGATTTTAAGAGGAACACTTGCTCCAAATTTTAGGCAATTTGGCTCACTGAGTCACTAGGAAAATGCAAAACAATTTTCAGTTGTTCTAGGCAAAAATGGAGTTTTTGGCTGGAAAATTCTTTCTTGAATAAAAATAAACTAGGTTATGATAGCCCTCAAGTGATAGATCTTCTTAAAGGCGTTTTCAAATGGATCACTTTGGCAAAGTTTCAAGGATTTTCATCCACTGGATCAACGAGAGCAAGTAAAAGTTGTTTGAGCAAGCTAGGGCTTCCATGGAGTTTTAATGGAGTTTCCAATGTGCACTTTTTCTATTTTCAAGTTGAGATTTTGGAAGGAAAGCAAAATTTTAAAAATGACTTAAGTGGAGGACGGGTTTGGGCTTTGCTTGGACAAACAAGGAAATGCGCCAACTTTGCATCTCCCTCCACCAAAGGGCACCAAAAGCTGGGTGGGGAGCATTTTTGGTGTGCAAATGACATTCCAAAGGGCGTCCATGCATTGAGAACGCCAAAAATGCGCCCAAGGTCTTGGGGTTTGCATTTTATCCTCAAAACAAGCCAAAATGCTATATTTTCATGTTACTTTTTGCTTTTTCTCATCAACCAATAGGAGGGCCACTTTTGCTACAAGGATTTCAAAACACACTTGACATACTTGTTTTGCACCTCCAAAAGGCCACCAAGCTCCCAAAGTGCGCCAAGTACACTTAAGTTGTTGACATCAGCAACTCAACAAAGAATTAGAACATGGGATGCACTTTTTGGTCCGAGACCAAATTTTAACCTTTCTAGGGCGTATAATATATGAATTTGACTGGAAATGGGCCAACAAATCCAATGGAAGCATTTATAAACCTTGAAAATGAATTCTCCTTGAGTTTTGAGTCAACTCACCATTTTTACATAAGGAAGCGTGACAAAGTGAGCTGAGAGCTGCTACAAGGGCTTGAGATGAGTATGAACAAACTTAACACATGAACCATGGAGTGGACTCGATGTGCTTCAATTTGACCTTTTGTTAGGCTCCTAACTCCACCCGAGGTTCCCAGAACCTTCAGTGCAAGTTCTCTCTTCCAAAAAGACCCTTGCGCCTCAATGTTGGGAAGGTTTCCGTTTTTATGTTCCCAAAACTTTATCTTGCATATTCCATCGTGTAGTAGACCCTGTAAGCTTTCCAATGACTGTGATCTGGGTTCCCGACACCACCCAAGGCTCCTACAACCTTTCCTAGAAAGGTGACCCTCTTCGAATGATAACACACACCTTTTCCTAAAAAAACACTAAGGGAGAAAGCATTGCCAAAAGCATTCCAAAGCTCCCAAAATCCTTCCTAAACCATATTGTCATGAAGAAAACTCCAAGACCTTTTTATTGACTGCAATCTGGGATTCTAAAACCACCCGAGGCTCCCGAAACCTTCCGCACAAGTTGATTTTTGAAAAGAGACAATTTGACAATTTTGACCCACTTGACCGAAAAGTGACAAAAAAATCGTAGGGTTGTCGGTGTAAAATACCGAAGATTTTACATTCTAACAAACATCAACAAAATTGATCGTGCCAAAAAGGTAGTGGTTGATGTTAGGGAGGCGCATATATTCGTCTCACAACCACCACACATCACTTGCACTCTTCTCAACCTTTTTGAGTATGTAGTTCCTCAAGCCATTGGAAACTCGCTTTGCATCCTACTTTGTTTTGTTGAAAAGAATGCTTGATTTGTAAGGGCCCCTACAACTCACAATCATGACATAGCATTGGATAAAATGGGGGAGTCCACGACAAAGCAAGGGAAAAGGTTGAAAGAGGTGGTGAAAACATTTTGGGCAGAGGTAAGATACATGACATTTGATTATATCTCTAGTTTTTCAGCACCATCAAATATGAAGATTCTGGGAGCCCCAACCTTGGCAAGATATATGAGTACATTAATAGCATGCTTGCCCAAATGAAAACCCATATTTGGTGAGGGATGTAGCTTGGGAAGTACATTACGGTGGGATGTAGAGCTTGAGAAGTCGAAGTAGCTTGATGAGTCCTAGGATGTGCGTCGAGGATTCGTTGGGACCCCTTTGCAAGAGGAAGATGCGCCAAATAGTTCCAACACAAAGTGGTTCACAAGTGTTCCCTCAAATGACAACTCAAATTTTTAGTTGTGGACACAATCCTTTTTGCTTTGCGTATTAGCATGTGATATATCAATATCATATAACCTCCTAGTTTGACTTAGGATGTTGATGTATCATATGTATTCTTCTCGCCATTTGAGCTCTAATTTAGCATGTTAATTTATAATTCACATTTTCAGATTAAGGTATTATCATATGATTATTGGATCAATGTTTTTATTTATTAGTCTATTGTTTTAAATTTCAGCTTATTTTAGTTTGTGAACAAAAAATAATTTATTTATTTGTATAATATTTTAATAGCCATCCGTACCTTGCCTAAAATCTTGAAAAAAATTGGCCCTCCAAGAAACCATGTCCTCAAGACATAGGCAACTATGGTTCAAATAGGAAACTAGAAATGGTAATGAACATGACGCCCAAAATCTATTTGGATGGAAACTCCAAACAAAAAAATTCAACTCTAGCATTCAATAATACCTAGCATTTGCTATCCATTCAAATTACTAGCCTAATGTGTTCCTTGTATTGTTAAAATATTTAGTAGCCTGTTCAGTAATTTATAAGCATCCTTGATCTCAAGGTCACAAAATGTGAAGATTCTTTCATACACAACAAATGTTGATTTTGTATAATATATCAGTATCACCAGGTTGAAGTAGAATCTTACTTTGAACAGGTGGAGAGATGAATAAACCAGTTTCGTTGGCTTGACAATACTTATCTAACCATTTTATATCTTTATTACAAAAATGAAACAAAACCTTTTATGAATATTTTAAATGGATTAAGCATGCAGAGAAGCCAATAAACTTAGTTATAGAATAAAGCAATGAAGAATTGTCGCCCACTCCATTAAACTTGAAGATGGAAAATATGTGAGGATCCGAACAAGAAAATTTTGTCACTGTAAATCTGGAATGTTAGATGCTGAGAAGCATTTTACATTGAACTGCAAGACTAACAACCACCTAAATCTTGCATGTTAAAATCATTGTACTGTAGAATTCCATAAAACAATCAAGCTTTTCAAAGGACAGATCATGCGATATGAAAATTCCCCAGTTGCAAGAAACATCATAAGAATCCCCTCGTTTGCCATTTTCAGACTGGAAACAATTCAGATAATCAGTGGCCTTTACATGGATTTTTTTAATTTCTTTTGCTCGAAAAATTGTTTATTTTTTGTCTATTTCCTAGGTAGCCGATATGTTTCGGTGCGGGTACAAATAGAAGAATCCGATACATAAATACATCAATCATTTTTGCCCAGAAAACGGCCGTACAAACAATATATTTAACATTTAAAAATATTAAATTCTCTCCTGATAGATAGGAATTAACCACACAGTACGCATATATAACACAAATAACCACAAAATAGTACTAATAATTTATATAATGCCAACCAAATGCCAAATGACAAGTCACAAATGTCATGATAAATATTAAACTTAATTAATAGATCAAAATTAGTATGCAATATTCATCCTCTTCATCGAGAGCTTCAACAGCATGATGTGGTTCATTAGAACCTAGACTCGGATCACTCCCACTACGACTCCCATGTGGGTTTCGCAACACCAAATAAGCATCAAACCTAATGAGCAAAGAGAGGTATGTATGCAATGAGAGGAATGAGAGCTATGTGTTGCTTTTGCATTGTGTTGTTTAATGTTGCCTTTTAGACCTGTTAGAAGTTTCATTATTTTTCTTAGATAACATTGGTCACTTTATGTTTTAATGTTGAAAAAATTTAAGAAGACGTTTTTGCCCCAATACGCCTCATGATAAGTCTGCATTATATTTTAATGCTGAAAAAAAAAAGATGACGTTTATGCCCGAATACACCTTTGGTACACCCCAGATATGCCTAGATAAGTCTGCCAACATATCCAGCTGTATCCGTAATGGATATGTATAGTACCTGTATGTGACCCTGCAGGATGGCATATCTGCTACTTAGTATATATCGAATAGATTCAATTCTCCGACCCAGAAAACAATTAATCTGGCATGAGCCACATAAGCCCCAAGAAATTGATAAGTCAGACTTACCAGCTCACCAAGTAAAACCAGTGTTTTAAGGGTCACAACCAGCTAAAGCTAAAGCCCCATTAAAGAGCATTTCCATGAGGAATAACCTCCTCAAGGAATATAAGGTATTTCTTGCGGTGATCCCAAGCCACCATTCAAGCATGAATGCCTTCGTTCAAAATAAAATATGCATATTTGTGCATCATTTGATTTCCTAGTCTTCCATGAAAATCAGTGTTTTCTGTTTCCAATTCCATGTCACGGAAAATTCTTATTATAAGAAAAAAACTTTAGGATGAATAAGATACACAAGATGCAACTCCCTGTTTGTGTACTGCTACAAAGTACTTCCATGTAAATTATTTTACATTAAATTCATACTTCTCTGGTTTTCTCTTTGTTGATTGTTTTAACTATAAATCATTGGTCCCATAATTTGGCCTTGCACACATTGAGGGAAAATAAAGCATTTCATTTCCTTTCAATACCCTTGACTGCTACAGTTGGTCTTGATTAGCATCTTCTACGTTTCTTCTAGATGGGGAAAAAAATGGGAATGAGCTTCAAATAAGTACACCATCAGCCATACATTTTCTTCGCTCCAATAACAGGTATTTTAAGTGAAGTTGCATGTGGGTTAATTAAGTTGATGCAGGCAAATCAGTAAGTGCAATCAGAGTCTTATACTGAAATGCTTATGGCCTCAAGTAATTTATGCTGTTAGAACAATTACTAGCCTAAGCATTAAAAAGCATAAAGAGCTTGCATATCAGATCTAGATGAATGGTGGAAGATAAAAGAAGTTACAATGAAACTTCAATCAGTAACATTATTGACAGAAGACATACCTTAGCCATTGAAGTAAGCACATCGGCCAAAAAGAAATCTGCAAATGTGATCGGCTGTACAGAAAATATGTGTTACTAAGATAATGCAATTGAAAAATCTTGTTCATTAAGAAGCATGTTCAAAAGTTAAACAAAAGTAGGTGAAAACACTGTTTTTGATAAACAAAAAGCTGCAATTAAAATCAAGGTCAATTAACAAAAGCGCAGACATATTTTTATTGCTATTGGAATAACCCAAGTGCTATATTCTAAGTCAATACCAAAGAGGATACCAAGTACAAAAAGTTAAAATGGTTTTACAAAATGAGCCCTCCTTCCCTCTCATGCAGATTTTATTTATGTGTTTCACTGTGCTTGGAATGATGAGGAATGCATCTACACATCTAGACTAAAAGATAGATTCAAAAACATTCTGTATGAAAACCTTACTACAAATATCTATGCACTAGATACAGTGAAATGTAGCAGCTTTTAACTAGTCAAAAGCAACAATTTATGGATTGACATAAGCCAAATTAAGCTTCTCTATACTTCGATTATTTGAGATAAATTAGTTTCCTAAATTCAAAATTGTACTAATCACAGCCCCCAACTTTTATATAATTTCTTCTTTTGTAGAAACAATTATATGCTGTCACTAAAAAGCACTTGTATTAATATGCTCACAAAACAAAAGCATAGAATGGGGCTTATTAATTTTAGCAGTTGATTCCTTCTACTATATACGAATCATCTAGCACAAAAAAGGTCAGTCCCATGCAAACATTTTGAGAATTCAACTCGTAAAGTTGCTCATAATTTATTTGGACAGAAAGGATTTACTGGACGATAGTGATGTAAACCTGGCAATGGTAGGCCAAGAATTGGATGCCATAGGGATAAACATAAAACTGTGAGGTTTGGGCTAAGGAAAATCCAGGGTATATAAGAAGGGGGAGGATAATAACAAATGGGAAAGTTAAAATCTTGGGGTCATATAGAAAGGGACATGGATTACCTTTAACGATTAAGCTAAACTTTAGAATATATTAGAACCCTATCTCAGTACTATGAATTTATGAAGATTCCATGTTAAATGACATTCAATTTTGATAATCAGGAAAATTAAAGATAGGCGGGGTGTAGGGGAAGTAAATTTTCTCTACGAAACAGAATCAGAGAGATCAGATATTAGAGCGTCCTCTGCTTATCAAGTATATCCTCAATCACTTCATTTGAGGCTCTAAGCCTTTCTTTACTAACCGAGGTAAGATCCCATGCCCCTAGTGCATAAGGCTGATTCATTTCCATGACTTTATTGTTACTCAGGCTCCTTATGATTCACTCACACACATACGTGTAAAGATACTGTCCTTTGTAGAACAGATTGAGACATTCAGTAAACTCGAACGAAAATTAATAACCCTTCAAAATAACCAAGGAACATGTAAGAAATGTCCATTAATAAATAATAAATATGTCATGTTGCCAAAAACAGACTGGATAATAATATTATTAGCCTAGGAATGCTTATGCCAATGTTACACCATGAATGAGCCTAGAACCAATTACGGGAACACCTGGGACCACCATGAACCTGGATTTTCTTCCCTATAAACAAGTATTCTTTGTTCATAAGTGTGTCCATTATCATATCAGTATTCAGCCCTGTACCAAAAATGTACACTTCAACAATACCTCAGAGAGAAGTCCTCTCATACTTATTTATACATCTATGCAGCCTTATTTTCATGAAAACAAAAGGGATTTCCACAATATATTATCAATCACAAATCAACTACTTTTTATCCATGATTATAAAGCATCGTTCATACATAAAGAACATAAGATGACCCAAGATGTTGCCATTTTTGAACTTCTACCTCTCTATACTTCACAGATTCCTAACAAGATTGGGTTTGTAATATCATTTTAACATTACTAAGCAAGAAAAAGTCAGTAGAAATATGAATACCTCAAACAGAACTCTATACTAGAATATAATACTTCAGATCTCACCTGGAAGGGAAAAGTGAGTCGCCACAGAGTCCTTAAGAAGTAATATCGGGATGATGGATAAAATATGTTAAAAGGATATACCAAAATCAGCGCAAGAATGCTGTAAAGAATAACCTGGAAACAATTTAAAGAACGAATTTTAGAAACTCAGCATCCCTAATCTGATACGGATATGAAACATTTGGTAAATAGATTTGAACCCTGATAAAAGAAAATACTAATACAAAACTGACAACATAAAAACATCACTTTTACATAAATTATCAGCTATTAAGTAATCCAAATATAAAAATGCTAGTTAGCTCCCGATTATTCCTGTATTTCGGCATCAACCAACACTCTGCAATCAAATAAATCGTATGGTACATGAAAAGGTCTGTGTCACCATTGTAATATTTAAATGAGTTCACATACAGAGCCCTCTCGTTGGTGTGAGTTGATTAAAAGTATTAATGGGAATCTGTCAATCTATACAAATCAAATTTAAATAGAACCTTAATTTTTAAAAGGGCGTTTCTTTAAAGGCCAGGGATCCTAATTACAGTCAGGTAAATGGTACACATGCGTGTCAAGAATCATGAATAAAATTTAGTATGCTTGGATTAGGATAAAATGGCAGAGAAAGATGCAGTTACGACAAAGATAGAGACATCTACTGCTACATAAGAAGCAACATGTTAGAAACAATTTCTGACTCAGATGGCTTGTAGAAGGGGTTATAAATAAGTTCTTCCATCAAACCACTATCATTCAGAGAAAGACCAACAAGATCAGGAAACTATCCATTTATTTACTCTGTTTGCATTTACAAAAACACAGAAATCTTAAATGGTTTTTCAACTTTCAAGTTCCATTTTAAAAACATTAGTATCCAAATATGATGTAATGTTGTTGCAAACTTTCCCGATGCCAATAAAAGTACTAACACTGAGTAACCTTAACACTATATCATTAAGGTGGCCAGACAAATCATACGCCCTGGGAAAGCCAAAATTAGTTGACCTGACTCCATGAGAAAAGACGTGAAAACTGAATTCATTGTTCAAGGACAGAACCAGTGATAGGCAGCATAAGATTGCAAGCCAGACAGAATCAAGTAGCCTATGCTCATTACAGCAAAAGACTTAGTAGGTGACAACTAGTGTAATAATATTTCCAACAATGATATACAAATCAACGTTCTAGATTGTGCTTTAAGTAAATATAATATTAAAAAAACCACCACCCGAATTTAGCTATTTTTAGTTTTCAAATCATACAAGTGTAACGGAATTGTTACCCATTGCATGGCATAGTGAATTGAGTATCGAACTAAAAGCCAATAATGTATTAAGTTTATAGATTCTTGCTGTACCAAAAATTCACAAGAAATGTCATGAACAGTTCAATACGAAAAATGCATTCTAACAAAATGATAAAAGAGAGAACAGATATTACACTGGCTGAGATGCTGCCAATAACACTTCTCCATGGGAGTAAAGATACAAGTATGCTGTCATACTAGTCGGTACAATTATTGTCATCCATGAAGCGCACTGCAGGTTCAGATTAACATTAAGGAAAAATGAATAGTTAGATTTCAATCATAGACTCCACAAACATGTATGAAAGCAGCTCCTGAAAATTCACCAGATCTTAAATTAGATTGTTACGACAGAGGAAAAGTAAATGAATACTCAAAACACTAAAGCTACCCCAAACAAACAATGCAAATAAAAAGGATCCAAGAAGACATCCACTTATTGCAATTCCCTAACATGTTATGATTTAAATCATTTATACCATGATACCAGATTACTGCATATTTGCAAAAAAACAAGAATAATGATGAAATCCTATAGTACGCAATCATGTGGAAATAAGTATCACATTTTGAACCACTGGAATGCTCTTAAATAGGAGGATGAATAAAAATGAAACCAGAAATTGCAAGCAATCAAAAACCAAATTAAAATTTATCTAATAGGTCCACAAAGGTAGACAAATGAAGATAAAGTTTGAAGATTGGGCAGTAACAGTTTTTCATGAAACCCCAGAAATGAAACAGCACATAAACATCTGAGAATAATATAACAAATAATCATAAATCTATACAGAAAAAAATACACATAACTTTTCAATTTTTGTGCCTATAAATATTTTTAACACTGGAAACACCAGCAGATATCTATAAATGCCAGCAAATCAGCATATCGCCCATCAGAGAGGTCCGTCAGTAGAATGGGACGCAGATGATCAGCAAATTGTATTTAGCTTTAAGAACGGCAGGGGTGGGGAAATAGCACAGAATTTATCGAATGAAATAAACTGACAATTTAGAAATATTGAAAAAGACCAAAAACATGAGCAATGAGAGTTGAGATGTACAAGGATATCAGAATCCTGAACGAAAGTTGAACGAACCACCTTTCAAAAGCTACACAAGTTTCCAGTAAACCTTCAAAGGGATACACTTGTGAAAAAGCTGATTCTCTATATCACAATGGCTAGTAATATACTTCCATGACTATCTAGTGTGTGTCTCTCATTTTTTAAAATAGTTTCTAGAAAAAAAAATTCAACAAGTTTACCTGGTAATTTCTGAAGAGTTTGGAGCGTTTTTAAAGGGCTCATTTCTCTCTGAAAATTATCTCTGTAATTTCAGAAATCGCTGGGACTAGGGTAGAAATCCCTAGCCATCAGTTAATCCCCTGCTTTGGAGTGTTTAGACACAAATATCTGTGAAAAACACACCAGCTTCATTGCAAATCTAGAGCAGTATGGCTCAACTAATTGAAGGATATAATGCTACATACACCCCAATAGGAACACCAATAACACTCCCAAAACATGGAAGTTTGAGGCCATGAAATCTGGAGTACGTGAATTAGACATGTCATTAAATTGTTCCATGAAGTTTTGTGGAGATCCGAGCAGTTAATGTTTGATTCACAAACAGTGAGCAGCAGCACTATTTGCAACCCCTAAACAGAACAGTTTTACTGGAATAGAATTCACTTTTGCATATCACACCATAATGATCTAAAAATTTTGCATGTGAAATAGGCTCAAACTTTAAGGCGCTCCTCAAGTTTCATGCAGAAATTCTACCATTTGATTCATCAAACATCAATAACAATATCACTGACAGATGCAGTCTCAGCTTCCAGTCAATACTGAGTCAGTCTTCATGGCCAATCTTTCATGAGTAGTGGTTCAGAAAAACACATATCTCATGAGCTTGAGTGGTCCACTTGGCACCCATTGCAACTAAGTGATGATCAGAGAAGTGAAGCACCTGAAATTCCCAAGAGGTCACCAATACCAATATACTCTCATTTTTACACCTCATATTTTATATCTCTGAGAACTACCAAATTCATCATCTCAACATATCGTACTTTTGAATGGATTCAGTGTCCTTTGGTTGCTAGTTACCCACAAAGAATTCGATATATCTATGAGACTGCATCCTCCACTCCAAGCAACTACCAGGACGCTGCCATCCTCTTCTCACACTAGACAAGGTAGATTTGTTGTTTTTCAGATTAGACAGTTGGCTAACCCTCCTTGCCCACAATCTAAGGAGTCCCAACAGATGCAAATTACAAGCTTCCTCCCTACAACTACAGGATCGTTGGAAACAGGTATGTTCCCTCCTAGCAATGTTGAGCCAGGCCCGATTATTAGTGCCCTTTCTCCAATGGATATCATTGAATCTTGTATTAACTCTTTTATGGTCATTCATGGCAAAGTCCCTCTTGTACTCTAAATTCTGATGCAGATTAGGGCTAACATTGTTTTCAATCCTGGTCTATATTACTATTGCTTTCCTTGTCAACAAGACTTCCTTGCATATGATATTTTTGTAATATTTGAACTACATGATGTTATCTATTCTAACATTTTTAGTGTAACATGTTTTTGGTTCAACCCCATAGAATATTTTGTTGTTAAGCTTTTAGCTTTTAATCTTGCAACCTCTTGTTGTTTTTTCAGGTGTTGAAGCTGATTTTTAACTCCTTGTCATTGGGATTGGTTGAGCTTTCAGTCTCATTGATCTCAAATCTGGTTATTCATGGACATTAATATAATCTTTCTTTTCATCTACAGTAAGGAGGTGTTTTCTCTTTGTAAGTTCAAAATTTCAAGTGCATGTGCTTGAGGTTATTATGATTCTATAGTTTTTAAGTTAAAAACAATAATAAAAATTCAACACCGAAGTCCATAGAGTGTACATGTAATATGTAAAGCAGAGAATAACTGCTATATTATTATGGAGTAAGGTATGAAGTTCAAAAATAGGTTTAACTGCATAGCACATAGTACGCTTGAGACACATATTTGAGAGTAGAAGAGTAAAACCATGTGTCACCTATCCTAAAAGCCTGCAAAATCAAGACGCCTGCAGGCAAACTAATTTGTATCAAGAGTGAGCCAAATGCAACACTTTTTCACTCCCTAGGAGTGCATTGATGGAAGCTGAATCAAGTCTGTAACTGAAAACCTACCCCGCATTCAACAATTAAGCTTGTTTCCTATGCAAGCCGGGAAGATGAGCCATCACAAGAAACCATTAAAGAAGACAAACCTTTGACTGAATCTTGATGTACTTGTATAAATAAGCATATGGAATTTTTAATCTCACCCACCGCTGTGGTACTTATCTCATTAGATAGAAAAGCTTATTATGCTATGCATGTATCATTGATGAATATGCATGGACCTTTCTGGTTAGATTAGTAACCTGCAACGCTGCCATTTGAAGTTATTCGGTGATTTGGAACAAGATATACTTCAGATAAATTTCTGACTGACAAAGATTTTGATGAACCAAATTTTAAGTCACTAGCATGTTCAGCATTGACACTGAAATAGATGTTCCAAGTTCAGTATTTCACTTTCCAGTATTGCATGTAAATAAACCTTCTACTGCACGATTTTACATTCTCTTAATTGGAACTCCTACAATCTCACTTCCAGATTAAATTTTACAAATTCTCTCTTCGTTGAAACTTGGAACTCCTACAATCTCACTTGCTTTTGAAAAATATTCCCAGACACCCAACACTCTGGCAATATTTCATATCTATTTTCACTTGTGATTGGGCATTTGAACTAGAGTAGGTGTTCGAAGTTCAATATTACACCTTCCAGTATTGCATGTACATAAACCTTCTACTGCAGTTTTTATATTCTATTAAATATAATTCCCACAATCTCACTTTCTTCCAGATTAAATTTTGCAAAGTCCCTCAAACATTAAAAATTTCCATACGCCCAACACTCTGCTGCTATGTTGTATCTATTCTCAGTTGTAATTCAAAAGACATGTTGCAAAAAGACTAGCATTTGCCATTTCTATGGAATTAACCCTCTTAAATCCATGCTTCCTGGGAGTACCATACAATTCATTTTTTTGAGTTAAGTGTTTTTTCTGAATTCTTCATTAGTTTGATCATCATCTTCATAATGTTTGATATAATTTTGACCATGATATTCAGTCTTTTATTATACAGAAGGATGATTTGTCTTCTTGACTGCAAAATCACCATTTTCTTGAACTGCTGAAAGTCTCTTAGGGATAAATTTCATGATTCCCAAAAGTAATTTGTAGTTCAGGATCAGACAATTCATGCCCTTGTTCAGTATCATCTAAAGGTAGTTGATCTTCTATTTTCTGCACAAACTTTTCCTTCCTCTCATTTATTCCCATGGGTAATATTATGCATAAGTACTCTCTTATGTGTTTCTGCACATGTATGCCCTTAGGGCTGCAAATGTTGGATCCATTTTCATTCATTAAAAGTAGATTGTTGCCAAAAGTTGAATTCTACAAATGACCCCAAAGTTTCACTCCTCTCTTGTAGGATTTTCCGTCCTCCCTTCTGCAAATCCTTTTTCAGGCTCGGCAACCAAATGCTTTTCTGTCATCTTACAGGTACAAGGAAATGTTTCTGGAGTGTCATTACAGATTAATTTTCCAATTAGATTTGAGTTCCTTCATACCTCTAGTATTTCTTACTGCTATTCAAGTCCACCATCATAAATGTGAACAGGCATGCATGTCTGTTCACATCAAGATTACACTGATATACCATCAAGAGAAATGAACCTTAAAAAATCACAATGGTTGGAACCAAACATCCATACCAGACAAATTATTATTAATTATTCAATATGTTGTTTGGAACCATTTTATAATTATTACATGGAGAGGGTACTTAACTCCATTTTATAATTTACGTATAACAGCCACATTATCAAAGAGAGAATTCGACAAGATTCTGAACCTGTGTAATTATGGAAGTAAACATTCCAACTTACACACTACAAGAGTACATTTGAAAGCAATGTTTTTCGTAGAGAAAAGGCATTTATACCTATGATAAAATGCCTTTTGTATCGATCAATACTCAAGCCACCTTCTGGAGAATCGTTATAATTATTTTTGAAAAGGTGTACAAGACTGATTCAAGAGTCTTCCTGGATGTTTGGTATGCTCACCCCAAAAGAAGAGACTCACTTTAGGCGTTAAGTAAAGACTTGCAACCATGCAGAAAAGCTCATCTTTCTTGAAATAATTGAAGATTTGCTTGCCTGGTGTCATATTGCAAATTGTTGACCACAGAGTTCACAAAGAAATATTGAAAGAAACATGCTAGCAAGATAAAAGTGGTGGTGAAAATTCTAATAGAGAAACCACGAAAAGTAGAAGAAACCAAATCATTCTTGGGTCACATGGGATAGTCTAGAAGATGTAGCTGTTTCTTATCCTTGGAAATGTTGGCATGGAGGGTAGACCCATATCAATGGGGAAACGAAAAATAAGAAGCTTTTGCACAAATATCTTAAGCCAGCATCCAAGAAGTAAAAGCTATGCAAAGTCAAGTGTCCATTGAATCTAAAGAAGAGTAAAGTGGGGGATGAATTGTACATGTTGCTAAGGCAGCACCTGTAGAAAAACATGGCCAAAATATTGGACAATGTAAAATCCCTGGCAAAATAAAAGAAAACAAAGAGGACCACAATCTCCAAGAACAACTGAATTTGACAATAATGGAAGACAAATGGTTATATGCGAAACTTACAGACAATGTCGGCATTTTGCTTGAGACTGTCCCAAACAGGACCGAGAAGCTATGTTATGGTGCAGTCAGTACAGATGTGGTGATTGTCATGTTAATAATTGACACAATCATTCTGTAAAATTAGTGAATAAGATTGAAACGGGCATTGCCAAGAGGCCATGGTCATTATCAGAAGTTGAGCATTGATACAACACTGCCCGGAGATACTTGGGGTAGGAACCTCAAACTTAATAAAATAATAGGAGAAAAATGAAAAAAGAAAAATGAAAAAGGATAAAGATCATTCTGTAGACAGTAAAGACAGTTTTTCCTAGGTAGAAGAAAGATGAAACGCATTTAGCATGAGAAAGTTCAATAATAACTAAACATCTAAATAAAATGCATTACCTTCCATATTTCCTTGTGCGTGAGATAATTATTGTAGTCAAATTCAAATATTTTTGCATAGTTCACAGATGACTGTGAAAATACCCATACATTGACTCCCCAAAGCCATATCATCATAGCCTGAAAGAAATACAGAGAATTTTACCAGAAAGGACAAAATTGGAATGCAGAAAAATAGATAAGGAATACCCTGAAAACACATTTTTGTTATACGTCAGAAAGAAAAAGTAAAACATAGCTCACACATTTTCAATTGCTCTTAACCTATCTATCCACACATAAAGGCCACTGACCACAAGTAGAAGTGGATTATAATACAAAAATGCTTCATAAAGAAACAGATTGCGCAGTTTTTCATCCATCCTCATGACGGAGTCCATACCAATCTGCAATTTTTGGAGAATTAAAAACAAATTCAGATGGTATTTAACCCTTCAAAATCCTCAACTCTGATATGCAAATGATTAATATAGATTTGTTGGCTGAAAATGTTGCATTTTATTCAACACAAAAGCTTACCTTGAAACAAATAAAACCCCATAACAGGAAGAGTGGACCCTGGAGACAAACAACAAATAAATAACAACATCAAACAAAATCACTAACTCGAGAAAAATAAAGAATGAGAAAAGACAATTACATAGATGATTCTAAATGCCTTTCAAATCACTTACAACCATTGAGAATAAAATAGAAGAGCACTAATAAAAATATAAAAGCAGCTAATTTAAATTTAACCTTCCTACTATAGTAATACTAATCTTTTGATACATACACTGCAGTCACTAGACAAATGGAATTTCTCATTAAGTAAGAATGAAGATTCAGGCAGAGAATTTGAATTTAAAGATAAAAGCAGCTAATTTAAATTTAACCTTCTAACTATAGTAATCATTTGAAATCATACACTGCAGTCGCAAGACAAATGGACTTATCGTTAAGTGCGAATAAAGTTCCGGACACAGATTTCCATTTGGGTTTCACAGAAGCATAGATGATAGACTAGCATTTGCTTCCATTGTGCTTCCATGTTTCTGTGAGTGTACTAACAATTTTAATAATCACAGGAAGTCAAAATACTAGTCGTCTTTGCTTCTTGTGCGCCAATACGTTGACACAAACATGCAAGAACAAATGCACAGGTGCATGCGTATTACATACACACTTGCACACATAGTGACAATGGACAAATAAAGCTCTCACTCTGATACATTCCTTACCAATTTTTACAAATGAAAGATCTCACCAGTGAATATCACTTTGCTTTTTTTCCAAGTTATGTCCAGGGATCCAAGTTGTCACTGATTCTAGCAATCTATTATCTACTGGTTACAAAAAAATAAAGAAAAAAAAAAACAATGGGTTGATCTACAAACCCTTTTATCCATGCACATCTTAAATCCTAACCTGCAAAGAAAAAATTGTGTGGATGAGTATCCACGAAACTTACACATGTAAAGGATATACCTCAGATTCCAGAAAACATTTCCGACATACATAAACATAAATAAATTTTCTGGGTCAAACAATCCAGAGCAACCACCGGCTCACTCATCCATAGATTTCTAAATGTTCACCAAACACATCAAAGCCTGATGTGGTCTATCAATAAAGCTTCCTCTTTCCTGTGCTTTAACCCACATTAGACAAATTTTGAACTGCATACACCATAACAAGGCTTCCTCCCCACAGAGCTATAATCCACCTCTTCCTTCACAACATCTAATCCAGAATGCACATACCATCCTAGGGTTTCCTCTCCATAGTGATATAGTCCACCTCTACCTTTGTTACCAGCCTAAATATATGGGGTGATATAGCTTACAAGCACCTTCTTGTGCCCGCATGGATCGAAAGTATAAATGGAAGTCATCAAAATGCACATGAAATTCTTTCCTATAGTTGAGATAGGCAAATCTCAACACACACACAAGTCTCAACTTCAAATCTTCAAAGGCAGTATACTAGTCATTCCCTTCGTAGTCAGCACATCAAATGGGTACAACAATTGGGGAAAGTTCTTGATGAATATTCTATAATAAACTACATGACCAAAGAATTTCACAACACCAAAATCTTGAGTTAGCTTTATATACTGGATGCCATTTATCTTCTCATTGTCAGTCTTTGATCCTCACCAATTGAAAATATGACAAAACATCTTCCCAAATGAAACCATATATACAACCATGTCGTCAGCTTCAAAAGCAGCTTTGGTTGTTTGCATAGCTTAATCTATCTGCCAAGGTTACTCTTCAGGTGTGTCCCAGACTCCATGATAATGGACCAATCATCAAGAAACACTTTAAAAATAATCGTCATTTTGTCAAAGATATTCAATATAATTCACTAGCATTACGCAAGTGTGTTGTACAGTCCAAATGACATTCTGTTATAGGCATAGATACAGTTTTTTATTATGAACAGCATCTTCAGCATGTCCACCTCTGCAATACTAATCTGATTGCAACCACTAAACCCATCCAAAAGGAACAAATCTCACACTTGGCCACCTCCACCAAAATGGAGTCTGTAGCAAGATAGGGAGCAGGTCCTTGACCATTACAGCATTTGAACTCCTAAAATTGACACATACAAATGGGATAGAGATTCAATGCATGCCAATTGCTTTATCACAGGCTCATAATCATCACCCACATTAATACTTTGTGGAGCACTGTCAATTCCCAAGTTTATATTTACTGTCATCCAACCAGTAGAAGTTATATTTTTCTTGTCAGAAAACACATGAGCCAGTGCACTATCAATATTGGCCTCCCAAACCTTTAACTTGGTAAAGAAGCAATGCCCTCAGGTTGTATCCAGAGAGAATTGTCTCTTTGGCCAAAATCCATTGTTGTAGGCATCAACAACCTGGCCCCTTGGGTAATATCAATGCAAACGAAACATAGAGAGACAAACTCATAGACCCCAGAAGTCAACACAATAACCTACCATCCGAATGCTCATCATCTTTTCAACAATGTCCCAATTGGAGGACAATGTTCTCAAGTTGGTCATCATCATCAAAATATGAGCCAGCCAATTCTTGAATAATACACTAGGTCTTCAAATCAGCCCTTGTCTTCCAAGGCCAACCTCAACCACTATCAGTAGAGTAAGGCAACATATGTCAGCTTTTAAGGTGGGCTAACAACAAAAATTATAATAATAAAGTAACACACCTATCTACACATATTGAGTGGCTAGAATTTCCATGAGTTTCGATCTACCACTATTACCCTGAAAGTCGATGACCACAAAGTTGATCTGCTCAGTTTCCTTCGAGTCCCCTCTGGCAACAATTCACTGCCGAGCTTAAGTTGAGAGCCACATTGGTCAATGTTCAACCCAGCTAGTCCATTTGTGTACAATATGGTCATCTCATTTAATCAATACAGTTTTAGGGTTTTACACTCTGCCTTCTCATTAATCACTAGAAAATCAATTCGCACAAGTAATTGGTCAAGAACTCCATGTAATCCACAGACAACACCGAAGAGTTTGATCTTTACTATGGCCTCCATGCCTGCTACTTGTCTTACAATAGACAAGGCAGGTGGTTTGACAAGCAATGTCACTATTGCCTATGTCACCAAAGGTTTCTACAAATCCAGTGCCTTCACAACAACTGCATCCTCCCCAACAGCACCCATTTCCTTACCAGAGCAATTCTTTGGATATGCTATGGTGAGAGCCAAGGCAAATGTTTATACGCCGACAAAGTTGGCAATAGCAGTTGCTTTGTGCTTGGGCCATTTTTATCATCATGGTCCCTGGGCACACAGCATCAGTAGATTATCAATAAATTTTTCCTTGGATGGTTGGAAGAGTCTTTTGCAAACTAGTCTAACTCATTGCATGCTCGATATCCAATTATGGGACAACCATTGGGCATCTCACAGAATGCGTCTATCGCTGCCTACTTATTGGCGCATCCATTAGCAACACTTATTCATCCTTCTTTGTTTTCATATTAAAGGGACAATACATGACACTATGCCCAATTAATGCAAATTTCACAAAACTGATTGTTTGGAATATTTACACGCGTATACCCTTCAACACAACAAGTGCATCACACCACTTTTTTCCTTTTCAGTTTCCCCTTTCAAGTCTTTGGATGTTCTCAACAAAGCTTTTCTTAGACCAGCTATGGACATAGGCTCTGTGAATCTGAATCTTCTCTACTCCATCAAATTCTGTCAATGTTCTTATTCTGGCATTGGTCTTACCCTCACTTTCCAAGTTCACGGACCAATCATAGGTGCCACTATAGGTCAAAGATAACACTATCTTCATCTCGATGCTATACTTTGATTTCAGACCTTCAATACAAAATTATTTTCTTTAAAGCATCAGTAGAAAGGCTCTCCTACTGGGAAACTTATTCTTTTAGCCATCTATTGAATTTGACAAAGCCATTCTTTCCTTGTGTGTTGTCAGTTTCACAGAAACCTCATCGTCATCTCTCAACAACATGATTTCTTTTCGGAATCCTTCCTTAATATTTCCGATCAATCCAGCTAGGTGTTATTTTGTTTTGCATACCAAATGTTGTCTGCCCTTCACAAGGTCATTGTGAATGGCTAGAGCCAATATCCTTTGTCAACCTGACCATCGGTTGTCCCAATGATGATGTGCGTGTTGCAATGTGGCTGTCATCTTGATTATCGTCTCTTGTAAACTTGAGTAACTTTTGCTTAATTCTTGGTCGCGATGGGCTTGCTTTAACAGTTGGTTGTTTGAGTGATCTCCTCTAATTCAATAGACATTCCCTAGCTTTTCTTCCTCTCTTAGCTTGTGATCCTCTTCACCTCTAGAAGAACTGAGTAGTTCTTTTCCGTCTTGGTATCCCAACAACACCACTAGTCCTATTCTCCACATTCCGAGCTCCCAAGCAAAAAGCAAGCCTTGCAGCTCCTTCATCTGATTTGTCAATTTTTAACATGTTTTATGAAATTTTAGTCCTCCCCTTTGACTGCTGCCTATGAGAGGGGGCCCTTGGCCGTGTCCGAGTCCGGATACCTCTGGTCTAGGAAGAAGCTCCTCTAGTCCTGACAGATCTAATCTGAGGATCTCCACTAGGATCAAGTCCCCGCTTGGTGCCCCTCTCACCCGGAGCACAACAAAGAAAGATGTGATCTGTCGAGTATTAGTCCCCCACAGGCGTGGGGATGGAGAATCCCGTCACGGAGCTTAAGAGCTTCCTATAAATAGAGAGTGAGACACCTCTGATCATAATATCTGAAGAAGGTCGTGAACGTTGGGCATTCACTTTAAGCATGAAGTGAAACCTCCCTCTGATCTCATAGTAGATGGGGCACCGGAAAATGAAGTGTTCCTCTGTCTCAATCTCCTAGAGGGAGCAAAGCTAGCATATCCTCTTAGACCACCCAACTAGTGATCGCTCTCGACCCAAGACCTGTGGAAGCCAACTCGGGCGGCCGTGGATATGCGAAGAGCATGCATCCAATGATAGAAGATATAGGTGGGCCCCAAAGATACCAACAACGAGCATGACCACTACAAAGAAAGACCATTGGCCTCAGAAGAACGGTAGGCAAGGTAGATGTACCTATCTCTACCTGTGGAAGAATCAGAAAGTCCTTGGATGAGGTGCAAGAGTGAGACGAGACCAAAGATGACCTCAAGTCTGAAAGGGCGAGCCCCAAACTAGACAAGGATGATATTATGAGGGCGCCAATGATAGAATAATAATAAAACAATAATAAAATAAAGAACTTCTATTTTGGGGCATCAAAGATAGAATAATAATTAAATAAAGAATTCTATTATGGGGCGCCAAAGATAGAATTGGCTGCATGAGCATCAAGATCCTATTTTTAGGATGGAGAGAGGATAAAACAATTTTATATTGTTTATTCCTATTTTTAGGATGTGGTGCCAACATAGGAGAGAGGATAAAGCAATTTTATATTGTTATTCCTATTTTTAGGGGGGCACAAACTTTGGAAAGGGCCTTGGAAGTTATAAAGGCAGATTTGAGGTTTATTGTTCATTCATCTTGGAAATTCATCAATTATTTTCTTTGTCTGCAAGTAGCTTCAACTTCTACAATAGCAATAGAGGACGAAATCCCTCATTTGCATACAAGTCTCGAGGACGAAAACCCTCACATTTGAGCTTGGCAATTTCATTTAGGGGTTGTAGTGACAATTTAGGGTGCAAGTGTTTGTAATGAAATTACTTAGATTTGAATACCATCATCAATATAACACCAAAATGTATAGAAATGATCACAAGATGCAAGTAGACTGAAGTGCTCAATATGATGCTAATATCCTAGTCTCTAACTCCCATGTATACCCTACTATACTATCCAAAGCCATAAGGTTGACCCCACTAAGCATATAAAAGCATAAATAAATATGATATGACATGATAGGAGATTATATTAGCCATAGGTCGGCTATCCATATCCCAATATATGACCTAGGGTTAAGGGCGTAGCATGCCCCTCCCCTTCAAAGCAACATTGTCCCCAATGTTTACAATTTCGAATGGTACAAGAAATCTTCCTCCTCCCATGTTGTCATTGCATTGTCTCGATTCTTCCACTTGATTAGATACTCAATAATTACTCTCCTCTTCACACTCTACATCTAAAAAATTTCCTCATGTTCCAAACTAATTTGGCCTTCTTTATCCAACACAAGTAACTCTATTTGGGCTGAAACATTTTGTGCAATGACATTCCAAAATCCAAAAATGTGTCAGGTATGTGAAAGTGGAAAACTCTCTTTGAGACGAGAGAGCTTCAATTTTGCAAAAAAATATTCTTACCATCCACTTGAACTTCATTTATATTATTTTTCCGATGGGTGCACTCTTCAAACAGAAATATTGAAGCTTCCCTCTTTAGAGCCACATTATCTGAACTCTTATCCTCTATTTTTTCTTCAACTTGATCCTCTTCCTCTCCTTCTTCTTACTCTTCTTCTTCCTCTTCCTCTTCCTCTTCTCCTTCTCCTTCTTCTCCATCTTCTTCTTCTTCTTCTTCTTCCTCTTCCTCTTCCTCTTCCTCTTCCTCTCCTCCTTTTACTCCTACTTCTTTATTCCACCTAGCCAAGAAAACTTGTTCCATTTCCTCCCAAGACCAATCTGAACACTCTTGATTCAATTGAGAGACCCACCTCTTTGCTAGACCATCAAGCCAAAATGAAAACCAAAACCATGTCCATGTAGATGAAAAATAAATCTTCTTAAATTTGACCCACCATTCTCTAGCATCCACCTCACCCTTTCCATAGAAAATCATCCCCATGATGCACAAAAATTAGGGTTTCTAGAATAAACTCCTTTAATCAAGATTTAAGTGTCCAATTTATGAATTATTTCTGCCTTAATTCAAAAAGTAAAAAGAATAAACCCCCTTTTATTTTTCTATAGATTTCCAAAAATGTAAATAACTTTGAAAATTTCCAAAAATTGTGGCTTGCAGAGGGCTGAATTTAGGAAAACCCTAAAATGGTGATAACTTTTGAAAATTAGATCAAAAATCCTAAAATTTTCTAAGAATCTTACTTGATATGTGTCACAACTTCTATAAAAGTTTGGTTGAGAAATTTGAATTTGTTCCCAAGATATGGCCGAAACAAAAAGAATAGGGTTTTTGACCTAATTTTGGTCGAGATCACAGCTCTGATACCACTTGTAATGAAATTACTTAGATAGATCTGAATATCATCGTCAATAAAACACCAAAATGTATACAAATGATCACAAGATGCAAGTAGAATAACTTAGCCACTTCGAGGGGGTAACCTCCAAACCATACACAAAGACTCGAGTGCTCAATATGATGCTAATATCCTACTCTCTAACTCCTATATATACCTTACTATACTATCCAAAGCCATAAGGCCGACCCACTAAGCATATGAAAGCATAAATAAATATGATATGACATGATAAGAGATTATGTTAGCCATAGGTCGGCTATCCATATCCCGATATATGACCTAGGGTTAAGGGCGTAGCAGTGTTCCAGGAGTTCAGCTCCAAACAATTGTATTCAGACACTGGTATTTTTATTGTAGCTGGTTCATATTCAATAAATAAAATATTGTTTTTACGCATTATGGTTTGCTGTTTTTATATTAAAAATCAGATTATAGCTGCTGTTATAAAAAACAGATTTTTAATACTGCTGCCCTAGGGTTTAACAAAAATATCCAGATTTGTTAGAAATTATTTTCAAGGATATTACATTACTATAATATAAGAAAAATCGCTGAGAATCTTCATGCTGACTCGCTGAGGGACCTGGGACACTTGGAAAAGAGCCCTTCTGTTAGCACTAATGAACCTGTTGAAGATCCACCGGGACTTGATCTTGTTGGGAAGAACTCAGAAGGACCTGGTTCTGCCATAATGACCAATGTTGCTGGCGATTTGATTAGTGGGGGCCCTGATGGTATTGACAAGGAACCTGCAGATCATGTTCAAGCTGATAAATTTCCATTCATGGATTTGGATGATAGCCCTGTGGCGTAGACCTGTCCTTACTCTACTAGTTGTTTAATTTCTGAACTTTGGACAGTGCCAACCTGGTAGCTGCTTTATTGATGACTCTATAATCGTTGTAGTCTGTCTGTTAACTCCTTCATTTTTGTGGCTCACTCTGTAGGCTTGAATAATGCTCTTTTCTTCTTGGTTTTACAGTTGCACTTACATTAAACATATATTGTTTTGTGGATGTTCAACAATCTTAATAAATATATTTCTTAGACTCACAAGTGAAACTCGCGTTAACAGACCAACTCCCAAAGTTTTGACTGCTGAACGAGACCTTAATCTGACTCATGTTCTGCTCCTATGGTCTAAATTGAGCTAAATAGAGAAGACACATAATTAATTACTAGTCTGTGAAGGATGATGCATTGAATTATTGTTCCACAACCTAACTTGAAACAAATACATCAAAACCTCAAAGGAAACACCACAAGCAGAACTAACAAAAATTATTAAGATAATAACAACGCTGGAAACATTCTA
The DNA here is from genome assembly GCA_018340775.1 of Taxus wallichiana var. yunnanensis. Classification (NCBI taxonomy): domain Eukaryota; kingdom Viridiplantae; phylum Streptophyta; class Pinopsida; order Cupressales; family Taxaceae; genus Taxus; species Taxus wallichiana. Next base: position 713,801,835 of record CM031234.1, on the reverse strand, counting down.
GTTACAGGACAACTCTGACTTTGGTTGATCCAGGCAGTTTCATGCAACTTAAACATTAGAGCCATCAAGCTAAAAATGTTCAGAGAGTATGTGTTTGTTTCAGCACATCAAGCTTTAAAACAATTTCACAAATTGCGTTTGTTTTCAAATGTTTGCAATCAGACATGCAGGAGGTTAGGTTAGCCAGTGGGGTATTATATGACAGAACTTTTCCTTGTTCTGAAAAGTATACAACAGGCTTGGGGCTACTGGTGGGAAACAATGAGTTTCACACCACTGACCAGGGTTCCATTACCACAGGCTCCTCCACACCTAAAAGTGGTCATGGAGAGAAATGGAGGTAGGGATCAAACTTCTCATAGTGAACCACATGGAAAACACTCTTATATTACAGACCAAAGCTCATACCCATGTACACCTTGATCTCTGTCTTAAAATTGATCCTTATTGGCCATCCTGTTGAGGGATCAAGTGGTTCATCTTCAGAAAGGAGAAAATTGCATATGCTAAATAATTTGAAATGGCAGGACCCTCTCTCACATTATTTCGAATTAAACTTTGACAAACGCCACCAGGGGCAGTCTAGGCACTTTTTGGGCTTGTTGTGTCATTCAGGATTGCTCAGGTTCCTTAATAAAGGAGGAGGCCTCTTTGAAGATGGTTGATGAATCGAACAACAAAGTGGAAGCCCAGGCATAGCTATTGGGAATTCAAGTGGCTGAGTGTTGTGGTTTAGATCACTTGACGAAAGAGGGGAACTCAACGGTGATCATAAGAGCCATCATAAACTAGGGTTCGCAATGTTGGAAGATAGAAAACAATCTCAAACAGGCCTGTAAAGTGCCCTCGAAATTCAATTCTCGTTTGGCTCAGCAATGCTATCATGAAGTGAATGGGATGACGGATCACTTGGCAAATGTCAGGATTGATCAAAGTTGTGATTTAATCGTTGATAGTATTATTGAGAGATGCAATGGATTAGGGGAGCGTTGGATGGGGACCTCCCCATCCAACAACAACCTATAAATCTTGATTTATCTTGGTCCATTCACGCATTCACTGGTTTCATTTTCCCAATTTAACCTTTATTGTTCACTCGTGCCAATTTCCCATCATTTGACTTCAAGCCATCCCTTGCCATCATATCAACTCCCACAGTAGCTCCTATGTGACACTTATGATGCGGGGCATAGGGGTTATTGGTTAGGGAATGGATTTGTGGGAAATTTTAATTTAAGTCAACTTCTCTACCATTGTCCTTTGCGGTGCTGCTCATTTGATTCCCGCCTGCTGGCCAGTCATAACAATGGAGCCCGGGTTTTGTTTTTATGAGGAAAAGAGGGAAATAGAATTCCACTCACCTATCTCACACAAGCGAGTGGAAATTGTCTTCATTGTCCAATCTGGCAAAGTGTTGCAGGCATTAAAGGCAGTGCTTGGGATTGATTATATGGAGATGGAAATGTGGAGCTGTGTTAGTTCAGAGGTCGCTTCCATTTTTGTGTCAAATTTGTTGACCTGCCCTCTTCCTGGACAAAATCATGGTGCAGGCGGTTGCTTAGCACTAGATTTGACCTGAACACAAGAGTGGATTGGAGAAAGCCCTGAAGATTACTAATCTCTGGCAACCAAGAAATTTACCCATTGTTGGGGTAGAATGCCCAGGCTTGGTTTCCATGGCTTCTTTTTGTGAGCTAGAGGGGTGTTTTCTGTTGCTGGTAGACTTGGTGAAAAGAATACAGGTAATCCTTTCTATCGACCACATCTTTACACTCCACGATATCATTGAGGCGGCTTGCCGTTAGTTTTCAAAAATCTTTTGTTGTTTTTTAGACTTCAGAAAGGCCTTTGTCAGTTTCAAACATTTGCTTTTCCAGATATTGTGTGATGTAGGCATTCCAGATTCTCTCATTACTGCCGCTTGCAGGATCTATGAGACAATTGTTGGGCAGTTTCCTACTTCCCATGGTCTTTCTAGCTTTGTGAAGAGTATCATTGGGGTCAATCAGGGATGCCCACTCTCACCCATGCAGATGATGGTTGCATTTTACATGATATGACGATAGTCATACTGCTTTTTGCCCATGATGTTGATCTCCTCTCTCACTCTGCCAATGGTTTACAGAGACAACTTGATTGTCCTTGCGCATTTCTGCAAGCTTTGTCAGCCAGTGGTCAGCCTTAGCAAAACCAAGGCCATGATATTCAACACCTTCACATGTTCTCTTTCCTAATTCCAATTCCTCTACAAAGGGCAATCTTTGGAAATCACATAACACATCCAAATGCTCTCTTCCCTAGTTCCAATTCCTCTACAAAGGAAACCTTTGGAGATCACATCGGCCTACACTTACTTGGGAGCGCAGTTTTAGGACCATCTTTTAGCATGAAGTCTATCTCTCGATCATGCTTTTGTAAGGGATATGCCTCCTTTCTGTCTTAGAGCACCAATGTTTTCAGATCCACTTCTAGGATTTCTCTTCAAAGATGCGCCTCTTCAGTACAGTTATCAAGCCTATGGTTTTGTATGGGTCCGAGTTCAGGACCTGGACTGGGGTCTATCGATTGGCCTCCTATTGAAAGGATCTAGACTCTCATGATTCAGCATATAATCCATTGCAAGCAGACTATTCATGTGTGCATCATCCAAGCTGAGTTTGTCTTGCAGCCTCTGCACCTTGAGACTATCTTCAAACTCACTAAGTACTTTCTACATTCACTGGATAAGACCCATGGGGTATTCAGCTTCAAATCATGGGAGGGATCCATACTTAGCCCTATGTTCTTCGGAGAGGATTGCATCATTGGGCCCCGATTAGATTGTTGGTATTATAAGACTATTTGCTCCTCTAGTCAATCAACATCTCTTTTGGTAGGTTACCTCCTTTCAAATACTCTTTAAATGCTCCTCATCGGCTTCTTCCCTTGAAGGAGGTCATCATTAGAGTTGTCAAAGAGGATATCTACATGCATTACATCCAAGTCACTTGGACCTCTCCTCCTCAGCCACTCAGCCCCAAGCTTTCCTTTTATGCCGAGCATTTCTTGTGGGTGGGGAACAATGTCATCAACATCATTTGTTTCACAACTTGAGGTTTTTGCTCAGCCAACTGAGGGTGTGCCCACACCAGTTATGGGTAGAGACTGATCATCATATTCCATGTTAGGGCCGGATTTGTCATCTTCGCTCCCTCTGTGGAGACAAGAGAGTACTTCATTTTCGGATGCCCTATTTATTATGAGATCCAGGGAGATACTATTGTCTTTACAAAGACTTAAGCACCTCTCTATCCACTTTCATTTGGTACTTGGACCAACGATGCCTGGGCCTTTTCCGTTGCAAGGTTCTCACCCTTCAATGCAAGTTCCTTCAAGGAGCTTCTAGAGCTTGCACGTTGATCACCTCTTTCTTTTAGCCATCAAGGAGGTTGGCGGCATTATGTACCCTATGGTCACTATTGCTTAACACGCAGAGGAGGTAGGTCAATAAGTGGCGGTGCTCATCTCTTCATGGCACTACTAGTAAGGTGCCCCAACAAACTAGCTCTTGATGACGAGGATCAGCCCCTGCTCAACATCAAAGATCCGATCCTCGATGTTGTGGATTTGATCCTTCGTGACGACTTCCCAAGCCGCGGGGAAAAGCACACATTACGAGTTTCTTCACTTCCACATGAATTTCCTCATACTTGGGTATTAGAAGGGATTCTAGGGGGAGTGTTTTGCTTCCTCCCAAGATTAACCAACATGGCCCACCCAACCCTAGACACACCACGATGAGCATTATCAAATCCTACAATAGCCCTTTCACAGTGATAAACAATGACACAAATGACTCCTCTATCTCAGGCACGGTCAAAGATGTTTAATGGGACTACCATCCAGTCTTTCCAACTTTCATCAGCCCATGCTCTTTGGGGGTTCTTGCTCCCCCACATAGCTATTTGTATTGGTACCCTAACCACATGGGTTGGGGACTTTACTACGTTGAATTTACCCCTCATTTATTTTCAGTGCTTTTGTTCTTCTTTTATTTAGTTAGTTGTTGATCTTAGGGTCCTTTTACCCTAGTACTTTCTATCGTAATTGGATGTATTCTCGAGTCCCATTGACCTACTTTGGTCATTCATGGACATTAATATAATTTCTTTCTTTCTTCTTTTTCTGTAGGCAGAGTAGGGGCAGAGGAGAACATCCCCATATTGACCATCCCCTCTTAAGCATCTAGATGTGGTTGTTTCAGCAAAAGTGGAGAAGCAAGTGTGGAGGCGGCTGCAAGGGATGTGCATATTTTGGTGAGGCTGGCTGGAGTAAAAGTGCCTTGTGCTGCTGGTGATGGAAGAAACATGGGGGTCTGTCTTCTCCTGCGGTTGCTGGAGCTTCATCTTTTGTTGCTGTTGCTGTTGCTGTTGTTTCATCTACAAATTTATAATGTTGGGTGGTGTGGTTTTTGGGGCTTTGGTGGCAGTATACAGTATAAGTTTATAATAGGTAGTGGTAAACAGTGTTAGCTTATAATATGCTTAGACTAAATGTTTTTTTTTGGGGTCTGGTCTGAATGTGTGTGCCTTTTCTTAGGCCAGATGATTCATAGGTATGATGAAAGCTTGACTTGTCAAGTTGCCCTTTTGGGCCGTGAACTGAAAATGCTGGATCGATATGTATCAGTTGTTTTGTTTATGCCATTATGGTAAAATTAAGGTGGAGGAATCTATACAATCCTCTCTTAAACTGATTAAAAAAATTATGCATCAAAATCTGCTATAATTTAAAAACAGTAACAACTAGAAACGTGTAGCTCAGAAGAGATGTTCTGTACAAAAATCTTCACATTCTTATGAAAAAAACTATTATAAGTTACCGGAAATAGTCTTAGACTATACCATCCATTGTACTCTTTAACAGAAATTTAAGATGCCATTTTTCAATGAATTTGAAAATAGCACAAGATACATAAAAATCAAGGTCAATTACTGAAAGGACTCCATCTTTTGAAGTTCCAAGAGGCAAGGGCGATCCTGAAACATATTGATGTCAAATGCACCTTTATTCGCCATAAAGGACCAGGAAGTGGCACTGTAGACAATGCTTGCTTAGGCGAACTTCCAGATGAATTTCCAGAAGACTTCATCTGTTCCGCTTCAATGACAGCCAGAAATTTTTCATCCGATGTGACTGCTTCAGCTGAACCAGAGCAATTCAGTAAATTTCATTAAAAAAATTAACTCTGGAAAATTCAATAAACTTAGTATGAGGTGAGAGAGATCGTTATTGAAAACATAAGAATCGTAAGGATGGTGACTTACCCAGTTCTGAAACAACAGGTCTGCTGCTAGAACGTCAAGAAGGGGGCTATTCACCGGTATTGACAAAGATGATCCAAACATAAGTGAAAGTAGTGGGTGGCAAAATAGATCTACTTTTATATTTAAATAGAGTAACCTCCCTTTCCACGCAGCTTGAATTTCTAATGGCATGAGACATCCTACCTTAGACCACTTGCACCTCCTGTAAATGTTCCAAGCATTGTTAGTCTCCATGTGTGAGCGTTAATATTTATGTGGATTTGGATAGATGTCTATAGATGTACACGCATGCAAAGATACTCGGAGCATGAAGAAATGTAATTGTGGTGCATGTATATACTATGAATACTTTATAGACATGATTTTCAGAAATCCATAGGGTATACAGCTTACTAGTGTTACATTCTACTGTAGATTTAATATCTATAAATTCAGTAATGTGTTGTGATATCTGTAAACCGAATAGTAATTAACTTTATAGAAGTTGTGAACTGCTACACTGTAAATATTTTGTTTAGAACTCTATGTTAACATAGATTTATCAATCTGTTCCCGACCCTAACAGATGAGAAGTTGTAGAAGGAAGATGTCAGCAAATTCATAGAGGGATCTCCCAGATAATTAGAACCAAAAACAGTATTCATTTATGGTATTTTGTTTGGATACCATTATGCATACCGAACGTTAACAGTTTTAAGATCACTGGCATTCAAAGTGTGAAAATACAATGATAAGAGATGCATTATATTATGTCTAAACATCATGGTAAGGAAAAGAATTTCATTACTTTGTCTAAGCCTGACAAACAAAGTCATTCAGTCAACAACCATGCCAGCAGTTTTGAATAGGTACACAAATAAATAACACTAAATGATACGTCAAATTGGATGATGACAGAAACAGAGTACAAAACAAACCATTCACAGTATGAACACAGATTAAGCATAAGCATGCATTAGGAAAAAGGGATCAAACAAAAAGGAATTATATTAATGTCTGTGAATGACCAAAGTAGGTCAAAGTAGGCATACGCTCCTAAATATAGTTATAAAATTTATCAGAAAACCTAGAAAACATCCATGAGATTATCCCATCTTGAGGATTGAGGTAAGAACTAGGAAGGAACTCAATATAGCAATGATATGAAATAACTTTCCTAATAGTAAAAACCAGTTTGTAGTTTGCACATGCTAATTGTATCCCACCATGTTTCTAGAGAAGTAAAATAGCAACCATTTAAATGAATGACATTTGATTCTGTAAACGGATAGCAGGGATTTTCCAAAAACCTTCGCAATTTCTACCTTTCAATCCCGTGATTTTTGTTCAAAAGATGGGCAGATTACAACTAAGTAAAACTTCAAGTCTGGAAGATGCCTACAATGAAAAAATCAGAGTTTGAAGTCACTAAATGGTGTGCAAACAAAATGTAAAAAGATCTACGAACCTGTATAGAGTCTAGACAGATCATTGGCAACTTGTTTGTAAGAACTCGATGACAGCAATATTCCTTCCTACTTTCCAATATCCTCCTCGCTTGCACTGTAATGTGGCTGAATTCTGCCGTTGGTTGGTTTTAATTGGCTAGTTACCAGGAAGGTCGGGATGAATTGATAAGCTTGGAAGGACAGAATTAACAGGTGAACTTTTAAGGATTGTCCAAAATGAAATGACACTTCTGAAGAGCAACAATCCCCTCTCCCACGGATAATTTACACTTTGAACATAAATAACTTAAATTACGGTGCAAGTGTGAGCCATGGGTGTAAAGCCAGTACATCACCATACCTAACAGTCAGATCATGGCAGAGAAGCTTTAAAGTTTTCTCGATCCTTTCTTTTTACATGGAAACTGTAATTATTACAACTCTTTTGATTAGAAATATATGACAACTAATGGATGCAGTCATGAAATTTGTAGGGTCAAGTTAAACAAGATTCAGTCAATCATTGATACAAAGGTGACTTTAGCATATCGTTGCAATATCAGAATGTTATCAATTGATCTAAATCCAGGACAATAAAGTGAAATAATACTGCCTTTTCATATTAGCCAAGCTTTTAAACGTGCAGCATCTAGTGGACTGTTGTCTAGTGGCAAGGCAAAGCATTTGACATGATGATGACATGGGTTGAAGCCCCGCCAAATATGCCTCCCATGTTAAACGGCCATGGCTTCTAAACCAAATGTGTTCGAAGCTTGATGTTCCATTCCCCTGTGTGGATATTAGATGGCAGACTGAGTATTACAGTTTACCTATGTAAAAATGTCTAGGTTTGCAGATCTCCAACTCAATTGATTTTGCAAAAAGATAATAAAGAGTATTTGGTTCTTGACAAAATACAGAGTTCTTCTACACGGTACTCTAACTATTGGTGGCCTTTTCTGTCCATCTCAGAAATAAAAATTATGTTATGTTAAAACAACACAATCCACACACAAAACTCTCAAAGGGAAAAATATAGCAAAAGCACAATGCATACAATATATATATATAGTCTAAACTCCCCAATGAGCATCATCATATCCTGCATCAGCCCTTTCAGAGTAGGAGACGATGACACAATCAATTTCTCTGTCCCAGGTATGGTCATAAATGTATGACAGGAGTCGCATCCAGTCATTTCGAATTTCATCAGCCAATGCTCTTTGGGGCTTCTTGCTCCCGTCACATGGCTATTTGTATTGGTTCCTTAACCACATGGGTTAGGACTTTGCTGGTTTGGGTTTACACCCCTCATTTATTTTCAGTGCTTTATTTCTTTTTTTTAACTCAGTTTGTCTTTGATCCAAAGGGTCCTTCTACCCTTAGCACTTTCTATTGTAATCAAATCTATCATCGAGTCTCCTTGACCTTATTTGGGTCACTCGTGAACATTAATAATTTTCATTCTTTCTTTTTTCTACCTAAATATGTCAGTTAATGGCACCTCAGCAAAGACAAACACTTCAAAAATTTCTTCTAAGTGGATTCTACATTTCAATTCCTAAGAAAATTCACATTTCACAGAAGCAAATGTGTGAATTAAGATACGTAATGCAACCTTACAGCAGACATTTCCTCGTAAATCTTCAAAAACATGTTGAAGTAGACATTTGTAGAGTAAAGGTCACCAAATCTGATCCCCAAGACATCTATTTTTGAGTCAAATTTGAAACTAAAAAGTCCTAGCATACCTTAATTTGCTATTTCAGTGAAGACATGTCTACACAGCTCTAGGCCATCGACGTATACATATTATGTTCCATAAAAACACTGATCAATGTTTCTGTAATTATCCGTTTTCTTTAAGTAAATTTAAACTTCAAAAAAAATCTAAAATCTGTAACATTAAGGTCAATGGACCCAATCCCTGGGACTTTCATTTCTCATTACATTTTCAAAAAAAGCCCTACCTTACCCGAGATTGGTAAGCCAAATAAGGACGTGAAATTCACAGGCAGAAAATCTTGGACCATACATGTATACATTGCCAATTGAGACAACCAGGAAACCCAAACTTAACCTAAAATACCAATTCAGGCAAGAACAGGAATACGGTAATACCACAGTTTGCGGCCATCGAGAAATACATCATTTGTTTATAACAATGTAAATTAAGAACTCCACAATAATTAATAAAAATTTACTTTTTTTAAACCTTGCCGCCAATTAAAATAAATGTAAATTTTTAGGTCTTCAGCAATACGTAGCTCAAAGGTTATCTGATCAAATTCCTGGGATTTTCGTTTTCACTAAACAAAACCTAGCTTGCCAATTCAAACAATGAGGATAAGAATGCCAGAGGCCTAGGCCATCAGGTATACACATTATTTTTCAAGAAGCTGCTGGTTCAGATAAGATATTCTTCAAGAAGCAGCTGATTGAAATCCCTATAAATATTCACTTTTGTTTTGAGTCCTACCTGCCAAAATAAAACTTCAATGTTTTATAAAGTGTAATTGATTTTGCAGTCAGTCTTGTGGACTGCTTGACTGTTGTTCCTGCTTTTTTTTCTAGGCTTATATCCTTAGGTTGTTTGATTTTGAGGCATAACCCCATGCCGACTACTTAAATTTAAATAATTTATACTATTTCTTATTTTATTTTAAATAATATATACCTCTATTTCATTGCAAAAAAACTTCAAAGTCCTTAAAAGCAATTCAGCCCTAACTTCCCTCGATAGCTAATTCAAACAACAACAGGACTCCCATAGGCATACGCAGTCGCTATTAATTTTTTTCATATAAATGCATATTAAGATCTCTATAGTTATTCACTTACTTTCTTCCTCATTGCAAAATTTGAACTTCAAAGTTCTTCTGGTCAGTTGTAGCAGAAAGGTTATTACATCTAATCACTGTGACCAATTTTCATTAACATTTGAAACAAGAAACCCCTCACACCTAGATCGATACTTCAAACAAAAAGCAGGTGGAATGCCTAGGTCATGGTACACATTTTCTATTTCATAAAAATTGCTGAAAACGTCTGTTGTTATGATTCGTTTTTTGTCATCCACGTCAAGGTTCAATCTCCTTCAAACCAATCATATCGTAAAGCTCATCCTTCTAGATCCCTAGGACTTTCATTTCGCTTATATTGTACAAAAACTTAAAAACCCCAAACTTATCCTAAAATGCTAAAGCAGACAATTCACGGATGAAAAGTTTAGGCCGCCGTGATATGCATAACTGAACCTCAAAACCCTCGAAAAAGTTGTTAAAAACTCCAAACAGACGTGTAGCTAAAGTTCACAAGATTCGATCCCTGGAACATTCACTTTTGATTAAAATTGGAACGAAAAAACCAAAACTTCCGTTAAATCCCTACTTCAAACAACCACCACACGAATGCCCTGAGGCTAGGCATACATAAATCGTTTCATAATAATGCAGGTTACGAGAACTCTATAATTGTTTGATTCGCTTTCTATTATCTGAAGTTCAAGCTTCTCCAAACATTTAGCCGATCTGCAATAGAAGAACGTGTTGCCGGGAATTCAGTCTAGAAAAATTGACGCCCTGAAATCGATATTTAGTTAAGTGTGATAAATTTCCGAACCAGCAAACTCAAATTCTCGTAACTCGCCCTAAATTTCTAATTCAAATCAGACAAGAACATGGATGCCACAAAATATTGCATAACAATGCCGATTAAAATATTCATGTATTCATTTGATCCTACATAAACTTCACAATTCCAGAAACAAATTATCGATCTGCAGTTACGAGATAACATTTACCGTGAATTTGTTGCCCTAATCTAGATTTTATTCATACCTGAAAGTCTTGATAACTTCATCGATAGCTTTTGCTGCGCATTGTTCAGGCCGCAGCAAAAACGCGCATCCGGCCGTAAAATTGTTCACATCTATTTATGCGGTGCCTAAAGAGAGTTAAATTCCCCAACATAATTATTATTACGGCGTGTGAAAGAATTAAAAAGAGAGGAAATTAAATGATATCGTACCGGCTACGGGAAATACGCTTGCGATGGAAGAAAGAACGAGGTATAAGACACGAATCTGGTGAACGTGTCAGTCGTGTCCCTTGTGTTAGGTAATTTTTTATGTCACCGGACGGTGAATGAGAGGGAAACGGCATGTGACGGAGTTGTGTTGACGGTCGGTCATGTGGATTTTTCTAAAATGCACGCTGCTTCCGTCAATGACGGAAATATAAAGTCGGCCTTTCCGGTGATCAATTACTCGTAAAATCCACGGTGCTTCCGTTAATGACGGAAATTTAAAGTCAGCTTTTTATTTTCGATGAATAAAAATTCTGTTAAAAAATAAGGTAACCTTCTCTTTCTCCTAAGACCCGAGCGGCAGGGGTTAAATTTGACGCCCGTTTAGACGTTTTTGCTATTTTAACCGTAAAATACTTGCAAATATTTGTAATAACTGTCACATGTAACTTGCATATTTAAAATTTGACCGTCATTTTTATATATATGTGTACATAAATTATAAAAAATATATTGAAATATATCTTTAAAATAACTAAATAAATATAAAATAAATACTATAATTGACATTATTTTGTATATTTTAAGGGTGGTATTAAAAATGACCGTCATAGAAAATATGTTTGATGAGGCATAGGTGGCCGTCAAATTTAACCCCTGCCGAGCGGTGTTGTATGGATGTGAAGTTATGGGTTCGTGCCTAGTGGCAAATTGTATGAGGTCTAATGGATATGTTGAAAAAGAAGAAGAACTTTTAATGTCCATGAGGCTAACAAAAATAGTTTATGGGACAAGAGATCTTCGCTAAAGATATTTCTAGCATTTTGATCCCCGATGGTGAGTTTGATAATCAGCTTCTTGTTTTTTCAACCATATTTTATTTGAAATAATAATAATAATTGTTTTATAGTCATGCGATACTAGGCGGCTTTTTTTTGGGCTGCAGGCGCGCTTATGGCATATGGGACTACCTCGTACTCCCAATATGTAGGAGGCACCTAATTGTGCTATAAATGAGGCATACATATCCTACCCCCTACAAGATTTGAACTTGTGACCTTTATTTCAAGAGCACAAGTTCTTCATCATTAGGTCAACTCAGGTGTACAACAACCACCATACTAGCAAACTTGGCCCTAATGTCATTATAAGCATTACACTCCAACTTTAGATGTGCGAGAAGACACAGACTCTCTCTTCCCATACCTCTTTAGGTCTTTTCCATCTACATGTTTCACACCGAAGACAATGTGAATTAGTCCTCAATTGAGCTATGAAGATCTTTGCTTTCCACACGGGATATTAGCCCCTATAAAAGCCTTTTGTTGATGATCACACATAGAGTTAAATTCCTCCAAATAATACCTCTTCTTTCTCCCTAACGACTTTCCCACATAACTTGATGAATTTATCTATAACAAAAGTCTTTATCTCTTGGCTATTATTAGGACATGCATTCAAGTAAATGTTCCATTTTTTAAGGCATTTGTTGTTTTGATTCATCCATGACTTCTTTCTTTTCTCCAAGAACTTGTTGAGGATTGCCTTAAGCCAATTACTTCCATCCATTTGCTCGACCCTTTTTAAATATGTTATGAGACAAACCATAACAATAGCTTCTAAAGGTACAACACCCGTTTCAAGCTAGAAGAATCTCATATGGGACCGAGATCTTTAATTTGAACTTGCTAGTAATCATGTTTTTTTGAATCCTCTCAAATTTTTTTCCACCTTAAGTTTGAAATATGCCTTAGGTCATCTACGTACATCCATTTGCTCGACCCTTTTTAAATATGTTATGAGATGAACCATCGCAATAGTCTAAAGGTACAACATTGCGTTTTAGCTAGAAGAATCTCATATAGGACTAAGATTTTTAATTTGAACTTGTTAGTAGCAATGTTGTTAGCAAACCTCACATCCATAAAGCACCACTGGAGTTACTAAAAGCCCAAACAAAGTTTGCATAGTTTTCCAATCCCATAATTTCGCCTCTCTGCATTTGTTTTGGAAAGCATAAAAAGCTCTCCACCCCCTAAAGTTCTCTTTTTGCTATAAATCTCCCAACTGAGATTGTTATTAAAGTCAAACCCAATATATTTATACTTTGTTACTTTCAAGAAGGAAGAATATGAGGAATCAGAAACTAACAATTGCACACAAGTTGTCAAAATACGTTGAAGGGGATAAGAACATGGATATACAAAAGAAGGACATTTTTATTGATGAGTGTGTGGTTTATAGTGGGTGTATATTTTAATTACAATTATAGAGTGTAGTTACATGTTTTATGTAGTTTGTTCCCCTATGTTTGTTGTATGTGGAGGGGAAGTTGTGTACAACATAGTCTACGCTCCTCTTCTTTGCGTGTATGAACATTTTTGTATACTTCATTCTTGTGTAGCACTCAAATGTAAAAGCAAGGGATATTTGTAGATCAATGAGGGCACGCACTCTTAAGATTGTTGTAAATGTTAGTCCTTGATGGTCGACATTGTCGATGTCTATTATGGCCTTGTCAGTGTTAGCCCTTGTGCCTTATGGATGGTGAGACCCCATGACATTTTAAGTGGAATCTGGCGACGAGTTCCTCTTGTGGTCGGGAGGCAGGGACAAGTGCATTGGGTGGAGGATGTCCCGAGGGGGTCTCGGTAGTTCCCGAAGTTGACAATAAAAAGGATGGCAAGTCTAGGGGCTACGAGTCTAGATCTGACCGAGCTTTATAGAGGAGTGTAGATCTATGATGATGTACCAAGAAGTTGTTGAATCGTTGTATTCTTTTTTTGCATACCTCAATGAGCCTCCCGTGATTGTGTACAACTTACTGATTTAAATTTGGCTATAGAAGACCTCTACAACTTGATCAAAAGAAGTTACTGATTATGTATGTGCTCGACTTGTCGATGAGGTCAAAGCTAAAAACATGTCGATGCTCTTAAGCGGTGTGGTATTTATACAAGTTGCCCTTTTAATGACTTTTCCTCAATAGTCTCAAGGTTGTGATGATTTAGTGCCTTTATTGGTGTGATTGGCGTAATCTTTGCATGGCTTGTGGAGTGCTCAATTCCTAACATTGTTTTGTTGGAGCAATGTGTAATTGAGGAAGGCATATGTTCGGTTCTTATATAATGAAAAACAAAGTAAGTCAATGAGTGGCAAACTACGACCAAATGGATGTTAATGTTTGATTTGCTAATTTGTTTTTAGATATACTAGTTTGATTTATAATATGTTGTGACCATGTTTTTGACAAATAATTTGTCTTCACATTGAAAAAATTCAAATTCATAGCTCTAAATTTAAAATAAATAAATGGAGAAGAATATATCAACCATGCCTAAACTTTATCAAGTATTATGTAAGCAAACTGCATAAACCTTTTTTGCAATAGTTTGGAGAAAGATTGTTGAAAAATATAACATTAACTATAAATGTGTTTAACATTACTAGAGAAACAATACACATAACTTTACGATGGGAAATGAAACTTGTAAAGTGAAGGTTCAAGTGGTGATTAACATTACCAAAAAGTACAATAAATATATCAAGGAAAGTGCTCTTTATATACTTTAATTTGCTTATACATAGGAGCAAATCGTACAACATATTTATTAACACACAACTCGTGTAGGGAGGAGATTTTATTTGTGTTAATAGTAGAGGCATAGTTGGATATTTGGGGTTCCACAAAAAGGGTTTAGTGCAAGTATTTACATTGTGAAGATAAAGTAGGTGATAGGGGTGTTATAACATTAGAGGGGAGGCAAGATAGTCACTAAATGCATCTTTGATGTATTGTTCATGCCACCAACATAGTATTTCTCATATCCCAATTCATGAAGGAAATGGTACAATGCTTCAAGACGAAGATATGTGTCGTCGACCTTCTTCGTTATTGCTTTAGTACGACATGGAAATCACTATCTACAATCATGTTCAAAGGAGTATGGATTCAAATGTCCTACTAAAAGTGTCGGATGAAGAAGCGATTCAAAAAGAGTAGACAAAGAGTTAACGACACTTGCAAAAGTGTTGTGTGCATCATACATGGAGCTCTCCTCCATATTGATAGGGGTTGACAAAGAAGGGGTGCCTTGTTCGAAGCTACCACCTCGCCACTAACAGCACAAGCTATGTCCGATATGGTAACGATGGCGATGTTTCCATTTACTGGGTCCATAGTACTTGTGGATGAAAACAAACACATTTTAGTAAATCTGAAAGAGTCATCATAAGATACACTCTACATGAGATAGTATTTTTTTAAAGAGTGAATGATAAGAAATTGAATACCCAATATTAAAAATGCAAACTAATGAGATAATTAAAAACTTATTTATATTAACACCTTACATAAATGAACATAACCAACAAGTATGTAGTGGTTGAAATGATACAATCATAGCGTATTTGATGTTGTTTTAATAAGCAAATAAATACACTAAGTTGTCATTAACAAAAAGTGTGATGAATTTGTTTTCTAATTAATTAGATATTATAAAATAACAATGTAAACACTACTTAATTTTTTTGGAAACAAATACATCTTAAAAACTATGAAACAATCTTTGTAAGAGACTTCCTACATCTCAAGCAATAAACATTATGATCTAAACAATAAATTTTGCCAAAGCATCCAACCTACTCATGATAGTTTAGTAGTTGTCTTAAAGTCTTAGATAAGACGGCATCTTAGAGTTCATTTTGTCTAAGATCTTAAGAAATTTAGTAGAGGTATCGTTTCTACTATTTTCTCTCTTAAAATGTAATACCAAGTCTATTTTATTTAGACTTTAAAAAGAATTAAAGTATTGTCACCCTCTCCGGCCCCAATTACCTAAGCAATTTAACCCATTTTGATAATACTTACTATGTTTTTCAACATTTTAGTTGGGAACTTTTGAATGGTTTTGTACAAACCATCTCAAACTAATATGTGATCAAATTTTGGTCTCTCTTAAAAGAGCAATCCTTAGAGGAAATACTAAATCATCTTAATGCCTATAAGAAAACGAGAGGTCCTTCGCAAGTCTTATGGAATTGTATAAAACTCATGTGCTAGAAAGCCAACATTGTCGTAATAATATTCAAATTTATGTATGAAAATGAAACCACCATCCATGTTGACTCAAAATTGAAATTATTCAGAGAGTCAACCCAAAAGCATCTCTTAGTTAAAAGTCAAGATGTAAGTTTAAAATACTTGTAGGAATGATCAACGCCAATACATATATGTCGTATGGTTACATATATCTCAGTGATTTAACAAAAATAGAATTTAATACTAAATCCTAATTAAGTTATAGCCAAATATAGATGTGCAATAAAGTATAGATTTGACACAAGCCAGTAAACTAATAAATTTGAAACCCTGAGTGCAAGAGGGAGGAAAGAAGACTTAGCCGATTCATAATAATCCCAGAGGTATACAGAGCTAAAGAACTAATAAAACAAAATTATAGACTATCATAATGAAGCCCAAAAAAATGGAGAAGTGTCAAAATAAGCTTGATTGGGGCGCCTGGACTGGGTCAGGGGCACCTAAGCATTGTAGACCTCCTCTGGGCACCAATGACTACTCGAGACCCTCATAAAATGATCTTTGTAGGATCGCTAGATGTTTGCTAATGGTCCCATGTATATAGATGTTTGATCGTCGAGCTCACTTGAAACCTGCAAAGAGAAAGAGCACATGTAAAACCCCAAAACACATCAAATCCTAAAAAGAAAAATATGTAAATGGGTAGTCGGATTGACCCCACGGTCACCTGACTGAGTGAACTTATGATCCGGGTGCTACACTACATTTCATACTCCATGTAGTTTTACGTGTGTGTGTGTAGAATCATGCCCTAGGTGGCTCTTGTGCAGACGCACTTGAATAACGAGCAATAGCTAGATGTAGAAAATGTAGATAGATGTGTGCATGGAAAAATGAACTTCCCCTCCTATGAAGTTGTAAACACAAAAATCACGCACTTTAGGCATAATTTAATCCGGTCTCATATTACTATTCATATGGTTTTTGAGTGAAGAAAGTACTAATTAACCCATGCCTTTTGGCCATTTTACTTTGCTTGTTGTTATCACTGTCGACCTCCCGCATGTACTCGCCCACTCAGTTTTTTCCATTTGGCATCATTTTATCTCTGACTGGGGCGCCCTAGTCGCATTTGGGGCACCCTGAGACTTTTTACACTTACCCGCCACTTTTTGGGCACTTTCTAGTCATTTGAGTTTTTTTATCTTTTTAGTGGTCGACCTTTTCGAGGTTAGTTACAAAATTAGAACAAGAGAACCATATAAATATAAAGTTATGAGACCATAATGAGGGAGCAAACATTAAGCACTATTGTCATCACCTAAGGTTGCATCCATCAAAGGCTCCATTTGCATCCATCTAGCTCCATCATAAGGCACAAGGCCGATTCATTTGCATCACATTGCATAGTAGGGAAGTTTATTCTACTCCATCCACCATTTTATTAGTTTTCTACACATAGTTATTGATCGTTACTTTCACAAAGTGTGATTGGCACAAGAGCACCTAGGGTAGGATTGCACACACACACGTAGAACTACACCGGGTTTGAGATGTAGTGCAGCGCTTAGATAGTAAGTCCACCATTGTGGCCACTAATGATAGTCTGACCCCTTCATATGCATCTTTATTTTTAGGGATTTGATGCTCATCTTGGGGTTTTGCAAGTGATTCCTTATGCAGTATTGCAGGTGACATCCTACGTAGTTTAGCAAAGTTCGTGTGATAAGAAGAGAACACAGGTGAACATCCAGTGACACCTCAAAAGAGGGTTTCAAGCTATTTCCACGGACCAGTGGTGCCCATATTCAAACCGTGGCACCCACGGTGCCCTCTGTCTCTCTCCAGACGGCCCGCCCAGCCAAAGAGCTCGGGTTTGTGCTTTCTCAAGCTTATGTGTGATCATTTCCTCCCCCTGTTTGCCTTGTTCACACTGTGACACAATCCAACACCTTTGTTGAATCAACTAAGCTCTTCCTAACCCTCTTTGCACTTTAGGGCTTCGTATTTTCATAGCTTAGATTGCTTGGGTCATTTTCTTTATGCATTTATCTTTTATTTACTGTTGTTCTTAATGTTAGATTAACTTAGAATATTCCATGTTTTAGTTAATTAGAAGTGTATACGGAAAAATGCAGTCCCTTGTCCCTTGTGTGAAGCTAAATGGGTGTTTGAATGCTTTTGTAATGCTCTTAGATGCAATCTTAGGTGGTGATAGATAATGCTTACTGCTTAGTCCTTTATTATGGTCACATAACTTTGTATTTTATATGATTCCGTTGTTTGAATTTCGTAATTAACCACTAAAAGGCTGACCCATAAGAAATAAAGATGCCCAACAACTAGAAAGGACCCAAAATATGCGAGTAAGATACAAAAAGGTCGAGGGCACCTAAATGGGACAGGGGCGCCAGCGTTGGCATCCTGGTTGGCGTACTGGTGGACTCAAAAATATCAAGGTTAAACTGGGCAGTAGGGTGTGTAAGACCAAGAAGAAAACCATAAAGCAAGCAAAGATGCCAAAGACAATGGTCAATTAGTACTTTTATCGCTTAGGAATCATATGAATAGTGGTATGTGATCCAGACCTAAAAATGTACCCAAAATGTGTGATTTAGTGTCTACACTCAAGCAACATAAGATTTTATTAATAGAAAATTAAATTTTTTTAGAATCGGAATATTACCATTCAAATAGAAGTCAATCGATTTATTATTAGCTCGGAGTCGCAACCAAACGTGTAAATAGTCGACATGAAGAATTTGCACTATATTTCCAACAAGTGCATCCCTTTATCACATTGAGATAAGCTTCTATCCTTATTTAAAGATATAGGTACATTCATCTTTTTAGAAAAAGTCGACTGACAATGACAATGATAATAAAAAATAGTATACTAGCATGTACAAGTATTTGAACAAGGAATAAAAACAAAACAATGAAAACATGAGATTTAAACATGAGACAATATATTTGTACCGAATTTTTCATCATGCAAATGGTTGTAGAATCTAGTGAATGTGTAATGTGAGTGTAGAAGTTATAGGATAAGCAAAGAAGGAGTGGCATGTTATTTATACAAAGGCACAAATATTTGTAACATTTATTACAGGGAAGACTGTTGCACTAAACATGTTGATGACAAAGGGGCAAGTGCATGGCCGTGAGAGAGGGAGTGGCCATGGAATTGACAACCATAGAGGCTTTATCAAAAAGCTACAATCAAGTAGGTATGCCTCTCGTATGTTGCGTATTAGCTAAGCTCTTCCTAACCCTCTCTACACTTTAGGGTTTCATATTTTCATATCTTAGATTGTTTGGGTCATTTTCTTTATGCATTTATATGTTATTTATTGTTGTTCTTAATATTATATTAACTTAGAATATTCCACATTTTAGTTAATCATTTTGGTGAACCCGAACTCAATCTTCACACTTTTAGGATCCTCATTCTTTGTTTATCATTCTAAAGTATATTCATCATGAGCATCTCAATCAACGATTATTTGTTTGCACATCCTGATGTAAGGCATAAAGTCCAACATCTTCTTTACTACTTGCATTCGTGTTGATATGCATCCTGACTCAGTCTATCAAACTTTTGTAGATGCATTTTCTCAACACAACATTCAAGTCTAATCTTCCCACTGATCTTAACACTTTTGACAATGACCCACCCTTGCATATCATGATTCACATCTTCAATATGGGTATTAAGCGTACTTTAGTTGACAATGGATTTGAACTCAACTTATGTCCCATGTCATTTCTTGAGAAGATAGGTCTTTCCACTCGTGATGTTAGTCCATCATCTCTCTCACTTCATGCATATGATGGTTCAATTCACCCATGCATAGGTCACGTTGTTCTTCCTATTATTGTAGGGCCAAAAACTCTCCACATAGTCTTCTTTGTCACTGATTTTCCAATCTCATATAATTGTTTGCTTGGTAGGCCATGGCTTCATGCCATGCAAGTCATTGCCTCTACCATACATCGTTGTGTCAAATTCATACATGAGGGTGTTGAATATATTGTCCTTTGTGACCATGACACTTACAAATATTGTGATCGAGATCCTAATACTACTCTTCCTATCCCGCACACTGATATTACTAACAAACCTCAACCGATGGACAAACTACCTCATTTGCCACCACTTGAGGGTGTTATTTTTGTCATTGATGCGGTTCCCTCCACTTCACCACCTTCCCCACCTGCTACTATGGCTATGGTCGTTTATCAGGGGTCTCTTTCTACATCAGATGTTGCTTTAGCTCCTCCATCTTCTCATATGCCATCTTCATCATGACGACCACTCTTCACATGTACACTCTTGGGAAAATATTCCATTTGATCCTACTTGTGATGACACCATATGCTCACATGATGGTCTAGCTCGAATCAGTTTTTCTTTTGATGACCTTTATCCTCCTACTCATGCTTCTCATCTATATTATGGCTTCATCACTATTACTGCTACTTATGGCTTATGTGTCTTCCATATTATAGTATATCTATCGCGTACTCCTTTCTCTTCTCCACTCACATTAGGGAAATCATGGCTTGATTACATTAATGACACTCTTGATCCTAATCATATAGACATCTCTTTCCACATGCCTTTTGGTCATGTCTTTATTTGCAATAGTTCATTTCTTGGCTATACGCAAAATCTCACTCGATGGTATGCACACAATTGTCCACTTCCTCCATTCACTGATGAGGAATATGTTATGTATAACTTGCATCTTAATGGCTCATTACATGATCAACCTGACACCATTGCTTATCAGGTCTCTAATGCCTATCTATATGACTTTGACCTTGAAACTGACAATCTCTTAAATGACATTACATGATGGCTTCCTTATCTTCCGCATTTGGGGGGCATAACATTTACACATTACCCCCATCCCCATAAGCAACTATATCACACTCACATTTAAATATATCCATATTCCAAAGATTCGCATAGCCATCTCTACAACACACATTTCGACCATTTCTCGATGACACACTCTTGTGCTTCAGTTCACACTTGATTGTTGAGGGCATACTATACATGAACCCCACACACTCCATAATAGATATTACACATTACGTTGCTTCACACATCTCGCATCATATGTCTTACATCTTACATCATACACTCTACATTTGGTCTATATCATTCCGATATTTGCGCATCTACACATCATACATCATATTAGTCGTCATCATACATGTATCACACTCTTATGGTCTACGAGTCTAACATTACATAATCCTCATCTTACATACTACATAGCGCACACCTTACACTATTAGGCTATCTACACATCTTGCATTGCATTCTATACAACGCACATTACACATTTTACACATCACATGGTCATCTCTCATCACCTGCATATACTACATATATCTATTTGTACACGTTGCACTCACTACCCTATGATGTACTCTAGTTCCTCAGTCCATACTCGACTACCAAGGGTTTACTAACCAAATGGACCTTATCATACACACATATTCATCATTCAACCTTCCATCATGTGACATTCCTAGGTTAGTGACATACACTTTAGGTTAAATGGTCACCTCTTCCTTCATCTTGTAGTGGTATACGCTTTAGGCTACATCACCATTCCCTCTATTCATTTGGTAATGCTATATCATTCGGCTAAATCATCACTCCTACGCTCATCTTGTTGTGATATACGCTTCGGCTATAGGGTCACACACATACTTCATCTCTAGGTCACATATCATCACCATACATACACATCGATCACAATGTGTTACACTCAATACATACCTCAACCATTTCTCGATGACACGCTATCGTTTTTGGTTCATTCTTGACTACTGAGGGGGAATACTAAATGAACCTCATTGCATACACTTCCATTCACTTGGGGGCACATGGCTCCTATCATTCATCTTGCATTCCATTCCATCCATCCACAACATGTGCATATCTTGGTTGTTTTTACTCTTGCTTACATTTGCTCATATATGTTCACTTTATTACACATGTTAGCTAGATCTCTTATATGTCATTATTTTTATCATACACACATGTGTGTTCACGTTCTTTTCTAGTTGTGATCACAGATACATGTCTCCTACATGCAACATGGATGCTCGCCTCCTACCACTCCCTACAATGCCTGTTGGGGCATCCACATTCGTCTCTTACAAGTTTTATTGTTTCATTTTGTACTTAGCACTCTACATTACTTGTTTATACACACTTTTGACATATGGGTTAGCTTTCTAACATGCTAATGGGTGATTTATGTGTAGCATTTGTTTTTATAGGATTATTTTCTTTCATGGTTATTTGTTTATTTGTCTACCATTATTTGTCTATTGTTTGCTCTTGTATGCGGGCATTGCCCTTAGTTTGGTGTGTACACTTGTTTATTTGTATGCGACCATTATTTCCTTGAGTGTCTTGCGACATCATGAGTTATGTCCTATGTTTGTAACCCGCTTTGGTGGTCTATGATTGTCTTCTTGGGTGTTTACTCGATTTCTAGCTTATACATTGTTTGCGTAGCGTACACTTGTCCTTTACATGCATTTTTATTCGTACTAACACTTGTTTTCTAGCCTCTCGTTTGTGTGTGCCTTGGTTTCTACCAAGCACATTCCCTTCCCCTATAAGGCGAGTTTATGCGGTTGGTCCTCTTTTGGGGTCTGTATTCTCCTTTCAATGATGTCACGTGCACCCCAAAAGAGGTGGGCATCATTCGTGTTTTTACACACTATTCGACACTTTCTACCTGGTATAGTTTAGTTTCCATCCTCGACATTGTGGTTTATACAACAAGTGGGTTCAAACCACAAGTTAGTTTCCATCCTCGACATTGTGGTTTACGAACCCCATATACAACAAATTTTATAGGGTAGATCGTCTCTTAGCATTATGGGGAGAAGTTACTGATTGGAGGATACAACGGATTTCTTTCCTACACTACTTCGACCAACAACATCGGATCACCCAAAAAACCAGGTAGTACAAAGATCTCTTCATGCATCTTGGGGAAGCGAAGCATGGTGTTAGAGAATAATGTAGCTTTCTCATTACACTTCTTCGGCCAGGTGGCGTGAGATCGCCCAAAAACTCACACAAGACAGATATCCTATCTACACCCTTTTCTCTCATCACGAGATCAGTGCACATGTTCCTTTTACTTTTTCATACTTTCATTTACAGTCTTTTTACTATATACATGCATATTTGACTACTTGATTGTATTCTCCTTTTGAGGTCCTGTCTGTATGAGAAGCGAGTAATCAACAAAAATAACAACATCGTCATTCGATAGTTCGTACATCATACTAACATGCGCAGTACATTACACACATCGATTCTACACATGCATTTCCACCTTAGGTTCACTCTCATCACTTTTTTCTCCTTCGCATCTTTAGATTCCACGCTCCATCTTTTTGTCATTCTACGCTTTGTCTAGTCCTTCGACACGCTTTCTACATCACTCTACATGGACATCAGGAATGCATCTCTATCTACTTTATGTTACCGAGCATTCCGCTTACCAACATAAAGTGGGGGCATATGTAGACACAAAATCACACACTTTAGGCATTATTTAATCTCGGTCTCATACTACTATTCATATGGTTTTTGAGTGAAGACAATACTAATTAACCCATATCTTTTGGCCATTTTACTTTGTTTATTATCGTCACTTTCTTTGACCTCCCGCATGTTCTTTCCCACTCGTGTTTTTCCATTTGGCATCATTTTATCTTTGACAGGCGTCCATCCCAACATCTTGGCGTCTAACGCGCCTTGAGCCTTTTACACTTTCTAGTCATTTGAGCTTTCTATCTTTTTAGTGGTCACCTTTTCGGGGTTAATTAGGAAATTAGAATAAGATAACCATATAAATATAAAGTTATGAGACCATAATGAGGGACCAAACACTAAGCATTACTATCATCACCTAAGGTTGCATCCATCAAAGGCTCTATTTGCATCCATCTAGCTCCATCACAAGGTACAAGGCCGATTCATCTGCATCACACTGCATAGGAGGGAAGTTTATTCTATTTCATCCACCATTTTATTAGTTTTCTACACATAGTTATTTCTCGCTACTTTCACAAAGTGTGACTGACACAAGAGCACCTAGGGCATGATTGCACACACACACATAAAACTACATCGGGTTTGAGATGTAGTGCAACACTCAATTAGTAAGTCCACCATTGTGGCTACTGAGGACAGTTCGACCCCTTCATATGCATATTTCTTTTTTAGGGATTTGATGCTCGTCTTGGGGTTTTGCAGGTGATTCCTTATTACAAGTGACATCCAACGCAATTTAGAAAAGTGAGTGCGACAAGAAGAGAACAAAGATGAACATCCAACGACACCTTAGATGAGGGTTTTAGGCTATTTCTACAAACCATGTGTTATCAACCAATTTTGACTTCGTAAAATTAATAAAAATGAAAATTTTGAAAATTTTAAAGGTGTTATTGTAGATCAAGAATTTCCATGCTTGTTACTTGTCCAAGTTAATGTACCAAACTAAACACAAAAACCCTGAAAAACTCAAATGAAATCAATACCTGATAGATAAGACAAGATCCGAAGATGTAGGTGGAAAAGAAAGCCGATGTAGACAAAATGGGCGCACACAAGCAATCTTGCAAAGTAGATCCGAGAAACCTGCGAGACACAAATACTTGACAGAAAAAGACAACGTTAAAAGATATTTGGGTGGACTACCCAAAAGTGGGTCTAGGAAGCGATAAGCTCCCTCGGTGGATGTCAGTCCACATTTTCAATTAAAGAAAGAAGCATACATGATAAAAGATGTAAGTAAATGTCTAGATTTTCTAATTAAAAATGACAGACATAATGTAAACAACGGATAGAAAGCAACAGAAAACAGGAAACTATGAAAAAAATGTTGAATTTGTGTTACTTGAGTTCTTTTACCTGTCTGCAGGCCAATCGGCGTCAATTAGGTGAATCGACGTCGATTAGGATCAAGTGGCATCGACTGGGATCGGTCGGCGTCGACTAGGGGAAAATTGTAGGAAGGTTGAGAAATGGACAATGAAGGCTAGATCGTCAATGTCCGCTGGATCTGCAGGAGCTATAGGGATACTGACAAAGCTCCACCTTCGCTAGATGTAGGAACAGAGTCACCAAGAGATCGATGGAGGCTCATGATGTCGATGTTGTAGGAGCAGAGTAATGATACTCCTCTCAGGGATTGATCTGGACAAAATTTGCTTTCGCTTGATAGATGATGCTCGGGCTTGATGCTCAAAACTCTCTGTCAATCTTTCTATCTAACCAGAACTAAATTCCGCCCCGTATTTATAATCGTTGTCGCGTTTTGAAAATCGGCGTCAACCAAGTACCAGTCGGCGCCGATCAGGGAACAGATCCCCAAAATGGCCAAAAGGATGTTTTTTGGAGAGATGAAAGTGTATCCTTCCGACTCAAATACGGGAAATATCCCCGTTGCACAGTTTGGGGGAGGAAAATTAGGGGGATAGATGGATAGAATTGATATGGGAGGTTAGGAATTGATATGGGGTAGATAAGCGGTTAAGATACATGTAAAAAGTGTAATTAAATAGTTAATATTTAATTATCCATGGGTAAAACACAATGGGGTATAATAAACTTAGGATAGATGTTTAATTTAATTAATACTCCAAAGTGATGATATAAAGGTGCCCCAAGTTACCCGAGAAGGTAGACGAACGTGGGGGACACTAAATTGGGTAACCAATTTTAGGTGTCTACATTCTGCCCCTTTTTGTTGAGTAACTTGCGATAAGCAAAGTTGTAAGACAAAAACAAGGAGTTGGAAGAAAGGAAGAAAAAAAAGGTGATGATGTGATCCCCCTCAAACTAGGGATGGGATGAATCCCAAAAGACCAACCGATCCCAAGTTTGAAAAAGGTAGATGAGAATGTAGGATGCCCCAGCTAGATATCTGGAGTGAATCTGATTATTGATGATGCATGAAAACAATAAAAAAGGCAGCAACCTAAGGACCTCACATTGGTAGGGCAGGCTAGACGGTCTTCATATGAGACGATGTTAGTACCTACAGACCCATGAGTGGAAGGAGGGCTACAAAATAGTAGCAACTAAAGAGTGACACATTGGTAGGTACAACCAGATTTGGTCTATGAACCAGACGACGTTAGTGCCTACAGACCCGCTATCTTTAGGTTGCCACCAATGCGAGTGACCCATGTACAGGGAACAAACTCGAAATGGGTGATAATATCGAAAATATGTGCCAAAAGGCAACACTCAGGTCATAATAATGATCAGATAAATAAGCCAAGCATCAACACTTTGGCAAAAAAAAGATGAGGAGATGGAAGAAAGTGATGTGGAAAGGCAAAATTGCAACCAATCGGCAATGATTGGCCTCAATCAATGTCGATCAAGCCAAAATCAACATGACTAAACCAATTGGCGCCGACCATAAAAATCAGCGCCGACCGTACCGAACCCATATAAATATGAGAAAGGGAAACGTGAACGATTTATTTACACCGTGATGATTGATTTAGAAAGTCAAAAATTGACTTTGAGCAACATGGAAGCCTCTGGGAGCAGTCAGAAGCGGAAGAGGACACGACCTGGGGTAAGTGGATCTACCTTAGTCTTGTGTATATGTTTACCGTTAAATAGCATACTAGGATGCTAGTTTTTAGGGAAAAAGGGAATAAGTGGGAGGCCAGAGTGTTTTGGACACTCTCCCAATCGACGCCGATTGGTTCAATCGGCGCCGATTGGAATTCCAATCGACGTTGACTAAATAAGATCGACGTCGATTGGAACTCAATCGGTGCCGATTGGATTGATTAGACTGAGAAAGTGGTAGAATGTGTTTTTGATGTTTCGATTTGAATAAATGAGAAGCTAACACCACTCTTGATGTCGTGGATGCAGGCACAGAGGTGTTACATATGTGGGATGTTATTCCCGAGCTTTTGGAGACCATTCTCCCTGATGTGACAAATGTTGATTGGTGTCACCTGGAGCTAGCCGGGCTCGGGGGCTTTCGTTACTACCAACGGGTGCCTCGAGACGTAGAGTTGATGCAAGCACTAATATGGCGATGGGACAACAAGACATGCACATTCTGGTTCAGGATGGGTGAGATGACCATCACCCATGAGGACATATATAGGATCCTGAGGTTACCGATCACCGGGGACCCGATAGAGACCACTCCACGAGAGCAACAATAGAGGGCCCTGGGATGATTATATGGAGATAGGTCGATGATTCAGAGATAGTGTCTGGGGTGGTGAGGATAGCCTCACATTATAGATAGGATGATGCCATGAGCAGACGGATAGCGCTGATTCAGATGGTGATCTCCTATTTTGCTCTACCAGATTTAGGAGGTGGGAGATTTCCACTGCTTTTACTAGACTGTGTTTGTGACATCCTGGAGTTTAGGTAGGTGTTTGCGTTTGCCGATGCCCTAGTAGCACAGATATATCATGAGTTGTGGATGTACACCATAGGAAGGCGGACATGTATTGATGTTAGCTTTGTGCTCCATTGCTAGGCTTATGAGCATATAACAGTGATTAAGCCATCAGGGCTTCCATGGATGCCAGTAGCAGAGGGGACCCTTGATTATGGATTCTAGCGATGGCGGTCGACATGGCCCCGGGAGATATAGGGAGATCTGTAGAGTGGTATACTGAGCAATTCAGGATGTTGACACCAGAGCAGGTTATTTGGAGACCATATCGGGTCTACCCGACATGGGCCGGTCAGGATGCTCACTTGGTGGAGCT
Organism: Taxus wallichiana var. yunnanensis; assembly: GCA_018340775.1. Classification (NCBI taxonomy): domain Eukaryota; kingdom Viridiplantae; phylum Streptophyta; class Pinopsida; order Cupressales; family Taxaceae; genus Taxus; species Taxus wallichiana. The sequence goes on along the minus strand of CM031234.1, from coordinate 713,774,218 downwards.
GAGACGGAGTAGGGTGGTTAGGGGCCACAGGCCCGATATGTGGGAGCGCGTCTCATTTATACGAGTGTTGAGGCAGTTTGGTTTAGTACAGATGGTCCCAACCACATATATGCCATACAGGCGGGACAATAGAGAGACCGATTTGCTGATTTTGATCCCAAAGAGATCCACTGAGGAGGCCCCACCTCCCATAGATAGTGATGATGACACAGAGTGGATGATGGCTACGTGGCATGGTACTCTACAGAGCTACCACGACACCTCCCAACATCCATAGATGCGGATGAGGAGGACATAGCTGCAGTGCTGGAGAGACTGGAGGGAGAGCATGCTGCCTTGACACATGCACACCAGGCTGCCCTCGAGGAGATTAGAGCTCTGACAGAGGAGAGGGATGCACTAATATTGGAGAGAGATACTACACGTCAGGAGTGGGATACAACGATACAAAGAGAGATCGCTACCATAGGCACAGAGAGGCCCTCAGGGCCAAATACGGTGATATAGGCACCACTTCACAGTCCAGGTCACTGTGGTGCGGCATCGGAGAGGGCCACCACTAGCAGAAAGAATAAAGCAGCGCCATTACAAGCACTCGGTATGGTGAGTCTGAGCACTTATCAAGCTCTCCTTGCCGAGGTAGATACTATGAGGACACCTGGCACAACATGCCCCTGATGTGCCTCGTTACGGTGCGAGGAGGAGATCAACGACAGCCGCAGCTAGTGGTGCATCGGAGGGTGTGAGTACCAGGAGAGATTGAGGTGGCGGCAGGGCCCCAAGAACAGTGCTTCTAGCTCGATAGGAGGTGGCCAGGAGAGACAACCTGGGCCAGAGGAGGGTGGAGGAGATAGTGTCTTCCACCTATCCGACTTTACTATATAGATATGTTATTCTTGTATCGATATACTGATGTAGCCTTGATTTGAAGGCATTTTTGATGTATGATATAGATGGCTTGATTGGAAGCCATCCATTCTTTTTTGTACAAACATTCATGTATATATATATTCATCATTTTTGTGTTATGTGATTGTACTTATGCATTTAATTTTGATAGATATAGATAGATGTAGTGTAATTTTGATGGACATAGACATATGTTGATAGAGGATAGATGGATAGATGTGATGTGATTTGATGTGATTGATAGATTGATAAACTAAACATGTTTAAGATGTTAAAAATAGATAGATGGATTCACATGTGTTTTTAATACATGCTTTGATGTGTTTTAGACGAAGTAGATAAGATGAGTATAGATAGATGATAGATTTGACTAAATTAACATGTTAAATGTCAATTTAATTGGATGAACAACAAATAATAATGGGAAATGTTCCTTGTGATAAAGCAAAGGATGTAATGATATTATCTTTGTTTAGAAATAAAAAGCAATACACCTAGATAGGAAAAAGAATGATAAGTTAGGCCCCTAACCGACCATAAATAGAGACTTTGGTAGGAAACCGAAAGATGATGCACATAAGGCCATAGACACAGATAAAATGAACCTGACACTAGTTAGTCACAAACCAGATCTAAGAGATAGATGGAACAAGAAGTAAGTATGTATCTCGTCAAAATATACGAAGGACATAATACGTGCTCATATTGGGAAAATAGGGTCTCCATATGATCGAAAAAGGTCTTATATCTCAGCTTCATGATTTTTTTGATAGAAGAGCAAACTGATCAATGCGGGAAGTTTGCTAGATATAGAAAGACTGATCGATACAGAAGTCTTTCAGTGATGCTAAAAAGTGAACAAACTGGCCGAAGGGGAAGTCTGTTACTGCAAAGGTTGATCCATGCGAGAAGCCTGAAAATTCCATGAGATAAACAACCATCCTTCAAGGGAGCGGTCTGTATTTTGAATTTGATGGTAGCCATCCTTCAAGGGAATGGTCTATACTTTTTAATTTATTTGATAAGGCATGGATAGTTGTCCTTCGAGGGATCAGTCTATCTTTTGGAATTAGGATAACATCTACATTTTATTTTTTTGAGCTTTAGAAGAAGTTGAGTTTAGACCAAATAGATCAGAGAGAGGGGAAGAAAATGTATACAAACACGTACTTATGCCCCGAGTAGATTCGATTAAGATAAACACTTAGGACAGATGAAGTAGTGATTAAGGTGTTCCTACCATGAGGAGGAACATATCCATAAGAAAAATGCCATGAGTAGAGCTGCGGTACTCATATTTAAGGTAGAAAAGACATAACGTGGAGAACCACATAGTTCCGAATCACTACAAAATGCATGACTGGTTGCAGATGGATGAAGAATCTGGTTTTGCGACTAAGATCGTGTAAGATAGATTTTAACAGTAGAAGGGCCTTAGATGCAAAGCATTAAGAGGCTCCATTTCAGGTACACCATCCATGGAAGATAGACGATAAGCCCCGGACCCATATTTATGAGTGACTACGTACGGACCCATCCAGTTAGGAGCAAACTTACCACGCTGACTCCTTTCTAGTGTAGTGACATTTTGGTTTTCTTTAAGAACAAGATCACCAACCTTGAAGTCATGGTGCTACAAGTGCTTGTTATAAGCACGTTTGACACGCTCAAGATAGACTTGATGATGCTCAAGAGCATTAAGATGCCGCTCATCGAGCAACTCAAGCTGCGCTAGATGATTTTGACGATAGTCCTCATCAAAGACAAATTCTCTGAGAGAGACACGAAGAGATGGGATCTGGACTTCCAAAGGAAGGACAACCTCAGACCATAGACGAGAGAGAAGGGAGTAGCACCAGTAGGAGTACGAATGCTAGTCCGATAAGCCTAGAGAGTAAAAGAGATATGTAAATGCCATTCCCTACAAAGCTCGACTAGTTACCTTCATGAGGATATTGCGTAAAGTTTTATTGGAAGTCTCAGCCTGTCGTTAGCTTGGGGATAGTACGGAGAAGAAAAGATGAGTTTGATATTGAAAGCGTCACAAAGGTTCTACAAATCGATGTTTTTGAAAGATTTACCATTTCTGTGATGAGTTTGTGTGGGACACCAAAGCGACAAATGATGTGTTGATAAACAAAATCAACAATGGGTTTAGCTTTGGTCGATGAAAGAGGAATAGCTTCCACCCACTTAGTGAAGTATTCTGTGGCAGTAATGATAGAGTGATGACGTTGTGAAGAGTGGGGATTGATGAGACCGATGAGATCAAGACCCCATTATGAAAAAGGCCACAAATCCGCTACAGTTGTAAAGCCTAACTAGGGATATGTGTAAGATTGGAATGTTGTTGACACTTGACACATTTCTTAGTGTATTCGCAATAGTCTCGATTAAGAGAAGGCCAATAATAACCTAAATGTAAGATGCGTTTAGCTATGACCAAGCCACTAAAATGTCCACCACATATACCGTCATGGACTTCCTGGATGGCTTTAGATGATTCAGGGGTTTTGAGGCACCGAAGCAAAATACCATCAAAACCACGTTTGTAGAGGATTCCGCCAGAATAGTATAGCGATTAGTGCGTAGGATAAAAGATCTTCTACCATTGGAAGTCAGATCTAGAGGGAGCACTGAACGAGATAGATAATCAAAAATGTGTTGATACCACTCATCTTGAGTGTTGGTTGTGACAACGTTGATTGAAGTCAACCACCCGAGATGAGAGGGTTGGTCTAAATGTTGAACAACCACATAAAGTTGCGAGTCTTTGGTAAAAGGTGGAATAAGCGAGGCTAAAGAAGCCATTGTATCTACGAATCAGTTCGTAGTGTGAGGAATAGCTTGGATAGTAAATTTATCAAAAGATTGAAGTTGAAAGAGAACGATATCGTGATATTTTTGAAGGATATCATTTTTGCATTGATAGACACCAGTGACTTGATTAATGATGAGTTCAGAATCACCAAAGATGTCGATATGGCAAGCGCCAAGATTAATGGCATTTTGAAGACCTAAAACAAGAGCTTCATATTCGGCCATATTATTGGTACACTCAAAGTTAAGCTTGTGTGCGACCGGGATAGGTGCACCCCAAGGAGGAATCATGATGAAACTTGCACCTCCCCCTTGCTGACATTTGGACCCATCAAAGAAGATTTTTATTTTAAATGGAGACAGACCGAAATCGATTTGTTGGATGTACTCATCTGGGAATTGAGCAAGGGGAATTTGAGTGTCTGGAAGAGGAGTATCAGCTAATTGATCCGCAATGACCTGACCCTTGATAGATTTTTGCGAGATGAACTCGAGATCAAACTCTGTCATGAGCATGAGCCAACGAGTGATATGATCATTGTGATAGGGTTTCACATGCATTGTCTTGAGTGGATTGACACTTGTAACAATATAAGTTTTGTGATTAAGGAGGTAGTGACGAAGTTTAGAAGTTGTGAAGAAGAGAGCACAACACAATTTTTTAGCTTCAGAATAGCGTGTTTCATACTCATGAAGAGTGCGACTGATGTAATAGATGGCTTGTTCTTTACCGTTAGCATCCCGATGTGAGATCATGGCTCCCAAAGCATGGTCAGTCATAGAAATATAAAGATAGAATGGCTCCCCTCGCGTGGAGGTGTAAGCACAGGTGGAGAAAGAAGATAAGCTTTGAGATCATCAAAGGCCTTTTGGCAACACTCATCCCATTCAAAATGAACATTCTTACGGAGGAGATGATGAAAAGGTTAACAACGGTATGATAATTGTGAGATAAAATGACGCACTGATTAAAGGCATCCTTGAAGACCGCAAAGTTGCTTTAAGTTAGAAGGGGGAGGCATCTCAAGGATAGCCTTTATTTTTGCGGGATCAACTTCAATGCCCCTAATAGAAATGATAAAGCCTAAGAGTTTACCAGTGAGAACGCCAAACATGCATTTAGATGGATTTAGGCGAAGACAAACAAATGAGCCTCTCAAAGAGAGGTGCAAGAATGAAAAGATGATCCTGACAGTGTTTGGATTTACCGAGGAGATCATCGACATAATCTTCCACAATTTTGTGTAAGAGATCATGGAAGATGTAGGTCATTGCTCGCTGATAGGTTGCTCCTGCGTTCTTAAGACCGAAAGGCATGACATGATAACAAAAAGTCCCCCAAGGAGTTATGAAGGAAGGAAGTCTTATGCTTGTCCTCTGGTGCGATGAGAATTTGATTATATCCCAAGAAACCATCCATAAGAGAAAGCATCTCGTGACTGCAGTTAAATCCATGAGTTGGTCGATATTAGGTAGAGGAAAATCATCTTTCAGACAAGTGAGATTAAGATACCTAAGTCGGTGCAAATTCGAATTTTCCCAAAGAGCTTTGTTTATGGTACTACATTGAAACCCATTGTGGATAGTCAATGGGTTGGATGAAGTTAGCAGAAAGCAAGTGTTTGTAACTCTTCTTTAACAAGAAGGGCTACAAGAGGGTGCATTTTACATAATTTTTGTTTAACCGGTTTGATGTCTAGAAGAGTAACGATATTGTGGACCACGATATCAGGATCAAGTCCTGGCATATCTTCATATGACCAAGCAAAAGCTTGGTGATGGTTGGAAAGAAAGGTGGTGAAGTCTCCTAACTCCTGTGGATTAAGAGATTGACCGACCTTAATGATGTGAGGGTCTTTAGAAGTCCCTATATTAAGGTCGACAGTGGCTTCGTTGAGAAGTGTAGACGTATCAGAAGGAATGGTTTTAGGAAGATAGGAATCCTCTACCCCCAGATAGGTGAGGACCGAGTCATCATCCGCACAGTGGATAGTGTTGATAGTGGGAGAGTCGTCTCCAACTATTTTAGGGAAGACTAATGGTATGGAAGTGGATTCACCATTAGTTTTATAGGTCAATGGACCTATGGAAATGGTATTGACTAAAAAAAAAAAGTTAGGTGGGATGGAAATGGCGTCATCCACATCAAGTGATGCTTCTGACCTGGCGGGAGAAGATGGTTCCTCAATGGAAAGAGGCTCATCGAGAATGGTGATGGTGGCTTTTGAGAGAGGTTTAAATCCTAAACCAAATTTTTGATGTGGTTTAAGAGTTGGAATGGATGTGAGGTCATGCACACCATGTTCATACTTTCCCAGGCCAAAGCCCTTCCACGTGCATCGATATAAATAAGTTTTTGCGAATGCGGGATTCTGTAAACAATCAAACCCTGCTGAATAGGGTTTGGCCCTAGGGGGAGAATCCTGGGTGATAGTGAGGTGTATCAAGACCACCGTAAATGAAGTTAGTCTGTTGATTGGGCAGACCAATGGTGACGATGTGACCAAGACCTAGCTAATATTCAGGTTGTTTGTTTGGTCTACCATACTCATTAGGTTTGAGATGGGTGTCAAAAGAGAGAAGAGGAAGCTCTCCTAGCGAAAAATGTCTGCAACGTCTCTTCCAGATTTTGTAAATCTGGTAGTTTTGTTACAGGTATGGAAGAGGATGAAGCCTCGTCAGGAGAACAAGCATTCTCCTTTAGAGGGGTAGACCCTGTGGTCATGTCGCATTGTGCGGAAGGAAAAGGATCTCCTGGATGAGTATAGATTTTTCCCTCATACTGATATTTTAAGCATCGATGGAGGGTTGATGGGACGCAATGCATTGTACAAATCTAGGAGCGTTTGAGGATCATATTGTAGTGGAATTTCCCTTTAATAATGTAAAAAAGCTTGTGAAGCAGTTTCTTACCTACCGAATGGGCAGGACCACAGTTCCTAAAGTAACCACCAGCTGATCGTTAAATGATCGAAGGGCAAAAGGCGGTGGTGACACTACATTCTTTAGTAACTTAAGTTGCTCGAATGTGTGGGAGGAAATGACATTGAGTACAACACCACTGTCGATCATAGTGCGTTTTAACGTAGTGTTGTTGATTTGAACTGTGATAAAGAGAGGAGCCTCTAAATCCTCAGAAGAAAGGGGAGGAATTTCAGAATCCTTGAAGGAAATGGCGGTTGACGGTCTATTCAATCCAACAACCATCTCGAAAGGTTGGGGCTCATCTGAATTCACTGCGATGCAATGCATTATCAATCAGAGCCTAGCGATGTTGTGGAGATGATTGAATGAGGTCAAAAAGAGACATTTTGACCGGAGCATGGGTGAGTTGTTTCATAACACTCTCCTCAACTGACATGGGAATCGAACTCGAGGTGAAGCATGAATAGAGACCCAAGGTCTCGGGGCTAATGAGGAAGGATGAACTCCTTCAGGGGCCATAGAAATGACAACCCATGGTCGAGATGTTGTAGATGATGATGGATTATCATACTGTTGTGCTCTAGTGGCGATATGAATTGTGTCGATTTGAGAAGGTGGAAGATCATCCAGAGTGGAATTAATAGAATTAGAGGTCTGGGTAGACCATTTAGGCTCAGATGTAGTTGAGATGACAGGAGATACTTGTTCCTCCTCCTCTTCCAGTAGAAGATCACTTTCTTCCAAGAGACTGCTAACGACAAATGAAGGGCTTTACATCCCTCGGTGTCATGACCTGGAGTGCGGTGGTAAGCACAAATCAAATTAGAGTTGAACCAAGAAAGTTTTACTCCTTTAGGATTATAGGGTTTGATCGAGAGGAAGAGATATGGATGAAGATTGGATAAGTTGGTGAAGAATTTCAGTATAGAATCCGGTAGACAAAGATGAGGACAGATATGATGAAGTCGCTCTTTCGCCTTAATGATGTTGAGGTAAAAGAATCTGCATGTTTGGTTTGACAGTATTTTTAGGGAACGTTTTGCTTTTCTGGACATCAGGAGAAGCAACCTTGGGCGCTTGAGACGGAAGTAAGTGAGGCAAGATTGATTTCGGTGGAGGAGGAGCTCCTAAGATAGATTTTGAAGATGATGAAGATGTGACAAGTGTTGTGGTCTTCAGAGATGAAGAAGGTTGCTTGGTCAAAACAAATGATGATTTAGATAAGACTGATTTAGATGAGGGAGGAGCTCCCAAAATAGGTCTGATAGGAGGAACAAAGGGTGCCTTGGCTTTTGGTGATGAAGATGATGGTTCTGATAAAAGAGGTGACGCCTTTCTAGTGGGTAAATCCACTTTACGAGGCACCGGTGAAGATGGTGTTGTAGAAGAAGACACCTTCTCAGTGGATAAATCCAATCTTTTATGAGGCACAAAGAATTTTTGAGGGAAAGCACCGAGAGTCTTGATAGTCTGAAATATTGGTTTTCCTTTTTCGGGGATGGTGACAACTTCAACCACATAAGGTGATTGTAACCTTTTCAGAGGAATCAGATGGGGAGGTACCGATGATGCAACGTTAGACTTCAGTTGTCTTGGTCTAAGTTTAGGAACCAAAAGTGTAGGTGCCGGTGTTATTTCTTTATATTTTTCCTTAATAGACAAGGCAACATCGGTGATGGAAGAAGTGGATGATGAAGAAGTGGTTCCCTATGAGGAAGATACTTTCGGTACAGTAAATGTGGGTGCAACTACTGTAGGAAAGGAAACGGGAAGAGTCAAAATCGAAGACGCTTCCATTGGTAGAGAAGTTGGTATGAATATAGGTATGTTCACCAATGGCATAGTCGTGGTGAAAATAGGAGAAATAGAAGTAGATGTATTTGTTGTGGAAACTTGAAGAGATGTAAATGCCTCAAGCATCGTAAGAATGTCTGATGACGAGACAGATGACGATGACACTGTCTCTGGCATGGATGGAAGATCAAATAAAGAGGTAAAGAGAGATGAATCCATCTCTAATAGTGGAGGAGTATTCAAAGACAAATTGTCTCAAGATGGCAGTAATCTCGTAGATTAACGAGTGGGAGGAAGTTCTGATTCGGTCAACGTGTTCGTAGATGGCTTAGGTTTAGAAGAATATTCTTCAAGAGAGATGAAGCTGATAGTATGAGTGCTTGGTTTTTGATACTCGAAGCATCATTGTTCGGGAATGATTGGGAAAAGGTTGTTTAAAGACAAATAGTGCTCGATTTGGGGAAGCATTTGGGTTATCCAGAATGAGCTCGCCTTTATCAATGAATTTTGGACAAGATTTTAGAAGGTTTGACATCGTTTAATGTCACAAACTTTTGGTTCTATGATAACGACAGAAGTCATTTTCCCTATACCAGAATGGTTGTTCTTGGCTTTCATCAAAATTTCTAATAGGGGGAAGTTCGATCATGTGAACTTCCAACATTTTTTCTAAGATAGAAGCATATGATTCCCCCAACAAAGTAAAAGATCGAGATGACGAGGGTCCTTTTCGAGAAGATGAAGAGTCTCTCCGTGGTGTTTGATTAGAAGTGTTATCGGCTCGTGATGTTTTTAATACAATAGCATTGGTGGACCCCTGATTCTTGTCTTTGTTAGAAGTGGAAGGGTTTGATTTTGTAAACCAAGAAAAATCTGGTTTAGATTTAGAGTGAAGTTTTAACTTCCCTTGTTCAATGACACAGACTCAAGTTTGCATGCCATCGTAAAGGCTTCTTCAAATGTGTGAAAGGTTTGAATCCTTAAAGTGGAAGAAATATGATTAGCGCAAGATTGAGTAAACAACTCGATCTGTTGAGATTGAGGGAGGGAGAAAGACAATTGATTTATTATACCTCTCCAACGAGTGACAAAGTCTGTAATAGACTCGTCATCGAATTGACGAATGTTATAAAGATCTATAATCGAGATCTTATGTGTGATATTTATTGAAAAGTTTTCAACAAACATCTGAGCTAATTGAGAGAAAGAAAATAGGGAGTGTTGGGGAATGTTATTGTACCAGTCTAAAGTAGGCCCGGTTAGAGACATAGGGAAAGTATGAAGCATAAGCTCTTGATCCTGGACTATAAGGTAGCAAGCGTGCTTGAACGCTCGTAGGTGCTGTTGAGGATCCTCCCGACTATGAAATTTTGAGAACTTAGGAAGTTCCCATTGGGGAGGATAAGGCTTAAAAGCCACTGATGGATGAATCGGTTCATTACACACTTCTTCAAAAGAGTATGAAGGGCGAGCCCCTTTGGTGGAGGCTTCTAGGTCTGCGATTTTCTTGAAAAGAATTTGGATGACGTCAGATTGAGGAGGCATGTTGGTATGTCCTGCATAAGAAGCGAATGGTAGATTTTGTTGAGGCGTTAACGGGGGATTCATCTGCTGATTAATAGGATGATAAGAGGAATAACTAGGCATTTTGGGTGACGCCTAGTGAGGTATTTGTTGTGAAGGAGCCTGTGTATAAATAGGCATGTGAGATGACAAGTGGTTGAGAGAAAGGTGGTTGGATGAAAGATGAGCCTATGATTGGTGGGCTCCTACACTTGTCAACTAAATCAGAATGGATTGAGGAACATGGGTGTTGATTTGATTGGACATGGTGGGGAACAAAGTCTGAATGAGGCTTTTGACTGCGGATTGGTTATTAAGGGCGCCAATGCTAGAGGATGGGTAAAGGTCACTGTCGTTGGAGCATTGGAAGAAAGACCACTGGAGGATGAGAAGAAGGAACCGACTGATTCGTATAAAGGGGTTGATTCATAGAGAGATACTGACCTTGAGACGCAATAGATGACATAAAAGAATTAACAGAATCTATGAGAGTGCGGATGCACCCATCATAGCTAAAGAAGAGGGCCTCTCAAAAGTAGGTTGTGGAGTAGCCGAGGTAGCCGCGGCACTAGGGATAGGCAAGATCATTTGAGAACCAGTTGACATGGTCGGTGGAAGAGAAAAAGGAGGCATAGATGTGCCACCCTCTTCCGTGGTTCGAGGCGAGAAAAAGTATGCTAACTATTCTATAAAAGCCTGGGATGGTTCATGAGAATAATCGTAAACTTACTAGATTGGTGGTCCCTGATCAGATATTCAAATAGACTTATGCACTAGATAGTCCATAAGGGCTACTGGATTGCGATCAAGGAGCGCCTAAAATTTAGGATCTCCGCGAGGAACATACTCTATATCAGAAGCAGATGATACCTCTGAAGGACTGGGGGAAGTTGGATGTGATGGGATCGCTTTAGGATGATAGAAAGGATTATATGACCAAGATGGGGAACCAACTAACAATGGTCCCGAGGAAGACCCGAGGGGTGCCGAAACATCCACATTAGTGGTGATCTCGAGATGAAGAAGGGGCTAGTTGAGCCATTTTTCTAGATTGTAACCGGGTGATGACTATCATAAACAAGCAGAAATATAGAAAAAAGGAGATTGACCTAACTAATGCACAGATAATTCAAGTAGTGTGGGTGATTATCTCTTTTAAGTTTTCATGCTTTTAAGAAAGAAAATATTAGGGAAGGCTTTTAGAATAGGAACTACTCAGATAGCCAAACTAAGGATGGTTTGGGGAATGTTTTGGTGAGGAGTCCCGAAGGCACTTTAGTAAAAGACCGGTACGTGGCTTGATATAGGGGCCTACCCCGCATTTCACACACCGCTGCGATAAGGGAGTCGGGTGCTTTGCCAATATATACCAAAACTTTCGTGAATTTATAAGCACGGCCCGAGTACAACACATAGGCTCTTCCTCTTAGATGTCACTTCCACGTAGGCAAGGCCAGGGAAGGAATTTTTGTTTAAATGCTTAATACCTAGTGATTTTGGCTTTGTGTGCAAGGGTGAAAAATAAAAATCAAATAGTGTCACTACCGATTTTGATCAATTTTCCAACCTATTTAGAAAACTAGATGAAGAACATACAACAGAAATGACAAAGAAGAAGTTCTTTTTAAGCACTAAAAATGAAGTGTTGGATTTCGATGAAGACAAGTCAAACAAGTTCTTTCCCAAATGCGATTAAATTCTTTTTAAGCACCAAAATCAAAATGTTTGAGTGTGATAGAAAACAAACAAACAAGTTCTTTTTAAGTTCTTAAAAAGGAGAAAACACCGTAAAAGAGAAATACCTGTAGATTTAGCTCTCCAAGGTGTGTGGACTTCAAAAAGCGCATTGTTGAGCTCTTCCCCTCGAACAATCCCGCGAACAAGCAAAGTGCTCTGCAAGAAAAGGTTAAGCAAACACACAAACAAATCCAGAAAGATATATCCAAATAATAGTAGAATGAAAATTTCTATTTAAGGAACTAGAAAACTTTCAAGGAAATAACAATTTTGCATAAAGAGATGAATCAAAAATGCAATCTTGAAATCAAATGAAAGATTTACTAATCTTTGAAATAGAAATTGGGATTTATATTTGCAAGAAAGAAACAACTTTGACTTTGCAAATTACAAATGAAAGAAGCAAGACCAAAATGAAGGAAGGAAATGCTTAAGGAAAACTGATGAAAATCAGTGAAGAAAAAGAACAAAAGCTCAAAACTGGAAAAGAAATGAACTTACCAATAGGGGACTTTGGTCGGGTCCCACTGGGCGTGCTGAATGTAGATCAAGAATTTCCGCGCTTGTTACCTGTCCAAGTTAATGTACCAAACTAAACACAAAAACCCTGAAAAACTCAAATGAAATCAATACCTGATAGATAAGACAAGATCCGAAGATGTAGGTGGAAAAGAAAGCCGATGTAGACAAAATGGGTGCACACGAGCAATCTTGCAAAGTAGATCTCGAGAAACTTGCGAGACATAGATACTTGACAGAAAAAGACAACGTTAAAAGATATTTGGGTGGACTACCCGAAAAGCAGGTCTGGGAAGCGATAAGCTCCCTCGGCGGATGTCAGTCCATGTTTTCAATTAAAGAAAGAAGCATACATGATAAAAGATGTAAGTAAATGTCTAGATTTTCTGATTAAAAACTATGTAGAGAATGTAAAAAAGTGGGATGTAAAGCAACAAAAACAGAACCGTGAAAACAATGTTGGATTTGTGTTACCTGAGTTCTTTTACTTGTTTGCAGGCCGATCGGTGTCGATTGGGTGAATCGGCGTCGATTAGGATCAATCGGCGTCGAGCGATCGGTTGGCATCGACTAGGGGAAAATTGTAGGAAGGTTGAGAAATGGACAATGAAGGCTAGATCGTCAATGTCTGCTAGATCTACAGGAGCCGTAGGGATACTGACAAAGCTCCACCTTCGCTAGATGCAGGAACAGAGTCACCAAGAGATCGATGGAGGCTCATGATGTCAATGTTGTAGGAGCAGAGTAATGGTACTCCTCTCAGGGATTGATCTGGATAGAATTCACTTTCGCTTGATAGATGATGCTCGGGCTTGATGCTCAAAACTCTCTGTCGTTCTTTCTGTCTAACCAGAACTAAATTCTAGCCTTGTATTTATAATCGGTGCCGACCGAGGTACAATTGGTGTCGTTCGAAAAATCGACGTCGACCGAAAGTACTAGTCGGCGGCGATTAGGGAACAGATTTCAAATGGCCAAAAGGATGTTTTTGGAGAGATGAAAGTTTATCCTTCCGACTCAAATACGGGAAATATCCCGCTGCATGGTTTGGGGGGAGGAAAAATAGGGGGATAGATGGATAGAATTGATATGGGAGGTTAGGAATTGATATGGGGTAGATAAGTGGTTAAGATACATGTAAAAAGTGTAATTAAATAGTTAATATTTAATTATCCATGGGTAAAACACAATGGGGTATAATAAACTTATGATAGATGTTTAATTTAATTAATACTCCAAAGTGATGATATAAAGGTGCCCTGTGTTACCCGAGAAGGTAGATTTAACGCGAGGGACACTAAATTGGGTAACCAATTTTAGGTATCTATTACTTTACGTGATCTATTGCTCTCATCGTGATCGTCTCATTTTTTGATCGTTAGGTCTTCATTTCGTCCTTTTCGGTGAGAACTCCTCCCGCCAGTGTCTCAAACTGCATTAAATATTAATTAATTAATATTTAATTAATTAATTACTCTTTGTTTGATAAAATTAATTTTTAAATGATTATGGGGTTTTTAATTAAATAAATATTAATTAAAATTCATTCGACAAGATTTATTTTAATTGTTTGGGAAAATTAAGCTTTCGCTTCCTCATCACGGGGATGCCAAATGGCTTCTCGTACTCGGATTTCCCTTTCCGGCAAATTTATTTTAATTCCCCTCACTGTGGATTTCTTCCACCGATTGCCAAATCAATGAATTGGCAAACGAGAAAAAAATCTCCCAATTTCCCACATGGGGAAATAAAATGGGGATCATTGGCCCACTTGCCATTTCCGTTGGCAAATGGTTGTTAATTTTCTCACTTACCCCTGGCAATTAATGCCACTACCGGGAAAGAGGGAAGTTATTTTAATGAGACGAATAAGAAATGGTTGTGAGGAAGCTTCCTAAATCCTCATAAAAATCCTTTCGACAAACTCGTTGGAAGAAGTTGTGCGAAGCTTTCCAATTTCTTCTTATTTCTTCTGGAGGAACATCTCAGAGTAATATTTTATCACATCCCTCAACAAATCATCACTCAAGAGCTACTCACAGCTAGAGAACATTCATTAATTTCCACGTAGAAGTAGTTGTTGGAGATTCCACGCATTGGTTTTAAGAGTTGTTCATGGCATAATATAAAACATTCTTCCACACAAGAATGAAATAAAAACATAATGACCCAAAGATAACCAAGTTGCTCCACGCATTCTCCATATCTTTCAACATAGCAAGGGGGAAAATGAATTAGTTTTAGAATCCCACACATTGGAGAATGGAGAAAAGTCTCAGCCCACGCCAAAACCAACACATTCCTATAGCACCTGATTCTGTCAAAGCCAACCAAAGAAAAATCAAATCAATTTTTTTTTGAAAAATCCAATGCATGCACATGGATGTCAATGCTCTTCACCACATGATGGAAAAAGTTAGAGCCCACTCCAATGAAGAAATAGGAGATTTATGCACAATCGTCAAGTAAGGAAATTAAAAAAACCACACAAAGCTCAAAACAAAAGCCCACGCAGAGACAACAATTGCCATGCATATTAAAAAAAAACTAGAAAAGGCAGTTGTTCACGCATTGGTTTAAGAAAACATTCCCACACATTTCCAAGAGCATATCAATCCAAAATGCCTTCATTGAGGAGATCCACGCCAACAAAGGAGGTAGCAAAGCTTACACAGGCCACACAGAGGGTGAAGAGGGAGCTGTCCACACAAAGTGGGTAGAAAACCAGTCAAAGCTAGAAAATACTACGCAGCCAGAGGAAGAAAAGATCCAGGCTGAAGACAAAGCATTTCCAAGCATTTACCTTGGCAAGGAGCTCACAATTGTTAAAGAAAATAAGAAGATCTACCACGCATTTGCAACCTAGAGGAAATTGTACACGCAGGCCCAAGAAAAAGGGAAACAAACCGTTCACAAAGGCCACACAAGTGAAAGGAGCTATCCACTCTATCTACACCAGCCAAGGCAATACGCAAGTGAAAGGTAAAACGCTGTTGTTCACTCAGTTTGACAAAAACAAATAGTCCAAAACGCAGCCAAAGGGAATAAAAGAAATAATTCACACAAACAAAAATTATCCCACGCAGCCTAAAAAAGAGCCATTCATAGGCCACGTGTAGGAGGAGAGGGAAGAATTAAATCTGCTCATGCATTGGGCATAATAAGGAACAAATACCACGCGCTAGGGAAAGGAAGGAGGAGGAAAATCAGTTGTCCACGTGATGGAAGAACAAACCAGCTCTCACATAGCCATTTCCACGCATTTGTAAAAGTAGGGGATAGCAAACACATTGTTCATACATTTGCCGAAAGATAATAAAAATAAATAAAACACATTCACCAGGTAGATTAAAGAAGGGATTTTAAACGCAAGGTAGAGATTATTTTCCACATATCAGTCCAAAATTCAAACAAAACGTATATCAATAGAAAAGAAAATGAATTTAATGAAGAAAACGATAGATGCGTAAAGAACGTCTTTGCGGGTTATATCTGTCAAGTAATCAACTTTAGAGCTCGATATCTCAAAGTCTCGATGATCGTCAAGAGAAATGGTTTGGTTCGTTGAATTATTTTCAACTTCATCTACTATTTTGCCAAATTTCAAATGTGCACAGCACCTCGTTTGATATTTTTCACGGAGTCAAATAAAATGCAGTTTGCATGATTTCACGCGCGCATAGTTTTTAGCCTGTCAAGGTGACTCACTTTGAGAGTTGATATTTTGGACTCAGATAATCATCAAGAGAAATGAATTATTTCATTCAATTATCCTCACCTTCATATGCTCCCTTGCCAAGTTTTAGATGCTCAGGGTGACGTTTGGTATTTTTACCAGGCTAAAACCAAACGGGATTTTGCAGTTTTACACTTGCATTTTCCTAGCAGTCTCAGAAGAGTCAACTTTGACCCTTAATATTTGACTAAAGAATTTGATTGGGAAAAATTCTCTGACACGCAAACTTGTGGTACCTTAATAAAATCCCTCATTCAGTGAAAATTTCTCAAAACAAGATTTGCTATTTTTCCCAGGGCAGTTTTACAGGTGATTTGTGTAGTTTTGTAAGATGGAAGTAATAGCCTGAAATCACGCTTCTGTCACAATCATGTCATCTCCAAACAAAATGATGTTGCAATATAGGTTCCAAGGCATTCTACTCACCTCGATACTCTATTCAGAGTATGAGAACATCATCGATACCAACTTGGGACATGTCAACATAGGTCGATTATGCGATCGCATATCAACCGAAGGCAAGTCACAATTTTCCGACGCTTGTTCTGAATTGGTCATCACTTGCATGGATGCACCACGAAACCTGCATAGTGTGGCGATTCAACTCCAATGGCTTCGAAGCATAAGAAACCTCTAACTTCCTCATTATGTTGTATAAGTCGTATTTATTGGCATCGGTCTCTTCGGAGTCAAAAGCCATTGTTATTGACATAGATTGATAATGGGAGAATCTTGTCTACAAAAATTATTTTTGCTTGATCGTTGTGTGGAAATTTTCATCGAAAAACCAAGATCAATGATAAGTACAATTATGCAGATCATCAAGCAAGGCCACATCATTCAAGTGTGTCCCTGTCAGCTCTTAGTTAGCAGCGTGCGCAATACTTCATCGGCCAATCTTAAAGTTGGAGTGTTCTTGAATTGGACGATCGTGAGCGGATCAGAATGCCAACACTTCGGGATGGTGACAAAGATAAAATACGTAACTCCAGGAAGTGAATTGCAATTTTGTCTCTTAGAAGATATTCTCAATGGCGAAAGATCAAAAGTTGGATTTTGACAAGCTAAGGTGGCGTAATGACTACGGTCTCGCGATAAATGAATAATTCATCATGGAAGGATATTCAGAGCATGTGGAGAATTATGTGTAATTATGAATGTGAATATGAATGAAGATGAACTTGCTCACACCAAGATGTTTCTCAAACAGAGGGGTGGATGAATTGCTCAAGTTTCAAGATCGACTCTCTTGTCATCGGGAGGATTGCAGAGCACGATCAATGAGTTAATTCCTGTACGATCAGAATAGGTGGACTCTTGGCCTAATGGATAAGGAACTGACCATAGGTATTTTGATCTAGGTGGCACATTGTTGACTAGGATTTCTATGTGTGCGTGCAAGTCATTTAAGTGAGGTCCATGTGTGCCCATTTCTTTTATGACTTTTTAACTTAAGTGGTTTCTATTTTTAGTCACTTTTTAAAAGTTGGTTGAAAAAGTCAAAGTCACTTAAGTGCCTTATTTAATGTTCATGTAAAACCCTAACTACTATGTAACCAACTTTTGGGTTATAAAAGGAAGTCGGGGGCTCATTTGTTAGGGTGAATTTTGAGAGAGCAAAAGAAAATACTTTTGCTTCAAGCAAGCTTGGCTTCAGAAGAAACTTTGTGTTCTTTTGTGAAAACATTTTGGAGTTAATGAAATACGAACTTTGTGTCTCATTCATTGTCTCTTGTAATATTTGATGTTCTCATGTTCATTAGATGTTGGATGTTTAAATCTTGTATGCAAATATTGTCTTTGATCTTATATTGTCAACGTTATTCAATTTGTTCTTCTTCTTCACAATGATCAAGCTCTGTTATTTACTTGCTCATGTGTGTCCTCTTTTACTCATTCTCATTTAGCCGATGCAAACTATGTTTTATTTGTGTTACTTATTGTTTGTTCTTCCCCATGCAATATTAGGCTCGCTTTTACCTAACTCTTGCATGTTCCTTCCATTCATTCATTTCCTTCATTCCATTTTGTCTCCCTCATTCACTTTTCTTTCCATTGATGTCCAAAACACCCCCCACATACGATTTTGAATGTACAGTGTAAATATAGTTTTTAGTTTTCAATAAAGGTAGCCTCACCTTCATTGAGGAGGGACTTCGTTCCCACACTGTTGCATGTCATTTGCATACATGCAAATCCATATGCTAACATTTTTTGGCAGCTCCACTCGGGATTTAGGAATCGTCAACTAGTGCTTGGTTAAATCTTTATGACTATCCCCTCTGCAAAAGCTCCAACTCTTCAACCAAACCTTGTGCTCGAAAAATATTTTCAAGGAGACATTGCTACTAACCTTCAACAATAGCTTGGGAAAATCATGAAAGTTTGCAGCAATTTGTGGTGTTGATAGAGCCATTAACAAAGAAATCTACATTGAAGACCTTAGAAGAAGAGTACCCACACTTGTGGCCAGAAGACCTCTTGGACACGTGTTGATCATTGTTCATCAACGCAGCCCTCTTCCACCAAGGTAATAATTTGTATGACTATTACAGGTAACCCACCTATCTTGCAACCAAATCTTCTTTTTGCGAATGCTCAAGAAGATATATCATCAGATCTAAGGCAAGCTATTTGGGAAAAGTACACGAGCAACTATCATTTTCATCTCGCCGCATCAGTACTAGATAATGAAGAAGAGCAAGCCATGAGAGTTGCTAGAGTTATTCAGGTGCAAATAGCTCAAGAAAGAGAGCGAAGAGAAAAGGCTAGAGTTGATCAGAACATGCCAATGATCCCTTCACTGGGAAGATTTCAAACTGGTAGCAAAGAGGTTTACGCGAGGGGATAAAGCTAAAGGTCAATCGATCCCATTTTTGACTTTTAAGGAAAGTTTGGTTTCAAGTTATCTCCTCCAAAGAAGAACACACCTCATAGATCTTTAAGCCTTGCATCAAGTCCTGAAAGAGCAAGCAAGGAAGGAATCACTACTAGTCAAGCACTTTTCCTTGCTCACATTGTTTTGCCTTTGCATACCACCTTTCCCAAAATGTAGTCAATGTACCATGGGGAAATGCCATAGGCCCATTGGCCTTTACCACTCGACATGACCCCCAAGAGGATCGAGGAAGATTCTTCCCAAGTTCGACAGAGATGGGAAGACGTCACCAGATGACCATATTTCTGCCTTCTTCGCTGCATGTGTTGTTTTGTCAGTAGAATATGAAGATGTTGCTATTCGCCTCTTCATCGAAACATTACATGATGTTGCTGCAGATTGGTTTCATCATATGGAAAATGGGTGCATTACAAATTAGAATGATATGAAAACTAAGTTTGAAGATTGATTCAAGATGGCAGAAGATGAACATGCTCTTCTTGCCCAACTATCTCAGGTTAAGAAAGAGTCAACAAAATCCATGAGGAATTTCGTGGCTAAGTTCAACAAAATGGTGAACAAAGTTCCTGCCGGGATTCATCCAAACCTTGATGGAAAAAAATATTTCTTTATTAACGCACAACAACCATAAGTGTGTCTATCAGTTGAGAAGGGCTAGAGTGGCTACTTTAGAACTTGCTCAATCCTTGGCCATATAAATTGAGGATGACTTAATCATGGCGGGAAAATTCAAGAAAACTTCCCTCAAGGGAAAGAGTCAAGAAACCCCCAATGCTTCTGAAGCTATACTCACTAAGTTGGCTAATGATGTGTTGGCTTTGAAAAAGCAAGTTGCTCAAAGTAGTAAACCTGCTCCTTACAAAGACATCCCAAGAAAAGGCTACATTCCCAACAAAGCCAGGATTGCAGGTGCTCGATGAGGCTTGCTATTGAAGCAACTCCCGCAACTAACTCAAAATGTGATGTCGTTGAAGAAAGCAATGATGAAGTTGAATTTGTCGAGGTTGATGAGGAAGAGCCAGATTTTGGAACATTTGAACCTGAAGTTGAAGATCCTGAGGGAGAAAGTAATAATCATTTCTTTGAGTACCGTTTAGAAGAAGAAGATGAATACGAAGAAATTATAGAAGATATGAATAGTCAATCCTTCACTTTGTCTTCACACGCTCTCAGAAAAAGGAGCAAAATACCACCAAGGTGGGAGATAAAGAGGTTTCCAAGGAACTTCCAAAAGAATCTAAGACTAAGGAAACTTCCAAAGAATCCAAGACAAATGAGATTCCTAAAGAGTCCAAGGCGATTGAGGTTTCAAAGGTCAAAACTATCTTAAAGAAAGGAGGGCCTTTGTCAAGTCAATCAATTGATAAATTAGCTACGAAGAAAGTTTCTTCTTCCACATTTGTATCAACCAAGCCCGAAGCAAAGGTCAAAAGTGTGCCATCATCAAGTTCGAAAGAACTAGTATCTGAGACATCAAGTACGGTTACTTTGCCCAAATTTGATATCATTGATCATATCAATAAAACAAAAATTTCCATGTCACAGGCAGAGTACTTGAAGTCCAATAAGGATCAAATCAAGAAATTGGTCCAGTTTATCGAAGGTGACTCTATTGTTCATTCCTCCAAATGAATTTTGAAAACTCCCAAAGATGGGAAGACTTAAAATATTTTGGTGGCCACTGCACCTTCAAATGAGAAGATTGAACCTTTCTTTGTGTGCTTTCTAATCAATAGATGCAAATTAAGTAATTTCATTATAGATTCTGGAGCCTCAGATAATGTGATGCCTGCGAAGGTAGCACATGCTCTTGGGTTAACTTGTACGAGAACATTCAGATCTTGTTACTCTATGGAGATAAGACAAGTTCCTCTGATTGGGTAGATTAAAGACACTCAGATGGTTTTAGCCCAATTCCCTCATAAGTGAGTTAAGGTAACTATTCTAGTTGTTGACATTCTTGCTTCATATGGTATGTTGTTAAGCAGGAAATTTTGTAGAGATCTGGGTGGTGAGATTCAAATGGACTGGTCTCATGCTATGATTCCTATCAGTGGAGAAATGAAGAAGCTAATGTCAGAGACTCAAGCAAAGTTCATGGTAACTAAAACCAAAGATCCTCATGCACAAATCCTGTTCCAAGGTTCAAGTATGGGTAATTATATGATGACTGTAGAATTTCATGCACCTGAGGTCACTTGCCAAGACTCTAATGAGATACAGACTCTTGAGTTTAACGGAAGTTGTTGCTCAATAGATTCCGGCGCAGGAGTAGTGCTCATATCTCCGAATGGTAAAATATTTCCTTTTTCTTACAAACTCCAATTTTCAAATACTAACAACACTGCAGAGTATGAGGCATTAATCCTTAGCCTCCAAGTTGTAGAGGATAAAGGGATCAAAAATTTGGAAGTCTTTGGAGATGCATAATTGATCATGAAACAAGTAAGAAATCAGTTCCAAGTAAAGAATGATCATTTGAGACACTACAAAAATAAAGTGTGGGACACGATAGAAGTCTTTGATGCTTTTTCCATAAAATTTGTCCCTCACGAAAAGAATGACAAAGAAGATTCTCTAGTAGTCTCAAAGCTTCATTAATGATTCCTCATTCAGAGTTTAATCAAGACAAATACACCATTGAAATGGTTTTTAGGCCAAGTGTTCCTGACAATGCTAGAAAATTGGCAAGTATTCAATGATGATCAAAAATTATTGCCTTATTGGAAAAGAGAGATAATTTTGAACAGTTGTACTTTGAAGGAAGTGATTCTACATTTCATGAATCGACAACCTCACCCATTCAAGGAGTTGAGAATAAAGATCTTGGTGATGGCATCATTCAACTCAAAGGAAATAAAATTCCAAAAGGATTGGTTTCACTTGAAGAACTTTTTGATAAGCATGACAAGTTTATCAAAGAGAAAGAGTAGGCAGGACCTGTGAATTCTGCTGACTATGAGAAAGTTAACATTGGTACCAAGGATAAACCTCACCTGGTCAACATCGGTAAGTGTTGCTCACCTGAGGAGCGCAAGAAATTTGTAAGCCTCCTTACCAAATATTCGACATCTTGGCTTACTCATATGAAGACTTGAAGTCTTTCCAACCTAGAGAAATGGAGCACGCCATACCCTTGAAACCAGGTGTAACCCCATTCCAGAAGAAACAAAGATAGTATAATCCTAAGATATCAGGGACAATATTCCATGAGGTTCATAAGATGTTAGACGCACGGATAGTGTTTCCTATTTGACATTCGACTTGGATAGCTAATATTGTACCGGTTCACAAGAAAAATGGAGAAATTAGGATTTACGTGGATTTTGCAATCTTAATCAAGCTTCTTTGAAAGATAATTATCTCTGCACAAATATCATTGACCATATTCGCATGTAGTAATCGTATCGTAAATGCTATCTATGCTAGATGGTTTCTCTGGTTATAATTAGATTGAAGTGGCCAGAGAAGATCAACATAAAACCACATTCACCACCCCCTATGGTATGTTCACATATAGAAGAATGCCTTTTGGTTTGATCAATGTTGGCACAACTTTTCAAAGGGCTATGGATATGGCATTCACATATTATAAAGACAAGATCATCGTGATATACCTAGATGACTTGACAATATTCTCAAAGAAACGGGAAGATCACCTAAGAGATTTAGAGAAAATATTGCAAAAGTGCAAACTTCATAAGATTTCTCTAAATCCAAAAAAGTCTGTGTTCGGAGTTACGGAAGGGAAACTCCTAGGTCATATTGTTTCTAAGGAGGGAACTAAAATCGATCCTGAGCGTGTTCAAGTGATCAAGAATCTTTCCTTACCTACAAGTAAGCATGGAGTCCACTCATTCTTTGGGAAGGTTAATTTTTTGAGAAGGTTTGTGCCATATTTCACCAAGCTGACTAAAGAAATTACTGATATGATGAAAGGCAAAGAATCCTTCAAATGGTCGAAGGAAGGTAGAGAAGCATTTGAGAAAATCAAGGGTGTTATCGCGAAAGCTCCTACATTGGTGTGCCCGATTTTAAAAAGGATTTTATAATCTATTGCTATGCTTCGCCGCACACAATCTCTGCCATCTTAACTCAACACAATCAAGAGGGAATTGAATCTCCTATTACATTCACGGGCTTTGGATTCAAGAAACACAAACTTAATTACACTCCCTGTGAGAGGCATGTGTATGCGGTGGTGAGAGCCTTAAAACATTTCAGGTACTATGTGTTGAATTTGCATACCAAATTCTTAGTTCCAGAAACCACAGTTAAATCGATGCTAATGCAACAAGAACCAAGATCTAAAAGAGGTAACTGGGTCTCCAAGATTCAGGAGTAAGATTTGGATATCAAGCCTACCAAGCTAGTTCGTGGAAGATGACTCTGCTAACTCATCGCGGAGAATGAGCCACGAGATGACTCTGAAGAAGAACCAATTGAAGAAGGTTTACCACTGGTAGTTTTCGTCAGTACCACAGATGAATGGTATTCCGATATAGCCTATTTTCTCACATATGGCTAATGTCCTGAGAATCTGACAACTAAGGAAAAGAGAGCTATCAAATTAAGAGTTGTCAGGTACGTCATTTAGGACAACACTTTGTTTAAGAAAGGAATTGAAAACATGTTCCTCAGATGTGTCGATAAGGAACAACAACCAAGGTTGCTTGAAGCCTTTCATAATCATGCTTGCGGTGGTCATTTCTCTGGCCCAGTGATAACTCATAAAATTTTGCGAGCACATTATTACTGGCCCACTATGTTTTTCGATGCTCAAAAAAGGGTAGCAAAATGCGATCAGCAATTTGTTGGAAGACCAAAATTGGCAGCTTTGCCTTTGAAGCCAGTTGTCATTGAAGATCCCTTTCAATAATGGGGTTTATATTTCATCAGGATTTTGAATCCTAATTCTAGTGCTAGTCATACTCACGTGCTCACCGTAACTGACTACTTCATAAAGTGGGTAGAAGCTATACCAGTGAAACAAACATCTTCTGCGGTAATCTATGACTTCATCAAAGAAAATATATTGGTTCGTTATGGAATTCCACACAAGATTGTGACGGACATTCCTCCAATTTCTCTTTACAGAGATGATGGGTTTTTGTTATGGGTATTATATGTTAGGAATACTTGTTTAGTGCTCACATTATTTAGATGTGTTTATTATATTTACATATTGGTGAATATAATAATGTGGAGTAAATGAGTTGTAATAACAACTCATATAGTTATTTGAATGTGATTTGGTTGTTAAACCAAATTCACGTAAATAAGAAATGTGAGGAGTGTTGTTAGAACAACCTCCTAGAAAATAGGATCAATCTCTCCTATTTATTTGTAATATCTTGTACGAAGTAAATATAGGAAAGTTTTCTATGTGATAATTTGATGTAGCTTTTATATTTGGTATCAGAGCGTGTATGGGCCTGTGAGAATGAATGAGGGGCAATGACATTTCTTTCTTCCGATTGCCCCTGTGGATGTGAGACCGAGTTTTACAGAATGAGTTTACATTAATAGCAGGAACCGACTTCAACATCCATGAATTTTCATGCATTCAGATTGATTTGTCTACCACAGATCTTCCCTTCATCTTCTGTTTATTGTGTGAATAATAGAGATGTAGTCCATGTATGAGTTGTGCATAGTGTTGAGTAAACACTGTTTATAGCCCACTGCACATTCATATGCATGAAGTTCTAGATCTATGTGCCTTGTAGTGCTTATTCATCCAATTCTATATATTTTCTCTATGGTGTTTTAAAATACGGGAACGCCGTTCTGTTGGCACTATTTATTGTGGAAAGTCTGATCAACCAACAGGTGTACCGACCTTGAATCTACGGATTGGTGGAAGGATCCACTGAAAATGTGGGCGTGTGGAGATGTACGCATTATCATTTGAGCGTGGATTGATTCTTTTGCGAGCAATATATCTTTGTGCATTGAGATGCTTTCGCCTACCCAAAGCTGGCCCTTATAATCTCTTGTGGTGAGCATATTCTTTATAACATATCTTCTCAAGATATTATCATGTTAAGTTAATGCGGTTGAAGCTCACATGTTAGCGTGAGATGCATTCCAATGTATGCATTGCCTTAAATCCAGACTATGAGATTCCACGTATCGCTCAAGGGTACATCCATCAAGAATTAGAGAAAGACATATATTTGATCTATCTACCTACATAGTCCGTATGTTCTTATTCAAATAGCTAAACATCTTGATTCGATTCACTTGTGAGATCTCCATTCATTGGATAACTGAAATTCGATCCACATTGGTCTTAGTTTGAGCATTGAAAAAGGTAATATATGTTCTAATGCATGTTTATTACCAACGTGTAAATTACATGTGGTTTTTATTGAAGGGACTGTTCATGTATTGATCTGAAAACGTGATGTGTATTTTTATCACTTTATAAGTTTCCAAAGATCGTGATTTTCTTAACCAATTTTAAGTATTCTTGAATCTACAAATTGATTGAATTCTGATTATTTTGCATCCATAGAAGTGCGGAAAACTTGTATAGCAAATAAATAATCAGAAAAACTGAAAAGACTCAGATAACAAAAGAGATTGTTTACGGGGTTCGGAATTCCTACGTCCCCGGGTTCAGATTGAACCGATCCATTAATAATATTGAAATGAAAGTACAATAACTCTTACAAACAATCAATAATGAATCACAACCTACAAATGAGCTGATCAATGTCCCCAGAACTCTGAAAAATAGTAGAAACTGTCCCAAGAACGATCCATGGCTCCTACAGTGTTTTCACAATGTGATCTCCCTACAATTGTGTTAGAAAAACACCTACAAATGGATATTTAAAAACATTCTATGAAAAAAATCATATTTCTGAGATCAGATCTGAATTCTGAACACTTTTCATGTTTACACCAAGTCACAATTCGGACTAGAAGTGCATTGAAATTCGTGTTTTCCAACTAGCTGTCTTGAAGATCCCTGTTAAAATCTGCATTCAAATCTTCCAAAAAGGTTAAAAGTCATCAAAAAATATCAAACCTTACATCGTTGGAATCGTCTCAGAATTTCCTTCATTTCATCTTTTTACTCCGAATGCCCAATCTGAGTGCACGGCCTTCAAAAATGGAGTTCTCTGCAATCTGGTCCTTAAGCTTCTTGCACAGACCTGTACCTCCTCCTATTCAAATAGAATATCACCCTATTTATATTGTTTATGTGCCTCCTAGTATGACGGCTGGGCACCTATCTTTTTACTCGGCCCACCCGAGTTCCATTCCCCTCCTTTCGCTTTTTGTTTTATCCTTTTGGGAATAAAATCCCACATTGGGCGCTTGGAGACTTATCTAATGGTTTAAATTAGAAGGTAGGTGCGCATTTCAAGTGGCAAGGAAGCCACCTAAGCCTATGTAATAGGCGCTTGACTTGGGGGATGCACATTGTTTGGTTTTAGCGCCCAATCCATAGGATCTATGCATGGATAACCTTAAATGGTGGACAGTTCAAACTAATGCGTGGGAAGTTTTGAATATATGCGTGGCATTTGGAAATAAGGCGTAGAATATGAAAAGTGGTCTTATCAAGATCATATAATTTTGACCCAATTAATATAATGACATTCCAAATGAAATGTGGCAATAAAATACCACTTGTCGACCCTCGATAGGCAAATCGAGCGAATTCGACGAGTGGTGGCAAGCCACGTGGTGGCTTGTGGACCCACCACGTCGGTGATAATACCTTAGTCCACACGGTGGCCGGGCTCCCCTCCATAATAAAAGTTGAGCCTCTTGTTCCCGAGCACCTTTATTATTATTTTTTACGCTTATCGAAGACCGGTGGTCGAAAACCAACAAACAACTCCCTTTTGCCTTTTCGCCACGTGTCGCAGCGCGATTGGTCCATTATTGACCAGTTGACTAGAGTTGACTTTCCGTTGACCAAACTTTGACCGGACATATCTAGAGCTCCCGATGTCCATTTTTCGTGTTCTTACAGTCGTTGGAAAGCTCTCGAGATGATCTTCTGCATTGACACCATTTAGGGATGTTTAGGGAATGTTTTCAAAAATGATCCCCTGATCACACCTCCCCACTGAGAAAGGCTTTTTGTCCACAAAAAGCTGTGTATCAACCCACAAAAACATGCTATCTCTTCCTGCATTGCACAAACACATACAAGAACCCAAAATAACATTATAGGTTAAATAAATGCAAATAGTTGATTAGCTAGTCACATAACCGATCAGATAATAACACCCAATTAAGCTAGTGTTCAACTGAAACGCTGCAACCCTGTCAACTCTACGCACAACTGTGAACTGTCATACCCCACTGTAATGCCATCACAAATAACTGACCAGATAATAACACCCAATTAAGCTAGTGTTCAACTGTCACTTTGTGATATGGCCGATTACCAAGAATTACAATTCCATAACACGAGATCAGTATACAAGACATCTAAACTGCCCACAATTAGGCTAGTGCCCACTGCCCATCTGAAACTGTAACACTGCAAGTATTCACTATCAGAATATAATAGACTATCAACGCCCAAAAAAAGCTATAGTCAATAACTGAATCAACATGAATATGCCAAAACACTGTATCGCCATCACAAATAATAAGTCAGATAATAACACCCATCTATAACAGAAGCTAGTGTTCAACTAACACTTTGTGATTATGCTGATTACTACTGCAAGTTTCAAATTTAGACATGCTACTGATGCCTATCCCTGCATAGTGTTTTCAACAATGGAACTACCAACCAATCTGAGAAAACAAAACATGAGTATGATGAACCTATCACTCAAATCTTCTCTTCAGCTGTTTCCATTTATTTTCAAAGCTTAAATATCAACTTAGGAACAAATCCTTATCAATCAACAGGAATCCCTAAAATATAGCTCTGAAAAACAATTTGCTTGCCTACTATCAACAATTTACTGTAGTGCAAATATAAAGTTGAGGAGTGTTTTTCCCAACCAATCACTTGGGTTTTTCCGTTTTGGTTGTTTTACCTCCTCAGTACCACATTGAGTTTTAGTTAGGTTTAGCACTGTTGGTTTTACAATACTGTTCTTTTTAACAACTTTCCAATTTTGTTGTTTAGGAACAAACCAACAAACCTTAACATCATGACCATTCCTATTACAATGGGAACAAAATTGAACTTCCTTGTTTTTAGGAATCTTACCCATTTTACCATTCTTAGAACTCTGTCTATGAGAATGATTCCCCTGTTTAGGAGAGGTAACCTTCTTGCCATTTCTCGCCTTTCCTTGGTGAGATTGGTCTTTAGCACCTGCCTTATCATTCACAAAAGGCATTAACTTCTTAATCAAATTTTTCCTCTTCCAACAATATGCAACAGAATGATTAGTACCTTCACAAAATGTGCAAGGGAAAGCATATTTCTGTCTACCAAAGCTATATTGTTCCAACTGAAAGAGTGTATTAGAAGTTTTAGGATTTGATTTTCCCTTAGTGCTATTATTAGTGTAAGTGGAAGGAGGTGGAATCTGATTACCTCTTTTCCCTGTTTTCTTACACCTTTCATTGTTCCTCCTGATGGCGGAATCCTGCAATTCTAGTGGTGTAGATCCTTGGTTGTTGGAAGCTTGTCTTCCTTCAGCTACTTTGGAACTTTCTCCAATTTCCATTTTCCCACTAGAGTAGCCCAAACCTGCAAACCGAGGCTGATCCTCTACCTGTATTGGGTTAGCATCACCTTTTCCATTTTTACCAAGGCCCGTTCCATTAAATCCCATCTTAACCATTAGCTTAGACCCAATTCCCTTAGTGTGTTTTTCAAACTGACCCAAAGGAACATCTGAAACTGAATGAGAGGAAGAATTAAAATGTGAACAACTTACAGTGCATTCTGTCATAGTACCTGCATCTGATTTGGAAGGCATTTCCTTCTTGTGTTCACCTCGTTGCAGCTTTTCCAAGAGGGCATCCTTGGTCCATATTTCTTCCTGCAACTCTTTCACAAAGCCCATCAACTTCTTGCTCTCTTCAAGCATCTTGTTGACATACTCCTCTTTCTTGGTTATAGAGGATTGTGGCTCAGATTTTAACCGCACGATTTCCTCTTCTAAGGAATAAAAATTAGCTCTCAAGAAAGAGTTTTCTTCTTGGAGTTGGTGGTTTATGGCTTCAAGCTCATCCAGTTGCTCTTGTTTGGATGACTTGCCCATGATTCCCTGTTCCTGCAAACACAACCTGTACTTCCAAAACTGCAAACTGCAAAAGAAGATTAACAAGCCCCAAAATGTCTGCACACTGAAGATTGAAATCAATATGAAACTGAAGTCAAACACAATTAGAAGCTAATCCGGCAATCTAACTGCTCTGATACCAAACTTGATCTGAAAACGTGATGTGTATTTTTATCACTTTATAAGTTTGCAAAGATCATGATTTTCTTAACCAATTTTAAGTATTCTTGAATCCAAAAATTGATTAAATTCTGATTATTTTGCATCCATAGAAGTGCGGAAAACTTGTATAGCAAATAAATAATCGAAAACTGAAAAGACTCAGATAACAAAAGAGATTGTTTACGGGGTTCAAAATTCCTACGTCCCCGGGTTCAGATTGAACCGATCCATTAATAATATTGAAATGAAAGTACAATAACTCTTACAAACAATCAATAATGAATCACAACCTACAAATGAGCTGATCAATGTCCCTAGAACTCTGAAAAATAGCAGAAATGTCCCAAGCGATCCATGGCTCCTACGGTGTTTCCACAATGTGATCTCTCCCGCAATTTGTGTTAGAAAAAAACCTACAAATGGATATTTAAAAACATTATATGAAAAAAAATCATATTTCTGAGATCAGATCTGAATTCTGAACACTTTTCATGTTTACACCAAGTCACAATTCGGACTAGAAGTGCATTGAAATTCGTGTTTTCCAACTAGCTGTCTTGAAGATCCCTGTTAAAATCTGCATTCAAATCTTCCAAAAAAGGTTAAAAATCATCAAAAAATATCAAACCTTACATTGTTGGAGTCATCTCAGAATTTCCTTGATTTCATTTTTTTACTCCGAATTCCCAATCTGAGTGCACGACCTTCAAAAATGGAGTTCTCTGCAATCTGGTCCTTAAGCTTCTTGCACAGACCTGTACCTCCTCCTATTCAAATAGAATATCACCCTATTTATATTGTTTATGCGCCTCCTGGTATGATGGCTGGGCGCCTATCTTTTTACTCGGCCCACCCGAGTTCCATTCCCCTCCTTTAGCTTTTTGTTTTATCCTTTTGGGAATAAAATCCCACATTGGGCGCTTGGAGACTTATCTAATAGTTTAAATTAGAAGGTAGGTGCGCATTTCAAGTGGCAAGGAAGCCACCTAAGCCTATGTAATAGGCGCTTGACTTGGGGGATGCGCATTGTTTGGTTTTAGCGCCCAATCCATAGGATCTATGCATGGATAACCTTAAATGGTGGACAGTTCAAACTAATGCGTGGGAAGTTTTAAATATATGCGTGGCATTTGGAAATAAGGCGTAGAATATGAAAAGTGGTCTTATCAAGATCATATAATTTCGACCCAATTAATATAATGACATTCCAAATGAAATGTGGCAATAAAATACCACTTGTCGACCCTCGATAGGCAAATCGAGCGAATTCGACGAGTGGTGGCAAGCCACGTGGTGGCTTGTGGACCCACCACGTCGGCGATAATACCTTAGTCCACACGGCGGCCGGGCTCCCCTCCGTAATAAAAGTTGAGCCTCTTGTTCCCGAGCACCTTTATTTTTTTACGCTCGTCAAAGACCGGTGGTCGAAAACCAACAAACAACTCCCTTTTGCCTTTTCGCCACGTGTCGCAGCGCGATTGGTCCATTATTGACCAGTTGACTAGAGTTGACTTTCCGTTGACCAAACTTTGACTGGACATATCTAGAGCTCCCGATGTCCGTTTGTCGCGTTCTTACAGTCGTTGGAAAGCTCTCGAGATGATCTTTTACACTGACACCATTTAGGGATGTTTAGGGAATTTTTTCAAAAATGATCCCCTGATCATGTATTTTGGGTACAACCGACAATATGTTTTGGAATAATCTTTGGTTTGACTCACTTCTATAGCAGCAAGATATTTTAAACATTCCTCTATATTGGAATTGCATCAGTCTTTCCCGTGCATGGTTGACACTTCTATACAGAATTGGATTATTTACAATTCTCTTCTCATCTGAATTCACCCTCGACAAGTGCGTCCTCCACTTGATCCGTTAGAGCCTCTTGGCATTTAAAAAATAAAGTGTTTCATATTGTGGGAGGAATACCATATAAGAAACAATGTGCAAACAAATGAGCTTCATATCCAAACCCGGCTGAGCTAGCGACATGTTGATGGAGGAAGGAGGTCGAACAACGACCTCTCGTCAGTCACCAATGACGGGGCCACGTAGAAGCTGTGGTGGCATATGTATGGTGTGAGTATATGATTTTTAGTGTGGTTTCCATTTTATTAGTGTGCTTCAGTTTGCAGTGTTCCTGTTGCTTTGAGTGGTGTGCTTTATTGTTAATACTGGAAAAGAATTGTATAAGAGAGCAGAAAACTACGGAGATCCTCTGACTGCAGAGATCCTCTGACTACCATACTTCGTTGGAAGATGGTCGGTTGGTGAATATGTTCACCCTGATGGTGACCATGTGCAGCAAGATCAAGACAACAAGATCCAGTTAGTATGATATAACACAATACATTTTTCCCTTTCTGATTTCTTATTTGGAATTTCACATTGCGGGGGGGAATACATACCAATGTTCCATTCCCATTCTCGCACCTAAAACGACTTAGTCGAGAAAGCTTCGAGTGGCGTGGCGATTTTCTATGCTATTCGAGATCGAGTGGCAGCGATCAATGACAGAGACTACGATTAAGAACATTACGATTCTTATAGGAAGTAATGTGAAATATTTTCAGTATATCTTTTATTGTGTGGTTTTGTAATAGACAAGTTGTGTTTCTTACATTATTCCTTGATGTATAAGCATAGTGGCGAACAGTAGCACTGCGAGTAAGTCAGTTCATGGATCTTGAAAGGGTTTGTGGGAGGATCCAGAAAACCACCTGAGGTCGACAGTTGATGAGGTTCCTGTCACGTCAAGGTTTGTGGTTAACATGTTTAAAACCATGGAAGGAGAGAGCCTTTCTTTTAGATCAAGGTCATGAGTCACAAAGTTGGACATGCCACAGGGTGAGCATACTCCATAGGAGCGTGTGGATGTTTTTCTACTATGTTTGCACTAAGGGGGAATGTTAGGAATACTTGTTTAGTGCTCACATTATTCGGATGTGTTTATTATATTTATATATTGGTGAATATAATAATGTGGAGTAAATGAGTTGTAATAACAACTCATATAGTTATTTGAATGTGATTTGGTTGTTAAACCAAATTCACGTAAATAAGAAATGTGAGGAGTGTTGTTAGAACAACCTCCTAGAAAATACGATCAATCTCTCCTATTTATTTGTAATATCTTATACGAAGTAAATACCAAAATTTTTTCTATGTGATAATATCTGTAGCTTTTATATTATCTTTGTCTCATTCATCAGATTACTACCCTCGGGAAATGGTCAAGTAGAATCCAATAACAAGAACATCATTACTATCGTGCGCAAGTTAGTAGAAGAAAATTAAAGAACTTGGCACAAAAAGTTATATGATGCATTGTGGGCTGACCACATAACTCCCAAAAGGGCAATTGGGATGTCTCTATTTCAAATTTTGTATGGAACCGATGCTCAAATTCTCATCACACTGGAGTTACCAGCATTACAATTAGTTCAAGCAGTTGATGATGAATGCTTCACCAATGCATTAGATAAAAGGATCATGTTCCTAAGCAAGCTTGAAGAGGAGAGAAGTCAAGTGGCAAACAGGATTGAGGAACATCAATCCAAGGTAAAGAAATTGTTTGACAGAAAACTAGGGAGAGACAATTTCAAATCAATGACTTAGTTCTTCTCTGGGACAAAAGACGTGAACCAAAAGGAAAGCACGAGAAGTTTGATTCGCTATGGCTAGGCCCATTTAAGATCAGACATTTCTATGGAGATAACACCTATTACTTGGTGTATCCTGAAGGAACTCATTTGCCTTTGCCCTACAATGGGAAATATCTCAAGCACTATCAAAATTGAAAACGGGTTGTCCCCATATGTACATAAGTAATTAGGATTTTGGTTTGTTTCTTTTCCCCATCTTTCAGTCTCCTCTCTTGTATCATCCCATGTTTTTGTGCCCCATTGTTTTGAGATCATGTTCATCAATATTTTGGTCGGGTCCGTTGCTGCGTCCATGAAGTCCTTGTCCCCAATTAGAGCCAGCTGTTATTAGCCAATTTTGACTTCAAAAAATTAATAAAAATGAAAATTTTGAAAATTTTAAAGGTGTTACTTTGCGTGATCTATAGCTCTCATCGCGATTGTCACATTTTTAGATCGTTTCGATCTTCATTTCGTCCCTTTTCAAGGCGAGAACTCCTCCCGTGAGTCACAACTATGTTAAATATTAATTAATTAATACTTAATTAGTTAATTACTCTTTGTTTGATAAAATTAATTTTTAAATGATTATGGGGTTTTTAATTAAATAACTATTAATTAAAATTCATTCGACAAGATTTATTTTAATTGTCGTGGGAAAAATAAGCTCGCTTCCCATTAAGGGGATGCCAAATTGGCTTCCCGCACTTGATTTCCCTTTCTGGCAAATTTATTTTAATTCCCGCTTGTGGGATTTCTTCCACCGATTGCCAAATCAATGAATTGGCAAACGAGAAAAAAATCTCCTGATTTCCCACATGGGGAAATAAAATGGGGATTAGCCTGCCTTGCCATTTCCATTGGCAAATGGTTATTTATTTCCCCACTTCCCCTTGGCAATTAATGCCACTACCCGGGAAAGAGGGAAGTTGTTTTAACGAGACGAATAAGAAACGATTGTGAGGAAGCTTCCTAAATCCTCATAAAAATCCTTTCGTCAAACTTGTTGGAAGAAGTCATGTGAAGCTTTCCAATTTTTTCTTATTTCTTTTGGAGGAAATCTTTAGAGTAATATTTTATCACATTCCTTAACAAATCATCCCACAAGAGCTACTCACGCCCAAAGAACATTCATTAATTTCCATGCGAAGCGGTTTTTGGAGATTCCACGCATTGGTTTTAAGAGTTGTTCATGGCATAATATAAAACATTCTTCCATTGCATGCATGAAATAAAAACATAACAGTCCAAAGATAGACCAAGTTGCTCCACGCATTCTCAAGATCTTTCGTGGGGAAAATGAATTAGTTTTAGAAGCCCACACATTGGAGAATGGAGAAAAGTCTCACCACGCCAAAACCAATGCATTCCTATAATAAAGTCTATTAGGCCAACCAAAGAAAAATCAAACCATTTTTTTGAAAAATCCAACGCATGCACATGGATGTCAATGCTCTTCACCACATGATGGAAGAAGTAGAGCCCACTCCAATGAAGAAATAGGAGATTCATGCACAACTGTCAAATAAGGAAATTAAAAAAAAACACATAGGCTCAAAACAAAAGCCCACACAGGAGAAAGCAATTGTCATGCATAAAAAAAAAAAAACTAGAAAAGGCAGTTGTTCACGCATTGGTTTAAGAAAATAATCCCACACATTTCCAAGAGCATATTAATCCAAAATGCCTTCATTGAGGAGATCCACGCCAACAAAGGAGGGCAAAGCTTACACAGGCCACGCAGAGGGTGAAGAGGGAGCTGTCCACACAAAGGAGGTAGAAAACCAGTCAAAGCTAGAAAATACTATGCAGCTAGAGGAAGAAAAGATACAAGCTGAAGACAAAGCATTTCCAAGCATTTACCTTAGCAAGGAGCTCACAAAGTTGTTAAATAAAAATAAGAAGATCCACCATGCATTTGCATAGCTAGAGGAGATTGTACACACAAGTCCAAGAAAAAGGGAAACAAACCGTTCACAAAGGCCACACAAGTGAGAGGAGCTATCCACTCTGTCTACACCAGCCAAGGCAATATGCAAGTGAAAGGTAAAACGATGTTGTTCACTCGGTTTGACAAAAACAAATAGTCTAAAACATAGCCAAAGGGAATAAAAGAAATAATTCACACAAACAAAAATTCTCCCACGCAGTCCAAAAAAAAGAGCCATTCATAGGCCACGTGTAGGAGGAGAGGGAAGAATTAAATCTGCTAATGCATTGGGCATAATAAGGAACAAGTACCACGCGTCGGGAAAATTAAGGAGGAGGAAAATCAATTGTCCACATGTTGGAAGAACAAACCAGCTCTCACATAGCCATTTCCACGCATTCGTAAACGTAGGGGATAACAATCACATTGTTCATACATTTGCCGAAAGATAATAAAAATAAATAAAACACATTCACGGATAGATTAAAGAAGGGATTTTAAAAGCAAGGTAGAGATTATTTTCCACATATCAGTCCAAAATGCAAACAATATGTATATCAACACAAAAAAAAATGAATTTAATGAAGAAAATGATAGATGCGGAAAGAATGTGCCACGGGTTGTATCTGTCGAAGTAATCAACTTTGGAGCTCGATATCTCAAAGTCGGATGATCGTCAATAGAAACGGTTTGGTTCGTTGAATTATTCTCAATTTCATCTACTCTTTTTCTGAATTTCAAATGCGGAGCACCTCATTTGATATTTTTCACGGAGTCAAATAAAATGTAGTTTGCATAATTTAGGCATAGCGCATTTGCGCACGCTTTTAGTAAATCGAGGTGACTCACTTTGAGAGTTGATATTTTGGACTCAGATGATCGTCAAGAGAAATGAATTATTTTGTTCGACTATCCTCACCTTTATATTCTCTCTTGCCAAGTTTTAGATGCTCACGGTGACATTTGGTATTTTTACCAGGCTAAAACTAAATGGGATTTTCACAGTTTTACACTTGCATTTTCCTAGCAGTCTCAAAAGAGTCAACTTTGACCCTTAATATTTGACTAAAGAATTTGATTGGGAAAAATTTCGAGAGACGTAAAATTTTGGTACCTTAATAAACTCCCTCATCCAGTGATAACTTCTCATAACAAGATTTGCTATTTTTCCCAAGGCAATTTTACAAGCGATTTGTGTAGTTTTGTAAGATGGAAGTAATAGCCTGAAATCACGCTTCTATCACAATCATGTCATCTCCAAACAAAATGATGTTGCGGTATAGGTTCTAGGGCATTCTACTCACCTCGACGCTCCATTCAGAGTATGAGAACATCGTCGATACCAACTTGGGACACGTCGACATAGGTCGATTCTACGATCGCATATCAACCGAAGGCGAGTCACAATTTTTTTGACGCTTGTTTTGAATTGGTCATCACTTGTATGGATGCACCAAAAAACTTGCATAGTGTGGTGATTCAACTCTAATGGCTCCGAAGTGCAAGCAACCTCTAACTTCCTCATTATGTTGTATACGTCGTAGCTATTGGCATTGGTCTCTTCGGAGTTGAAAGCTATTTTTATCTACAGAGATCGATAATGGGAGAATCTTGTGTATAAAAATTATTTTCGCTTGATCATTGTGTGGAACTTTTCATCGAAAAACCAAGACCAATGATAAGTACGATTGTGTAGATCATCAAGCAAGGCCACATCATTCAAGCATGTCCCTGTCAGCTCTCAGTTAGCAGCGTGCACAGTACTTCATCAACCAGTCTTAAAATTGGAATGTTCTTGAATTGGATGATCGTGAGCGGATCAGAATGCCAACACTTTGGGATGGTGACAAAGACAAAATACATAACTCCAGGAAGTGAATTGCAATTTTGTCTCTTAGAAGATCTTCTCAATTACGAAAGATCAAAAGTTGGATTTTGATAGGCTAAGGTGGCGTAACGACTACGGTCTCACGATAAATGAATAATTCATCATGGAAGGCTATTCGAGCATGTGGAGAATTGTGTGTAATTGTGAATGTGAATACGAATGAAGATGAACTTGCTTACACTAGGATGTTCTTGAAGCAGAGGGGTGGATGAATTGCTCAAGTTTTAAGATCGACTCTCTTGTCATCGAGAGGATTGCAGAGCACGATCAATGAGTTAATTCTTGTACGATCGGGATAGGTGGACTCTTGGCCCAATGGATAAGGCACTGACCATAGGTATTTTGATCTAGGTGGCACATTGTTGACTAGGATGTCTATGTGTGCGTCTAAGTCATTTAAGTGGGGTCCATGTGTGCCCATTTCTTTTATGAATTTTTAACTTAAGTGGTTTCTATTTTTAGTCACTTTTTAAAAGTTGGTTGAAAAAGTCAAAGTCACTTAAGTGCCTTATTTAATGTTCATGTAAAACCCTAACTACTCTGTAACCAACTTTTGGGTTATAAAAGGAAGTCGGGGCTCATTTGTTAGGTGAATTTGAGAGAGCGAGAAGAAAATACTTTTGCGTGCAAGCTTTGTTTCAGGAAGAAACTTTGTGTTCTTTTGTGAAAACATTTTGGAGTTAATGAAATATGAACTTTGTGTCTCATTCATTGTCTCTTGTAACATTTGATGTTCTTATGTTCATTAGATGTTAGATGTTTAAATCTTGCATACAAATATTGTCTTTGATCTTATTGTCAACATTATTAAGTTGTTTTTCTTCTTCACAGTGATCAAGATCTTCTATTTACTTGCTCATGTGTGTCCCCTTTTACTCATTCTCATTTAGCTGATGCAAACTCTATTTTATTTGTGCTTTAGTGTTGTTCTCCATGCAATATTAGGCTCTGCTTTTAACTAACTCTTACACGTTCCTTCCATTCATTCCTTTCCTTCATTCCATTCTATCTCCCTCATTCTCTTTTCTTTCCATTGATGTCTAAAACACCCCCACATACAATTTTGAATGTACAGTGTAAATACGCTTTTGGTTTTCAATAAAGCAGCCTCACCTTCATTAAGAGGGACTTCGTTCCCACTGCATTGCATGCCATTTGCATTCGTGCAAATCCATATGCTTATTAGTTTTCTACACATAGTTATTACTCGCTACTTTCACAAGGTGCAATGACACAAGAGCTTCTAGGGTATGATTGCACACACACACATAGAACTACATCGGGTCTGAGATATAATGCAATGCTCAATTAGTAAGTCCACCATTGTGGTCATTTAGGACATTCCAACCCCTTCATATGCATATTTCATTTTTAGGGATTTGATGCTCCTCTTGGGGTTTTGTAGGTGATTCCTTATTGTCGACATCCAACGCAATTTAGAAAAGTGAGTGTGAAAAGAAGAGAACAAAGATGAACATCCAATGACACCTCAGATGAGGGTTTTAGGCTATTTCCACAGACGGGGCACCCATATCTCGAGACTTGGGCACCCACAGGCGCCCCTGTCTCTCTTTAGGCTCCCTAGTCTAGCCAAAGAGCTCGGAGTGCGTGCTTACTCAAGCTTCTGTGTGATTGTTTCCTCCTCATGTTTGCCTTGTTCACACTGTTTCACAGTCCAACACCTTTTTCGAATCAACTAAGCTCTTCCTAACCTTCTTTTCACTTTAGTGCTTCATATTTTCAAAGCTTAGATTGCTTAGGTCATTTTCTTTATGCATTTATATTTTATTTATTATTGTTCTTAATATTAGATTAACTTAGAATATTCCACATTTTAGTTAATTAGAAGTGTATACTGAGAAGAATACGAGTCCCTTGTCCCAGCTTGTGTGAAGCTAAATGGATATTTGAATGCTCTTGGATGCAACCTTAGGTGGTGATAGATAATTCTTAGTGCGTAGTCCTTTATTATGATGACATAGCTTTGTATTTATATTATTCCCTTGCTTGAATTTTGTAATTAACCACTAAAAGGTAGACCCATAAGAAATAAATATGCCCAACAACTAGAAAGGACCCAAAAGATGCAAGCAAGATACAAAGAGGTTGAGGGCACCTAAATGGGACGGGGTGCACAGGCATTGGCGTCCCTGGTGGGCATTGGTGTCTAGATTTAGAAAAATTGAAGTATCGAGAAGGTCGGTAGGGCGTAGGGTGTGTAAAACCAAGAAGAAAACCATAAAGCAAGCAAAGAGGCCAAAGACAAAGGTCAAATAGTACTTTACTTTCTTAGGAATCATATGAATAGTGGTATGTGATCAGGACCTAAAAATGTACCAAAAGTGTGTGATTTAGTGTCTACAGTCAACAACATAAGTTAGTCTTAATAGAAAATTAAATTTTTTTAGTAACGAGAATATTACCATTCAAATAGACGTCAATCAATTTATTCTTAGCTCGTAGTCGCAACCAAATGTGTAAATAGTTAGACATGAAGAATTTACATTATATTTCCAACAAGTGCATCCCTTTATCACATTGAGATAAGATTTTATCCTTATTTAAAGATATAGGTACATTCATCTTGTTAGAAGAAGTCGGACAGTGCAAAGACAATGATAATAAAAAGGAGTATACTATCATGTACGAGTGTTTGAACAAGGAATAAAAGCAAAACAATGAAAACATGAGACAATGTATTTTTACTTGAAGTTTTCATCGTGTAAATGGTTGCAGAATCTAGTGAATGTGTAATGTGGGTGTAAAAGTTATAGGATAAGCACAAAAGGAGTGGCATGTTATTTATACAAAGGCACAAATATTTGTAGCATTTATTACGGGGAAGATCACATTGCACCAAACACATTGATGACAAAGGGGCAAAGGGCATGGCCATGAGATGGGAGGGAAGCCATGGAAGTACAACCATAGAGGCTTTGCCAAAAATCTACAATCAAGTAGGTATGCCTCTGTATGTCGCGCAAGTGGTGTCTATGGATCTAAAAGTTATATCTTATACCCAATTATTGTTCTCGTGTCATTGTCATTTATTTGTGAGTCGCCTTGCCATAGTGAGAAGAAATCATTAGGTCAAATGCCAAGTAGTGGTCGCCCACATCCAATCTAGGTTTAGGAGTGATATGGACATTGATAACCATAATTTTGTCTACGTTTCACAAAAATGACATTGAAAAGACAAGTAAAACAATGATGTCAAGGTAAATTTTAAGGCCCCCTAAAAAAACAACACAAATATTACTTGGTGAATTTCTAAAAATGACTTTCGAAATCAAGGCGAATCTTAGGAAAAATTGTTTCATGGGGATGACAATTTTTGGAAAATTAAGTGAAAGGTTTATGTTGAAGCATAAGAAGATTGCATGATACAGAAGGCAACATGTGGAATACTACCAACCAATAGCATACAAAATGATACGGTCGGTAATATGAAAAATGCTATTGGTTGGTTACATTTTAAATGTTACGGTCGGTAGCATTATGCATGCTATCTACCGATAGCATGCAAATTGCTACTAGCTAGTGGCATTTTACATGCTACTGGCCGGTAGCATGCATAATATTGTAGGCCGATAACATTTATCATGTAGTCGACCCGTTAGTAGTATTTTTACATGCCATTGTTCGGCAACATTATTTATGGTACTGGTCACTTTCATACTAAATGCTACCTGTCGGTAGCATTTTGTTTCTTACTTCATTTGGTAGCATAAGACATGCTACTAGTTGATTGCACTTTGCCATTTCTCTATATAAAGACATTGAGCCTATTCATTTTCACTTTTCGTCAAATGAGAAAGCATCTTCTATCATCCAAGTCATCTCTAAACGAATTATGTCATCTCCAAACATCTACAACTCTCCAAAAAACAAGAATTTACGTCATCTCCAAACAAGAACTTGAAAATGCCTAGAAAGAAGTCCATTTCAAGGTGTAGGAACCTCAAATCTGTAAGTTTTCTTATAAGAGCCTTGTATTTCCTTAACTATACAAACTCCTATAAGATCCCAATTCATTTTTGCAATGGATTGATGCCTCCAGTTTCTTAGGGCTAGTTTATATGCCCCAATTTCCTTCAGATACTAAAACACTCAACAACCTTCTATTAACCTATGATAGTTCCTCTTGTACTTTTTCCATTCAACTCCCATCACACACACTATCATTTGGAATGTCCTCTGAAGACATTTCCTTTCTTTGTCTTATTCTTGAATGATTTACCATTACCAACAACAATGACAGAAGGGATGTCATATCGGCAAATGATATGGCTCATTATAAACTTGGATATCTACGCACCAGTGATATAGGTGAGAGGAATATCCTCTACCCACTTTGTGAAGTACTCAGTGGCAGTAATAATGAACATATGGCCATCAGATGATGTAGGGGTAAGCTTACTGATGAGATCGAGTCCCCACTTTGAAAAAGGCCATGGTGTAATGATAGGTTGCAATGATTGTGCCGGTGCATGTATCAAGTTTCCATATTTATGACATAAAAACATTTTACGTATGTTCTTGCAACAATCAGTCTCCATGGTAGACCAATAATATCCTACTCTCAATATCTTCTTAGCCAAGAGTATCCCACTTGTATGGCCTCCCATATGCCTTCGTGCACGTCTATAATCGCTAAGATAGATTTTTCCGAGTTTAGAAAATTCAATGATTCCCGTCATAGCCTCTATGATAGAGAGTGCCCCAAGTAAGTTATAGCGGGCTATGCCATGACCTGGATAAAGTTTCTTTTGTCGAATGGGAAATGTTTGGAGGAAGGCTCCATCATGAAGGCAATTGAATATATCATTATACTAAGGGGAAAAGTGGACAACAACTTCACATACCAAAAAGGACTCGACATGTGATATGTTGGTATTCACGAGATGCTCGACGAAGAATGACATGTCATTGTGTCAGTGGAATACATAACATTTACCCAACTATAGCCATAACATCTGCTTTGCATTGGATTGTGTCATCTAGAGATTTCCTCAAATGTAATTTGCTCAAAAACTCTTTTAGAGTGTCAACCATTTTTGTAAGGAAGAAGCTTTTCATCCTTAACTTTGTACTCATCAATTACCTGTTTGATGATCAACATAGAATCACCAATTATATTCACTTTTCTAATATCCCACTTGATAGCAGTTTCATCCCTATAATAAGGGCTTCATATTCTACTATATTATTTGTGCATGGGAACCCAAGTCTAAATGCTTGAGGAATCAAATCTCCTGAAGGAATAATCAACAAAACTCTTGCACTTGAACCATGAAATGTAAAGGAGCCATCAAAGTATAGCTGCCATGTAACAAATTCCTCAAGATACATTGTAGAAGCATCTGGAAGTTCCAGACTCAAGGTTCAGTACCTGGTAAAGGGGCTTCAACTAATTGATTTTTTAGTACCTTCCCTTTAACTGATTTCTTATGGACGTACTCAATATCAAATTCACTAAGTAGGATGATCCAATTGGCCATCCTTCTTGTAAGTGCAA
Source organism: Taxus wallichiana var. yunnanensis (assembly GCA_018340775.1). NCBI lineage: Eukaryota > Viridiplantae > Streptophyta > Pinopsida > Cupressales > Taxaceae > Taxus > Taxus wallichiana. Next base: position 713,731,948 of record CM031234.1, on the reverse strand, counting down.
GCTTTGACAAAAATTATTTCAATGGGTCCACTTTTGATATGAGCTTGGTCTTATTATTCAACAAATAATGATGAATTTTTTGAAAAGAAAAAATGACGACCAAGCAAGACTTCTCAATTTGTAGGTAGTTGAGCTCATAAGCAATCAACGCATGACTTTAATAGTAAAAAACTTTTTATTTCTGCTCTATATCATATTGGGCCAACAAAGTGCACCAATTACAAATTGAGTAGCATAAATGTACAATAGTAGTGGTTTGCTTGCCACGGGCAACATTAGAACAACATGTTTGGATACATATTCCTTAAGAAAATCAAGCACTTGTTTTTGTTTTAGATCCCAATGAAAATCAACATATTTCTTCAAAAGATGTGTGAATGAGTGGCACTTGACTGCGAGATGGGAGATGAATCTTTTGATTGATCGAATCTTCCCCTATAAACTGCACAAATGTCTGATGTTCTTTGGAGGAGGCATCTCTTTTATGGCAGTAACCTTTGCAGATCTACTTCAATTACTCTCCTTGAAACAATAAACCCTAACATATACCTAAAGGGTCCATTTCTACATGGTCGGAATTAGTAGAACATTTTGTCCATCACTTCTCCTTTAATATGAAAAATGATGTTACCATGATAAATTTGTGCAATGTAAAACAACAAAATAATGAAAGCTTCATTAGTTTCTTACAAAGATGGCGAGGGCTTCTAGTCATTTCCCTTGCTCCATACTAGATAAATAGTTGGTTAGCATATTCATACCTAACTTACACCTCGATATTACTTTCCACTTGCAGATGCATTATGGAAACACATTTGAAGAGGTTATAGAAAAGGGCAGTCAAATTGAGAAAGCATTGCTAGAAAAAGGGACTTTGAAACCCTTCTCGCGACACAACCGCAATTATAAGCCTAATGAAAACCTAACGATAATTAAAGTTTGTTCCAAATAAGAAAAAAACATCGTAGGTGACAATATAATGGAGTCTAAATGAGTACATGTTGTTCAAAATTGTGCTCCTTTGAAACTTGCTACAAAGGACCTCCGGCCCCGAGTTTAAATGACGCACTTTTACCCCTCTATTTGACTCTAACGTGGAAATGGATTTTGCTGCCCCTAGTAAATCTACCAACACAAACTTGGGATTTACAAAGAACCTTTCCCTAAGAATAACAAAGGAAAGGAAAATTCGGATCAAGGACAGTCATCCCAAACCAAAAATGTCAACTATGTTGCAAAGACAAATAATTTTTGATGCCCTAATTGGTTATGTTAACCCACATTTTGAGCATATAAACACCATTAAGATTAAAATGAAGGAGTGCATCATGGCAATGCAACATTCTCACCTTGTTATCTCCAAACCTCCTCTACTTACCCCTCAGACAATCATTATGATTTTTTAGAGCAACTTGAGAAAACTACTGCTAAGATTTTAATCTTAGATCTTTTAAAAATCTCTAATGTTCACAAGGACATCCTTTGTAAAATATTATAGGGGTCAGGAGTGTTAGTCAAAATTGACCCTACATGCTTCCAAGCCATGGTTGTACAGATTGCTCAATAGAGCACATAGCCTTTAGTCATGAAGAGATTCCGAAGAGGATCCTAGCCATAACTTACCCTTACACATTGAATTCATTATCAATCGTAAGAAGATAAAAAGGGTGCTTGTGGATGGCTGATTGAGTTTGAATATTTACACTTTGAAACTAGTTCGACAATTAGGTTGGACTGAAACTGATCTAGAAACTAAGGTTGTCACCATCAAGGCATATGAAAATGAAGAAAGACAATTAGTTGGCATGATCACTTTCTCAGTTGGGTGTAGGGTCTACTACTCATGATACTAAGTTCCATGTTTTAGACTTGGAGCTTCCTTACAACATATTACTCGGTCTCCCATGGATTCACGCCATGCAGGTCGTACCTTCTACATATCATCAGTGTTTGAAGTTATACCATGAAGGATAAATTATTACTATTCAGGGGGATTCTCAACCCTTTGCTCATTGCAAAGCATTGTCGGGTTATTTTCCCACCACTTATGAATGCCCTTCTACAGAGATGGTCATTCCAATTCAATCGAAGGTGCTCACCTCACGAGTTGATCTAGATACCTTATTTGTCAATGATAATGGTGCTTCTACATCAGATTCTCCTTTTTCTTCATGGGAGATGAAATTTGTTGTAAATGGTCTGCAGAGAATATGATTTCCAACAGGACCTTTTAGTTTCCAAAATCCCCATATCACCCAAAGCGCGTGGTAGGCCTTGTCATAAATATCAATGGTCTAGAGAAAATTGCAGCATAAACACTTTTACTCCTGGTGGTTTATTAGTAGATGAAAATTTTCTTAACAATATTATCTCCCAACCTTTGGATGATGAGATGGCTCCATGCTACCAATCACCCAAGTATGTTATCCCCAATAAAATGATGTATGTTATGGGATACAAAGGATATGGTTGTGACATAAACAAACAAGGTATGTGGGAAGCTCTTCCGATACCACATCACAAGGTTTGTAAATATGGTATTGGCATTCAGTCATATGGGTCTCATCCCCAGAAGTCGAGGCTTTCTCTTCTGAACGCAAAGATAGTTCATCTGAATACGAAAGTGAAACAAATCCATGGTGTAGTCTTTACAAAGACCTTGCCTCCATGAACTTGTTTTCTGACATGGCTATCTTAAATATAAACACTGTCATATCCCATACCATTCCAACTTTTCCGATAGTACACCAAAGACACATTTATTCGGGTTGATTTGAACCTTGTACTCTCTAAGATGATGAAAGATGCGTTATAAGATAACTCAATGATTTTCTCTAGTCCTAGATTTACCCAAGATGTCATCCACATAATCTTCCATTATATCATTGATCATATTGTGAAAGATGATAGTCATAGCCCGTTGATATGTTGCTCCTGCATTCTTGAGGCCGAAGGGCATGACTTGATAGCAAAATGTCCCCCATGGGGTTGTAAAATTTGTCTTGTGTTGATCTTCCTCAACAATTTTAATCTGATTATACCCTAAAAATCCATCCATGAGTGATAACATTTCATAACCAGCTGTTGAATCAACAATCATGTCGATGTTAGGAAGAGGGAAGTTGTCCTTAGGACAAGCTTTATTTATATCTCAGAAATATGTACAAATTATAATACCAAGAGGTTTCTTTTGTACATGGACCATATTGAAATCCACTCCGAATAATCAATAGACCCGATGAAGCCATCACAATAATTTCTCCAGCTCTTATTTTACCAAAAAGGTAAGGTGAGGATGCATCTTTCTGAGCTTTTATTTTATAGGCTTTGCCTCTTCAGACACAACGAGGTTATGCACTAATATTCAAGTGCTTAACCCCCTAGACTCCGTGGGAAGAGGCAAATGGGATAGTTATCACAAAACTCGACTTCTTGACATGCCATATAAAAGTATTTAATGTGGTCTCTTGGATCACCTTTTCCCTTATATTTATCAAACTTTAGACAATCAAAGTGACTAGGGAAAGGTACTTACAACATAGCCCTGTCAAAGGGATATGGTTTTAGCTCCTTAAATTGATACTTTTTACTGTTTCCTACATTGCCTTCTTGTAAAGAAGCAAGGGCGTTCTTCATGGATAACGATTCTTAGTCAAAGATTTTCCTTGCGTAGGTGATGTTGACTTATATAAATGGTTAAGTCTACTTGTTTCACCACTATTGTTTCCGTGATTATCTGTGTATAACTCCTCATACGGTTCTTTACATTTGTCTTGACGAGGAGTCTTAGTATAAATTTTTGATGCAAAGCCCTAGGTTTTTCTTTTCAAGGAGTATTAGTATAAAACTCTTGATACGAAGCTCTAGGTTTTTCTTGTCTAGGAGTCTTCGTTGATTCCTTATTAACATGTGAAGCCAAGCTTGCTAATTGGCGAGAAAGGGCTTGTATTTGTTGTTCTAAGGTAACCTCTTGGGTTGGTATCTCTTTATGAGTTTTTTGAGAGGGAGGTTGCTCATGATTAACATGTTCTTCATGATCCTCACAATGTATTTTGACAATGGGGATGCAATATCCACCATCATTTTGAGAAGGAACTTCTTCTCATTCCTTTGGTGGAAGTAGAAGCATGTCCTAGGTTTAGGATTTCATCAACATTACACGGAGGGCGTTCTACCTCTTCCTCTTCTTGAACCATACCGAGAAAGGAGAGAGGGATCAAACATAGATGGAAACTTAGCCCCTAACTCTACAACATACATAAGGACCTCATGTTTATTTTGGAACAAGAAGTTATCTATTTGGGCGGGGCTAAATTCAAAGTCTGCCCAAGGATAATTCTCCTCACCACCACTATGATCAACCATGGTGTTGTCTTTAAAAAGTGGGTTTAACTTATCATCTATAAAGGGATTTGACCCTAATTTTGATGCCCCATCCTTGTCATAGGAGGCATAATGAGAAAGGTTTTACTAAGGTTGATTTAAAATGGACCCTAGGTAAAACCAAATAGTGTAACGACGTCAAATCATCACAAAGAATGTCAAATAATGAATGGTAACCAATCCAAAGGATCAAGGCAATATGAACCAAGAATACCAAAGAATAAAGAATGACACACTGACTAAAGTATCATATAACAAGAAGTATCTAGGATAAACAATCAAGTACAAGACTATGATCTAATCACAAAAATGACTACTCCCTATGTTCTCAAAGATAGTTTTGGTGCAAATAATGACAACACAATATCAACACTTAGGTCAAGTTTAAAATAAACAAGGCCTAAATACTAAGAAGGTGTTGACATGATCTCCAAATAAGGTATACTAAAACAAGTTTAGAAACAAACAAAGTCCAAGTCTTGAAAATGGAGGCTACAAATGCGAGCAACGCAACAACACTATTTGGACATGTTAATCAAGCTTTATAGACAAAGCAAGATTTTAGTATCAAAATGATGTTACCACAATGCGAGCAACGTAATGACGACACTTTCCAAAACTCAAGGAAATGTTGGGATAAAAACTAAGTCTAAGTATATCAAGAAGTTGTTATTTATGTGAGCAACGTAACAATACAACTTAGAGACTTAGACCAAGTTTCACAAAGGAAACAAGATGTAAGTATCAAAACTGTATTGCTATGAATGGAGTAGTGTAACAAATCAAAGGAAGTCAATGATAAGACAACCTAACTACAATGATAATATTGACATGGGTATCAAGATAATGGCTACCTAGGTACCGAGATAAATAGATGTACTAACACACTTTCAATGCTTACTATCATAGTTGTAATAAGGAAGGATGTAAGTGGGTGCAAAAGTGGTGGACACAATCTTTGATAGCACTACACATGTATGTTCTCTAAGTTTTGACTCTAAAAGAAGTTCATTCTTTGTGAGAGTTCAATAGAACATGATCGATAAAGTCAAGTTGGTGTGAAGCCAAAAGCTTCCTATTGAACTTCACTCCCAAGGTGTGGGACATTTTGCCAAGAAAATGGGAAAGGATTATCCAAGGAGTATCCCAACTTGGTTGTTATTCACATCTATTTGAGTGCATACGTAGAAACTTTTCTAAGGTAGAGGATTTGGTGTCTTAATCCTAATCCCCTAAGGTGTGGGACCTTACCAAGGAGACAGATTGAAGGAAGGAATACATAGAAATTAAAACAAAGCTAAACTACGAGGTGATGCACCAAAGGAATGATGAACACTAAACTACGAGGTGATACACCAAAGGAATGATGAACACTTAAAATAACAAACCAACAAAATGCATACATAAACAAGCATGTATAACTAGATATGTAATGGGAGACTAGATGAAAAGAAAAAGAGACAAGAGAGGATCTAAAATCGATCACAGATGTGTTTTATTGCTCTGTAGATTGATACAATCCATTACAAAGTAGCCAAGAGGTAGAAACGTATTGCAAATTTTTGATGGAAGGCCTGAACCCCACAAATCCTTTTGCTAAGAGGAGAAGGGAGCCTACAAAACAAAGAATGTCCAACCCTTTACAATGAATCCTGCCCCACATTTATAGATTCAATCCTGAAAGAAGAAAAGAGAGAGAAGTGGGAAAAGCTAGGTTGAAACTCAACCACCACTGTTAATGCCTCTGATGAAATCTCTCCCCAAATGTCTTTTTTTGCATCAATCCTTGGTTCTCAGCCTTGAAGGAAGAGGAAATGGTGAAACAAATCAAATCTGATCTGGTTGTTGAGGCAAGAAGATCCTGCATTAAAAGCCTAAAGATGTTTCCTCCATTTTTCTTCACCTAACCTCCTCAAAATTAAAGTTTCAGACCCCATGGCATGGGTGAGGCCGAGATATTTCCAACGACATTAGATTTGTAATATTTCGAGCCCTGAGTCAAAAGATATGCCCCTTCAAATTTTATATCGGGTCTGTATAGGAGGGCAGGAAAACAACTTCAAAAATGGGTCCCTTTTGATATGGGACACGTGGTAGGATGGGACGTGGTATCTTTTTTCTTTTTCTTTGATTGCTTGTTTAGAAACCTTTTCTCTATTCACCCCTTGAAACATCGCCATACTGACACTTGGCATTCTCCGCTTACACCTTTATACTTAGCCAATTTTGAGACCCTTTTCTGTCCACCTTTTGACTCTATTTTCTATTATGCGGGATCGTGGTCGATCCAATATTTGGCACGGGGTGAAATATGGATAACAATTTGGCGACTCACAGGGGTATCTTCCTGCTAGATGAAAAGACCAATTGCCTTGTCATATCCGTTGGGCATGGAGTCATGAGTGATAGCCTGCTACTGATCTGAACTTTGAAAACTGACCCTTGGGCCGCTTGGAAACCCATTAGAACTGAAACTGATCTTGACCAAATGCCAAGTCCAAACATTGCATGAGAGCAACAAAACAACACCACACTATATATAAAATTTGAAATCATACATGCTCCAAATGGAACATGCAGAGCATGCAAAGCACTTAGGAGAAAAGCAATCTACACTACAACAAGACAATGTGCATAAGCACTTAGAGGAAAGAGAAAACTAAACTAATATGTACAGGGTGAGAACTCCCCTTTTAGTAGCAATGCTTAAGATAGATCCCATTTACTAGAATCTACAACTCTTCACCCTCCAATGTAGACAATTGGAAAGCATTGCTACTTTTGCATCTTGTGATCATATAGGGGCCACTCTAGATGGTGTCAAATTTGGAATGCCTTCCTGGTTTTTCTCGATCTGCATCCCATTTCAAAACCAGGTCTCCTTCCTGGAAGGTCCTTGCTTTTGTCTTCTTGTCAAAGCATTTCTTGATTGAAGCCTGATTCTTCTCTATTGCTTGGAGAGCATGCTCTCTGGTTTCTTCTAATTCTATCAGCTCCACATACCTGGCCTCCATTGGTCCAAATTTAGACATCTCTAGTTGCTTCACGAGCTCCAATGCTGGCAACTCAAGTGATATAGGCAACATTGCCTCTTTCCCATAGATGAGCTTGAATGGAGAGTTGCCTATAGATCTCTTGGGTGTTATTCTATCAGCCCATAAGGCCATTTTGAGCTTTGTGTGCCAGGTCCTCTGATTCTCATCAAGAGTTCTTTTGATGATCTTTAGCAGGTTCTTGTTTGTGGACTCAGCCTGGCCATTACCTTGAGGGTAATAGTTTGATGAAGTACTCAAATAAGTCCCATTCTTAACAGCCCATCCTGTGATCTTGGAACCTATGAATGCTAATGCATTGTATTGATATGATGGTGGTTGGCACTCCAAATCTGGTCACTATCCCTTCATAGAAATCCAAGATACTAGACTCATTTGCTTCCTTGAGTGCCACTGCCTCGGTCCATTTGGTGAAATAATCTGTCACTGTCAGATCCATTTGTGACCTTGGCTTGAGTTTGGATTGATGACTCCAATGAAGTCCAATCCCCATTGCATGAAAGGTTGGTCGATTGAGATTGGGTGCAATGGAAGTGCTGCTAGCCTTTCCTTGCCTTTGAAGAATGCACAATTCTTGCACCTTTGATCCATGTGTAGTAGTCACTAAACACTTTGGGCCAATAATATCCTGCTTTCATGATTTTGAGTGTTGTCACTCTTGGAGCAAAATGGCCTCCAACTGCTTCAACATGGAATTCTTATAGCACTCTCTCCACCTGATCTGTCCTAATGCATCTCAACAGAATGCCATTGATGTCCCTCTTGAACAAGACACCATCAATAAGAACATATGGGATGGCCTGTAGCCTGAAATGCCTTCTTTTTTCTTTACTCATCCCATGAGGACACATGCCTATTCAAAGGAAGTGCACCATATCTTGGGTCCAACAAGGAGCAGGTACATCATCTCTCCCTTCTTCTTGATCATTTTGTAGAACAAAAACAACCTCCTTTTCACTGTCTACTTCATCTTGTTGACCTGAGGCTAGTTGTTCACATAACCCCTTCCCATGGACCAGCTTGGTGACCTTGATCTCAATGTCATATTCCATGACACGAGTGATCCATCCTACACGCTTCTCATTTAGGTCCTTACTGAGAAGGAATTCTTTAACTCCCACATGGGAGACCAATAGTTGGATTTTGTTGTTTGAAACCAAATGCTTAAACTTCTTCAATCCTCTGATTACCGCTAGGACTTGCTTCTCAATGAAGGAGTACCTCACCTCATAATCTTCTAGACTGGTTGAAGAAAGCAATTGGTTGTTCTGTACTTTCTTTGTTTTGCTGCACCAAGATTGCAGAAATTGTGTCACTACCACCAAAGGCATACAATATGAAGTCTTTGGAAAAATCTGGGTTCACAAGAGTTGGGGCTTGTGATATGGCTTCTTTGATAGCCTCAAAACTTGCTTTTCCTTCAGTTGTCCACCTGAATGTTAAGCTCTTCTTCAACATCAACGTTATTGGCTTAACAAGGGCAAGCAAAGTTTGGAACAAACTTGTAGACAAAATTGATTTTTCCCAAGAAGCTTTGAAGAGCCTTCTTGTGACTTGGCAATGGTAATGCTCTTATTGCTTGAACTCTTTTTGGGTCAATTGCCAATCCTTCCTTTGATATGATATGGCCTAGAAGCTTACCTTCATGGGCCAAGAATATGCATTTTTTGGGGTTCAGTGACACCCCAAAACTCCTGCATCATTGGAACACCTGCCTTAGGTGGAAAGATGATCTACTGCATTTTGGAAAACACTGTAATGTCATCCAGATAGATCAACACTATTTTGTTGATCAACCCCTTGAATGCCATATCCATTGCCCTCTGAAAAGTGGCTCCAACATTGGATAATCCAAATGGCATTTTCCTGTAGGCATAGGTGCCCCATTTGGTGGTGAAAGTTGTTTTGAATTGATCATCTTCTTTCACCATGATTTGGTTGTACCCTGAGTAGCCATCTAGGAGGGAGAACCTTTCTGACCTAGACACTACTTGCAAGATCTGCTCCATTGAAGGGAGTGGGTAGTGATCTTTGAGGGAGGCTCTATTCAAATCCCTGAAGTCAACACACAACCTGATTTCTCCATTTTTCTTTCCTGACTGGGACCAGATTTGCAACCCAACTTGAGTGTTTAATTGGAAATATGATGCTTGCCTCTATCAGCTTGTTCAACTCCTTCTTCATCGAGGCTCAATATGTGGGTTGACTGGTCTCTGCTTCTACCTGATGGGCTGAGCAACTGGATCTAGTTCTATTGTGTGTTGTGCTAGCTTTGGATTGAACCCTCTTAGGTCTTCATAACTCCAAGAAAACACATCAGGGAATTCTTGGCAAAGTTGTATGAATTCATACCTTTCTTGTTTGGTGGCCACTTTGCCAATTTGAAGTGTTTTGTCTTCTCCAACTGGGATTGACTCTAAATCTTCTCCTTTGATCTGCATGTTAGCCTTCTCTTTTCTAAACTGATCATTAGGATTGAAAATAGATTCCAGTGTCACTAAGCCTTTGGGAAGCTTGTTTTGTATGCAGTATGTACTATCTGATTCCGTATTGCTGCTTAGTCTACTCTGGTTTATAGCTGAGAATTCAGCTTCTTCTTATAGAAAGTTAATGATCTGTTGATCATTCTCAAACACCTGCCAACATGTATTATTATCTGGCACTATCTGGCCTCACAACCACATGGATATGTGGTTGTTCTCTGTCCCTCTTGATGTTGTCAACCACATCAAACGTTGCTCCAACTGCTGCAAGTCTATCAACAGCTTCATTCTCCTTCCTGGGTATGGACACAATACTGAAGGCCTCAAAATCCTCCATGAGATCCCATACCCTACTCTTGTAGTTTTTGAAGAAGGTCATTTTTGACAAAGCATTTAGTCCTCTGACTTGATTGGCAAACCAGTTCACTATCACCGAATACTTGCAAGTTCTTGATTCCCAGCTTCCTTGCCCAATGAAGACCTTGGACTAAAGCCTCATATTCAAGCAAGTGTTATTTGAGCAAGTGAACTGGAATCAAGGCTGAATAATATCTCATACCTCTGGGGGACACAATCATGGCTCCTCCTCCAGCTCCTTGTCTACTCCTTGAGCCATCAAAGAACAATTGCCATACCTCATTATCATCCTTGTATTCTAGCTTGATTAGGTCAGGAAGAGGATGATTCTCTTCATGTAGGTAGTAGACACCCAATTCAGATTCTTCCATCTCCTATAGGGGTCAAAAGCATGTTTTTGTTGGCCCACTCATCTAGGGTCAAGTCTGGGATACATCCCACCTTGGTATCTATTTCATTAGTGTTTAGGAGGTCTTCTTGATCAAAAGTTGAGCAAGTTGGCATTGATTGGGCTAGGCACATAGGATTCAATATGATAATCAACAATAGGTTTAGATTTGATTGTGGCCTTCACCCCATACCTTGTCCTAAAGAGCATATGTGACCAATCAGCAGACAGGTAGCCTCCAATTTTGGCAAGTGAAGTCTCTAGACAAACACAAAGCAAAATGTGGTGGCAAGTCTATGATTGACACGTTTTGCAAAACAATCACATTAGGGCAAGCATGTAGAGTGAGACTCAGATCCTTGATAATTCCCATAGTGGTCATTGTTGTCCCATCTAATTGGACTACTCCTCTAGAGATGACCTCATATTAGAGACCCAATTGATCAGCTATTTGTTTGGGCATCACATAACTACTAGCCCCAGAATCAATCATACAATTATGCACTAATTTGTCTCCAATAATCAATGAGACATAGAAGGGAGGAGGTCTCAAGTTTTTACCTTGTTGTTCTCCATGGTTCCTCCCAGGCTGAACTGCATTGGCAAGCACTCTTTCTTGCTGGTTAGGGGGTTGATTTGAACTTGACCAATTTTGCATGGCAGTCTGCAATGATCCCTCTTTGCCCTGGAATGGCCAGTGACTCCCATAGTGAAATGTTCACACTTGTCCTTTTCATCTGCTCAATAATATTGAATGTGTTATCCTTTTTTGCTGCCCCTTCCTAGACACATTTCTTTCTTACACATGGGTTGTTACAACCGGTGCTTGACTGGGTTTGGGAGGTGGCTTGGATTGGTTATGTATGTTTGGAGTTACACTTGGAACACCAGACCTTGTGGAGTGATGGAAGATTGAGGGTCACCTGAATTCAAGTGGTCGACCCTCTCCAATACTTCTCTTTTTGGACCGTGTATTGGCAGCTACACTTTGAGAAGGGAATTGATTCATCCCACATAAGTCTTTGGCCTGCCAATTGACAAGCATAGTCTCATTTGGGGGGCCACCTTATTGAGCTCCTTATTGTTGATCTTCCTCTTGGCCAGGTTCTTGTGGCACCATATTGGTTTGCACCATCAAGGCCTGATTTAGAGCACCATTAAAGCACATTGATTGGTTGTATGTGGTTGATCGCATGGAAAACACCAATCATATTCTGTGCCATATTGTTTTGTGCTGGGACCAATGCTCTTGATGTTGAAGTTGTGTTAGGATCATATGACTTGAAAGGTCTAGTAACTTGGGGTTGTCCTTGGTTCTGGCTCTGGTTTACTGAGGTGGTGGCCTATTTTGCTGATATTGGGGTCTAGCTTGATATTGAGCCTGGGGCTGGTATGGCCTGGAACTCTGAGCTTGTTGTCTTTTGATGGTCACTAGCTCATTCCCAAAGTTTTGAAGTTGCTTCATCACCACTTTCGAAACTCTTTAGAGGTATTAGATGATGAAGTGGAAGCTTCAACTGAGATTTGACTCCTGGGGTGGGTATAGGAGCTAATGTAGGTGCTTGGCTAGTATTTGGGCTTCCTAACTCAGGGTACAGAGGCATGGATGGCCTAAGAGTGATTTTTCTAGCTTGAATCAAATGGTTCTCAACCCCTATGGAGAGGCTATAGGCTGCAGGTAATGTAGTGCCCCCATTAACTGAATCATCAGAGAAATATCATAATTTAAAGCCCTAAGAAAGTATAAGAAGGCACCTTCATTAGTGGGCTTTACTACTATTATTGGAATCCTATCCCAAGTCCACTGGAATCTGAGGTTGAAGTCTGTCAGCTACTTTTGGGGCTCTCTTGATTGTTGTTAGTTGCTCCAACAAAGACAAGTTATCACCTTTTTCCCCAAACTGATTGTGAAGGGCCATGCACAACTGGTTCCAGTTCTGGATAGAGCCTGCTTCAAGACTCTGAACCATTGTGAAGCTTTCCCTTTGAATGAAGAGGTGAGCAGCTTGACTACAATGTCCATCTCATGGATCTCGTGGATTGTATATACATTTGCAATATCTTGGACATGGTCACCAGGAGAAGTTTGATTTTCCCCAGTGAAATGTGGGATGCTCTTTAATGCTGCAATCGGAACTGGGTTTTGTGCATTCAAGGCAAGTGGACTACTACCGGTGAAGTTGACATATGGATTTGGTTGTGCCATTCTGATTGGCCTAAGAATCCTTGCAGATTGAAAGAAAGGCCTTGCAGGTGGAGGTGTTGACAAGGTTCTACTTGGTGGAGATGGAGACCTCTGAATTCTTCTTCCTCTCCTTTCTCTTCCTGGGGATAGATGCAAGTATTCAAATATACCTTCTTTCCTTGCTCTAGACCGGGTTTTTCTCATGAATCTCCCAAGCTTGGGCTTGCTAAAACCAAGTAGATTTGTTTCTTTTGGAGTCGCCAGATGTACAATTTTAAGGCTTCTTAAAAGCCAGAATCACAACAAGTGTACATCAATCCCTACTGTAATAAGATGGAGACTTCTTAGTCCCACTGGGCATGCCAAAACTATTAACGTGAAATCACAACACCCCCAAATGAGTTCTACAGGTCTACTTTTCTAAGGCAGAGTCATTTGGTGTGATTGCATAACATTGAACTTTCCCAAGGTGTGGGACCTTGCAAAATGGGAAAGCTCTCAGATTGAAGGTTGGTTCCTTATTCCTCTATTTAGGTGCATACGTAGAAACTTGCAGAGGATCTATTCTTAATCCTAATCTAAACTTTACCAAGGAGACATGGATAGAAGGAATACATAAATTAAAACAAAGCTAAACTATGAGGTGATGCACCAAAGGAATGATGAACACTTATTTTGCTAATAGACACAAACCAACAAAATGCATACAATAAACAAGCACAGATAACCAAATATGTAATGGGAGACTAGATGAAAGAAAAAGAGACAAGAGAGGATCTAAAATCGATCACATATGTGTTTTATTGCTTTGTAGATTGATATAGTCCATTACAAAGTAGCCAAGAGGTAGAAACATATTACAAATTTTTGATGGAAGGCCTGAACCCCACAAATCCTTTTGCTAAGAGGAGAAGGGAGCCTGCAAAACAAAGAATGTCCAACCCTTTACAATGAATCCTACCCCACATTTATAGATTCAATCCTGAAAGAAGAAAAGAGAGAGAAGTGGGAAAAGTAGGTTGAAACTCAACCACCACTGTTAATGCCTCTGATGAAATCTCTCCCCAAATCCATCTTTTTGCATCAATCCTTGGTTCGATGCCTTGAAGGAAGAGGAAACAGTGAAACAGATCAAATCTGATCTGGTTGTTGAGGTAAGAAGATCCTGCATTAAAATCGAAGACGTTTCCTCCATTTTCTTCACCTAACCTCCTCAAAATTAAAGTTTGCAATATTTCGACCCTAAGTCGAAAGATATGCCCCTTGGGTGAGGCTATACGAGAGGGCGGGAAACAATTTGAAAAATTCCCTTTTGATATGGGACACGTGGGGCAGCCCTAGCGATTTACAAACCTTTTCTCTTTCGAGCCCCGACACTTGGCATTCTCGCTTACCCCTTTATATTTAGCCAATATGACCCTTTATGAACTCTTTTTCATTATGCGGGATCATGGTCGATCCAATATTTGGCATGAGGGCGAAATATGGATAACATTTACTTTACCCCCTTTGATAGAATGAGAAATAAATTGTGTTCCCTGGGGTGCGGACGAGCCTTAGCTCTTAACCGAAACCTGTAAATACAATGTGTTGAATAAAGTGGTGTATTTTTATCTTTTGGATTAAGAAATGTGGTTTAGTACACCATTGAAAACCTGCAACACACGTGTAGTTAGAGTTTTTTAGATCCCAAGTCTTTGACAAGCGTTAGGTCCTGCACACAAATGATTTTAGTAATTTCCAATAGAAAGTGAACCAAAGTTACTTTTGATTCTCAAGATCATCCAAGGATGCAAGAGAAGAGCATACACAATGATTTGATTCAACTAGATAAATGCAAAGGGAAACTTTAAATCAAATGAACTTTAAACAAAGCTTGATAAATTGTTCATTCCCTTAAGAAAAAATGAAAGATTAAGTTTCCAATTAACCAAATGTTAGAAAAATGAAAAACTAAAGTTGTTTTTGGTTCTCAAGATCACCCTAAGGTGCAAGAGAAGAGCATACACAACTTTAACTAAATTAAATAAAAAAACATAAACAAAAGCATTCATCAAAACTTAAGAAAAATGTTAGAAATCATACTATAAATGTTAAAAACATGCAAAAAACAGTTTAGCAAAACCTTTAAACAACAAAATCACAAAAATCAGAATCCGAAACCTCGAAAATAGAGCAAAAAATTCAACACAACTCACTAGCACAAACCAGTGCAACAATGGCTGCGCTTTGTGAAGCAATAACATAAAGATCTTCGTGGTAGCACAAAGCAGAGCTCACTAGCGTAAGGGTATAATGCGAGCAAAGCACAAGTATGAGTTAAAAAACATAGATAGTGTTGCTGATAGCATTGGTAGAGACTCAAGAGCGCAAGCCATGTTAGCAGTAGTGTGTGTTTATAGTTCTATAGTACAAGCCATACATCAGAAAAACATTGTTTATCACTACTGCAGACAAAATAACATTAGTGCAAGCCAATCAGTGGTAGCACATGCGCGAGAGAAATAACGCATGGGGTTCAAACGATAACACAAGGCGGACTCTCAAGAGCGCAAACTTCCGTAGATCATCAAAACAAGAGATTTTTGACAAAAAATATCAAAAAGCTCAAAACTTTGTCAATTTGGTTCAAATTTGACAACACCTCACCTCCTTTGATCCTGCAAAGAGCACAAAAACAAAGCAACCTCAACTAATCTAGTTAAGAAACTTCATATTTATCTATAAATGTAAAAGAGGGTTAGTAAACCAAAAATTTGAAACTAATCTAAAAGATTGAAAATGAATGCAAAGGACAATGGAGTATGTCCCCTGGGCGTGCCAAATGTGTTCATATTAAAATTTCTATGCTAATTGAAAGAAACTAACACCTAGTAGTTTCAAAGTAAAGCTAAATCTAACATTAACATTATGATTAGAGCTTAAAAGAAACTATCTTTAATGTAAAAACATGAAAGAACTCATCTAATTACCAACCATTTCCTACTCTATTTATGTATGATTGCCTTTAAAACTATGAACCTATGAAGATCATAAGCAATCAAATTTGTGTTGTTGCTTCAAGATGATGAAAGAATCTCACTAAAATGGCTATAAGGCCATGTTTAGATCTTCCTTTACTAATCAAGCATGAAGAAATGGATGCAAAGATGAGCAAGCTATTCCATCAATGGAGAAAGGCTCTTAATCATATGTTTTATATGAAATACTATCAAAAGTATGGTGTAAGGTGTGAAGGAAGGAGCTTGGTCCTTTATATAGCTTTCCTATTTGGGGAAAGCTTGAATCCTAATGAATGTGGGATAAATGATAAAGTAGATTTAGACTTGTTAAGCATGCTTAGAATAATTAACAAGTCATGAGGGTTGAAGGGTGCTTTAATTAATTAATGAGGATTAATTAATAGGCTAAAATAAGCTTTTTCGGCTATTTAGAGGTGATTTAGGAGGAATTTGGTATGATTCAAGCTTTTAAAAGTAGAATTTAGCTAATAAAAAGGTTTATTGATTAAATGCATTGTTAAAAAGGCTTAATTAACTACCTCTAATCGTCTCAAGACTCATCCATGCTCAAATATACTTAAATCTCTCAAGACACTAAGGCTTACCTATGTTTAGATGCCTTATTCTCAAGAAACTTACTTCAATGAGCCTTGAAACAACATAAAACCTCGAATACCGACCGAGATGCCTTCCACACTTCATATGCAATGTCAAAACACCCCTACCATGCTAAGGGTTTATTGAAGCATCATGATAACTTCCTCTAACTGTCCCAAGACTCATACATGCTCAAATGTACCTTAATCTCTCCAAACACTAAGACTTACCTATGTCTAAATGCCTTGTTCTCAAGAAACTTACTTGGTGAACCTTAAAAAACATAAAATATTTGAATACTGAGTTGAGATGCCTTCCACACTTCATATGCAATGTCAAAACACTCCTACCATGCTCATATCGGACTACCTTGCTCCATACTTTATGTTACCCCACCATCTACCCATGTTAGGTTTAGGATTAGGCCTAGAATGGCCTACTTCACCACATGACTCAAAAGGACTAACCTTGTTTTCAACTTGTAGACTCACTAAGACCTTTAACACATCTCATGCAACATGTAAGACCTCATGACATCCTTCAACAACCTCTAGAGAGCTCATACTAGCTTGATCAAGCCTAAAACCATGCAAATGCACACCAAGACCACATGACTGGACAAAAAGATTAGACACTACCAATCAAACTTCATGCTTGACTATGAATGACACCTCATGGAGACACATATGACACCTAGACTCCCTTTTCCATCAATGTGTTGGAAATATGATCATTGATGTCAAAGGCTTAATCATTGATGTATTTGGTTACACACGGAAATATTGACGAATGTTGACAATGGAAGTTGACGGAACTATTGACGGATGTTGACAGAAATGGTAGAAAGTAATGAAATAACCAGCAGTATAGAAAGGCTGAAAATGAAAGTTTAACTACATGAAAAGAAGTATTGTTACATGGTATAAGCGAGATATACACAGCTGTACATATGAGAAAGATATCAGCATTTTAAGGCGTTCATATGCCATGTTTCATGGTGAAAAAGAAGATTTAATGATGGCTGGCGATTTAATGATGACAGCAATTTTATTAAAGAAAGGGCCAGTGCATTTAATGGAGTATATTGCATTGTTTAATGTGCATTTAATAATTTTTATTGCATTAATTACTTTTAGTTTTAAGATGACTAATGCACTTAATTAAGTTGTGTTAATTAAATAATGGAAAGGTTGTGTTGGTTAGAATGATGTGTCTTTTCGAAAGGATGTGAGAAGGATATATAAGGAGATAGAATCATTTGATTTAAAAAAACACACATATTGAATATTTTGTGTGAAGAGAGAAAAGGAAGAGTAGAATATGAAATAAAAAGGAGTGAAGGGTAGATTTATTTTTGATGAAAAGTTGCAGCAATTTATTTATGTGAAGGGACTGAAATAAATAAAAAAGGATATTCTGAGCAACAATTTTGTTCTATCACTTGTTGAAGCAACAACAACATAAAAGATAGAAAAGAGTTTGTTTTTTTTTTGTGAGGAAGGTTGGTGCCTTCATATTTGAAGAGATAGGTGTCTCTTGCTTTGAGTTGGTGCTTAGCAAAAAGGGGTTGGTGCTCCTGTAGGTTGGTGCCTACAAAAATTGTAATTTGGGGATTGGTGTCTCTCGTAGGTTGGTGCCTACAAACATTTGAGAAATATAATAAAGAAGATTTTCTCTCGTGGTTTTCTCCTAGAAAGGGTTTCCACGTAAATTTGTGTCTATTTGCAGTGTGTTGGTTTGTTTTGCATTCATTGATTGCTTTGATATATTTCTCGTGAAACCGATTAATTGTGATGACATATATGAGATTAAGTGTTAAATTTAAAAGAATATCGTAATCGATTCACCCCCTCTCAATATTATCTTGTGCTTAACACAATGACCTTTGACATTAATGACAACACCACATACATAATGACCAACTTAAAATACTTGGAGGGATGTTTGAGTGCTTGCAAATGAGATAGGATGTTACCTTGACAAGATAAGAAGTTTCATACATGATGTGGGTGTTTCCCTAATGACTATAGATGTGTTATTGCAAGATTTAGGGAGTTGTGAGTGCCTTTTGCAAGTATAGGAAGTGAGTGTATCAATGCATTGCCATATGATTTCTAGGTTAACAAATGAGGTAGTGTTTACTTGCTTATATAGGGCTTTATAGATGATTTATCTAATACAATCCAACCTAGATGAAGTAGAAAACCCAAAAAAAGATATGAATTTGAAAGCAAAGTTGGAAGACATGTCGGTCAAGACAATACAATTTGGTCATGATCAAATATAAAATCCCAACCAAATGGTACGACCCTATCCTCGGGGTAGAAAATGTTAGGAAAATAATGTTCACACAGGTAGTTAATTGTTTCACGTGTGGTAAAATTGTACTTACAATATAGTAGTTAGTAAACATTATTTTTATGTAATAATAATATATATATGAGTTATATTAATATATTACAAACATAGTTTGTAATATATTATTGTTTGTATACAGGTCTAACAACCACACGATTCTAGGAGAGAATCATGGGTTGTTGACTCCTAACTATAGGCCATATCTTGCCTAATATTTGGTCTTATACCTACATGTATTAGTAAAAGGTTTGTAATAGAAATATACAACATAAATAATAGTGGAATGCATTATATGTATCATTAAAATTATGTGTTCGACTCTTATTACGCCGGAGGCGTTTACAATTGAGACGAGCCTTGCCCTGTCTGACACAATTTTTTACGGGTACGATACAGATTAAAGTACGTTGAAATCTGACAGTTTCGATTCCCATGCTTCAAGCCACGTCCTGTGTCAAGTACCTGTACGAGCCATTTGGTTAAGAAATGAGCTTTCTAGACGGCAATTTGTCTGTATTGATGGCCTTCATGCAACAACCGCCGCAGTTTCATCCGTCCACCATGCATCCCAACCTGGTG
This sequence comes from Taxus wallichiana var. yunnanensis, assembly GCA_018340775.1. Lineage (NCBI taxonomy): Eukaryota > Viridiplantae > Streptophyta > Pinopsida > Cupressales > Taxaceae > Taxus > Taxus wallichiana. The sequence goes on along the minus strand of CM031234.1, from coordinate 713,712,563 downwards.
TGCACTCTCAGGTATCTCATAGACGCAGACACCTTCAAGGACAGTGAGAGCAACAACAAAATTATTACTCAAACCAGAGATCTGAGGAGGAAATCCTGAAGGACGACATAGCGACTGTGTCGGTGGACCTAATTCAGAATCGACGCCCTTTCAATGCAGACATGGTGGCTACAACAAGACTTTCAAGAATCCTCAGACGCTCAAAATGCATGACAAAACACATTTTTCCGACGAGCTTCAAAAAAATAGCAACAGGAGCAGCGTCGGTGGCACGAGCTGGGCCGGTTACAACAAGAAAATACCCTCGCGATGCCCTGTCTGCAGGAAAACTTTCATGGGGCTGTATGACCTGAGGAGGCACTTTGGGTGAAAGCATTCCGAGGGTGAGAAAATGCGCGGCTGTAGGAAATGTGGTAAGTGGTTTAACATCGAAGTGGATCTCAGAGACCATTTGAAGCTCTGCGGCGAACCCATTCAATGTAATTGTGGTATGAAGTTTACGTTTAAATGTAATTTTGTCGCCCGTAAGAAGTCGCATCCTGAATGCCTTGAACATTCTGATCACTGCAAGTCTTATTCTTCTTTTCCATCAAAAATCTCCCCTTCATCCTCTTCTTCTTCTGGTATTTCGTCTATGAAGGGCTTCCTTAAAATGCCCTCCTTTTCACCTGGTGGCGTCAAGGCGGAAGATAATGGTGACTATTCCTGCTGTGTTGATGGCGCCATATGACATTTTAATGGTTTCTCGCTTCTTATGTGGAGAGAGGTTTACATTATTATTTCACGTGATTTCATTGTAAATAAACATTTACCAGTGGACTCCATGTTCATTGTTGTATTTAGCTCTCTGTTGCTTCTGCTTCTTTTGGTTTCTGTTCTCATGTTTTAAATGTTGCCTATTAAGTTTTTTAGAATAATTACGCCGCTAGATAATAAAACTTCTACAGAAATGTAAGTACATTCTTAATTGTTGTTACACTAAATGCATGTTCCTGATTAACTTATATATGGATCGAATCTAACAAGCTTTGGAACTACTTGATTATCTGTGCAACAATATATTTTTTTATTGCTCCATAGTCATGTCCTTCATTGTTTCATGTCTTGGATTTTTTCATGGCCATTGTTTTTCTTTGTGTTGCCTCTATGTGGGGACACATTTAAAGTAAGTACAATATAAGCTTATAAAAAAAGGTGCACAAGATCCCTAGAAAATATACCTTTATTCTGAGAGTGCTTACAATTCAAATTTTGTCATACCTGAACATCATGACTATCACTATTTTAGATGCATCGAACATATGAGATGTCACAATGTTGCTTGGTAATTATCTATTGATCGACAACGAGAAGCTGATAATATGTGTACTCATGGGGTGTCTACTTTCGGGAATGACCCATTTTGGATTTGGAGGTGGCTAGAGATATATCTCTTCCTTGGTCATCCGATATCGCCTCTGAGCTTTACTTTTTTCATAGGTTAAAATCCATCTTCAACAAGGTGAACTATAATTTTGAAAATGATATAGTCAAGGAATTGGATAAACAACCATCTATTAGAACATGGTACATCGTATCAAAGTTTAACATATTGGATTTTGTTTTATTTATCATCATGTTTTTAAGCTACACCATTATGGCATGAAAAATCATTCATGAGAATCTAGCTCTAAGGATTAGGGTGGCTCTCTCAACAAAAGGAGGAGAAGAAAAATCATGGAAAGGGTGTGAAGAGAAAGTGTTTAAGTCATGAATGGTGGTGATACCTCGTATTGCATTTTCCTTAGTCAAACTCAAATTCCAGTGATATAAGTGTATTGTGATGTATACTAATGGCCCATATAATTTAAGGAGGGCTACATTCTTGATTTAGAGTGTTTTCGACTTCGTAGGATGGAATTTCATACGTTGGAGATGGATCACAACCGTTGTGTACTTTCCAAGATGGAAGAATGCGAAAAAATTATTTGTTTTGGAGGATTTCTAGAGGAGATACATCATGGTGTTCAGATATGGCTTGTAAAGCAATATTGCTCTCTAAAATGAAAAAATGTTGATTGTTTCCTTCCCTTCCAGAGTCGGATTATGTGCTCAAATATGTTTGTGGAGAATATCAAAGATGTCTATGACAAGTTTTCTCAAAATGTTGCAGAATGTTGTGTTGTTCTTCAACAAAGTTTGTTGGTTTCAAAATGTTTTGGTGTCTTCTCAGGGTCTCTAAGCTGAATTGCTACAATGCTAATCGAAATGCCTCACACGATTGCACAAAATTCGTCAAGTACCATGAAGTTTTGGAGTCCATATGCATGCTTGGAGAAAGTACAAGAAGTCTATGGGTAGCTTATTATGTCCAAGACCAAGTTGTCCATATCAACAACATATTTTTTTATTTCTCTTCAGTTCATTTGTCGTTTTCATGTATAGGTATTTTTCATGGTCACCATTTTTCTCTGTGTTGCCTCTCTGTTGGGCCACATTTAGAGTAAGTACATCATATCTTATATTTAAGAAATCAAATAATCTCTTTTAGACCTGGACATTACATGCACACTTTCATGGTTTTATTAGTAAACACGTAATCCTATGGTGAAAAGTAATGTGACAAGAATGTACATTAGTAGTATCAATCGACCATTCCTTGCATTCTGAGATTCCTTTTGACAATTTGAAAAAAAGGCACGCGGTTGTAGGAAAGAAGACTTTCCCATTGGTTCCTCGCAAAATTCTCCCCATCCCTGTGCTTCTCCCTCAAATCCCTACTTCATCTCTCCTCTTCCTCTCCTGCTATTTCACTCCTTTCAGTTTTACTTCTTCAATACATCCCCTTTAGCGTTTCCATCACACATTTCATGTGCGATTGCTAGTATTTGCTAACAATTGGTATCGAGTGAGTTTATTCCTCGAATGGGCTATTAATTTGCCTATAGGGGCATTTCATATTTTGCATTCGCCCTATACTATGACATTCATCTTTCTTTGCTTGCATTAATTCTCTTGAAGCTCCATTCACAGATTCATTTGAGTTGCGGATATGACACGTCATCGACATATGATTTTATCCAGCTCCCTGAAAGACTGAATCATTAGATGACCAAGATACTGTATTGAATATCTCTGTTTATTCTGCATATAAGGTCCACGTTATCACTTGGATTTGATCTCTATTTACCCTCAACCTTGTACCTGCATATCGTTGGAAGAATTTTGGTGTTGGGAGGTCTCTTACATTTCCGCATATCGTTCTCTTTGGATTTGGATCGATATCACAGTTTTGTAGATGCATTGTATTAATGAATGGTATAGGTCATTTTGTGCTAGTTTCATTCTGTGAACACCATCTTCGCCAATATAGTGGATCTATATGAGATACGCTTTCTAATAACTGCTATCACTATTGGAAATCTGTCCTAAGTTTGGACCTGTTCCCACTCTGAACGACATTATTTTTGGTCTCTCGGATTGGAGTGTGAGTTTATTTTTGCATTGGGCATCCAATGAACTTACATTCGAATAGATCTTGCTCGGTAAACATCTCCGAGATCACTATTCACAGTTTACACCTCAACTTGACCAAAACGTGTGCTCATCCTTGCAAACTTTCTCAGTTCCTTCTCCTTCCACGACGACAGAGCGTATAGCACGTTTGACCTAAAATAAGAGTTATTTATTTATTTATTTCCGTAGTTTGGTATCTATTCATTTAGTCTTTATTTTGACTATAATCTTATGATATTTAGCCTATAATGTTCAATGTGTACCATTTTGTGTTTGTTGATTTTAGCACGAGAGCTTAAGTAATTTGAAGCCATTGACATTCTCTATTTTTAATCAACATCATTATTAATGTGTTAATATATTATCAATGTTCTTATATAGTGTTTTTTGTGTAAAGTGTCGTTTTATATTATTTTATTCATAAACAAGTCCTTGTCATTGTTGTCACTAAATTATAAGAGTCATTATTTTACGTTAAAAAGTCACTCATTGTCAAAATAAGTGTTTTAATGTCAAAAGTAATTATATTGTCATTATTGTCGATACCAATGCCATTGTAAAAGTCGTACTTAAAAAATTGCCTTATGAACGCATTTTTCAGTTGAACTCGACGTTTGATTTAGGCATGCAATTGAGCTTCATGATCACATCCGACTGAGCTAGCATCATCTACTGGAAGATGGAGGTACAAGAGGATGGAGGTCAATCAATGACCTCTCGTCAATCACCAACGATGGGGCCGCATTCAACATTGGTGGCGTGTTTTTCAAAGGTGTGTTTTACTTTTTAGTTTTGTTATGGGGTGTTTTTCTTTGAGTACTTGTATTTGTTCATATTCAATTTGTAATGTGTTCCTATGTTCAGATTGGTAATAAGTGAGCAATGATTCCTATGTACTTCCCTGATGTAATAACATAGTGAAGAACAAAAAGCATAGTGAAAAGCAACATCATGATACTTGTAGAGGTTGAACAGTTAGATGTGTTCCTGTTCATACCTAGGTTTGTGGTAAACCTTTGTAAAACCATTGAAGGATGTGCAAATGGTTCCTGTTTGAGTTCCCACATTGAGTAGGTCAGATATGTTCCCTATAGTGATTGGTTGATAAGCAGATGGTTCTTGTACGTGTTCCCACACTAGTTTGGTCAAATGTGTTCCTAGAAGTGTATGGTTGATAAGAAGTTGATGTGTTCCTTTTTCTACCTTTATTTCGAGTCATGTGCCGGGATCATGAGCATGCAAAGGTGGTAAACTGCGAGAAGGAAGTGTGATTTTTTTCTACCATGCAAACACTAAGGGGGGAATGTTAGGAAAATAGTGTTCACATAGTAGTTAATTATTTCTTTGTATGGTAAAATTGTACTTATAATATGGTAGTTAGTAAACATTATTGTTATGTAACAATAATGCTATGCTAGATGAATTTTGGAACTTGTTACTTAGTGTCTTACTATGGATTTTATGCATTGTGATCTTAAAATTTGTCGACATACCAGTGTGCAAGGATAAACAAGTTAAATAAGACACCTCAAAAAGTGCCAAATAGGAGTAGAGAGATGGTATTTATCATAACAAGAGTGTATTGTCAAATTAAGTGTTGTCAAAGTGCAAATTGCCAAATTTGAGTGTCTACATTTTCCTTTAAAATATGGAATGAAAATCTCATGCTTAAAGGAATATATACCTAAGTGTGTAAACACACTTTGCCTTTTCTTGAATGTGTGTTTTGCAGCTGCCCATGTTGTGCTTAGTGTTGGCATGCTCCGCGATGAAACCTACAACACGAGTGTAGTCAATGTCCATGATAAAGAATTGAACTTTAACTCAAATATAACTTGTAATGTGAAAGATTTGTATTTTCATATAAGTGAAATGAAAATATGTAAACAAGGAAGGAATACACATGTATGCAAGTTACGGAAGAAGAGAACATTATGCTTTACTTATGCTTGGAGATTTATATTATTGCATTTGTTGAATTTTGCCAAAGGATTGGGGGTGATCGATCCCCAATGTGTCGAGGAGAAACCAGAGTGTTAGGTGTATGCAACCCAACATGAAGATGTAAGGAAGAGAGAAGAAGGAAGAGGTACAAATGCACCCATACGAAGGAATAAGACTTAGTATCAAAGTTATTCAACAACTCTGGTATCTTCCCATTTGAATGTGAAATGAGAGGAAGGGTTGTCTACGAAGACCTTAGCTACTTTGATACCTTTCATAACCCCAACGGTCACACCATTCTTAATGGATCTAAATCCAATTTTGTCAATAAGGACATATAGTAAAAGAGAGAATAGATGTCCCCAAACTCTCCCCCTATGCCAAAAAAATGATAACAATTGAATAAAAGCTGAGTAGAAACTGAAAATGTGCTAAAATGTTGATGGGAGAAAGGAGACTCATGCCCCCAAGATCTTTGAAATTGTATTAGAAACTGAATTCCATAATGAAGGAGTGAAGTACTTCATGCTCCTTGTACTAACTTGAACTGTGCCTAAAATTTTGTCAAAAACGTGAGAATGTAGTTGAAAAACTAAAGCTGTTGATAAAAACGATGTTTATGCCCGTGGGAAAAATGTATGGGTAGGTCAAGACCATAATGTATGGTCTTGACCAATCTATACGATTTTGAACATGTGAATTTTATGAGTTTTTGTGTTTGACTATGTTTATGAGTGTTTATACCTTGTGTGTACTGTGTGTGCCTATATAATATTGTTTGTGTCTGTTGTAAGTGTAGAAATGAACCCGGATGGATGCCCCATATTTTGAGGCATGTGCAAAAAGCATGTCAAGCATGTGGCTCAAAATAAAGAGATGTGTGATAATGAAAGATATGTCTAAGAAGCTATAGTACATTGTAGAGTGTTGAAATGAGGACTACTTGGAATAACTTTGTACCTAAAAAAGGAAGGTGTTTGTGCATAGTGGCAACCATAGGGTGTAAGAAAAGTAATGGTAGCATTAGATAAAACCACATAATTGATAACAAAATTAGTCTAAATGTATGTAAATACAACAAAAGTGCAAGAAGATGCAAGATATATGTAAACAATGTCACACAAAAAGTGTAAATCCTGAAAACATGGGACACCCACAATGTCACAAGACAATCAAGGTCCATAAGCCTGCAAACAAGAGAAAACAATATCAAACAAGATAAACATGATGCCACATACATGGGAGACCCATAGTGAAACAAGACAATCAAGGCACATAGGCCATAAGCAATGAAAACAAACAAATAGTGATATACACCCACAAGTTGTTAGTGTGAGGGGTATTTTTCATATTTTATTCATTAATTAGGTGAATTTCCACCTCACAAGGTGAGTCATCTCACTTAGGTGAGATCATAGGTCATTAGGTGTCATTAGGAGTTATATGACAAATTCTATCATAAAATCTGTCATATGTGTCAGTGTGTGTCATACAGAGTTACATTCCATTTTTGGATTGTAACTCCTCTTCTCCCTATGGAGGTATGATGGGTCTTGCATTGGGAGTTACAAAACACTCCTATTTGTACCTTTTTCATTTTGATCTATGAGAATGAGTAGACTGTTTCTTTTACATGCACAATTCTTATGATCGAATTCTTGCTTTCATCTTGGAGCTACTTCACGTTTCGGTTCGGGTGCAACTTATTTGATATATGTAGACACATGTAGTTTGATCAAACCAATATTATTCTTAATATTACACTAACTATTCTACTCCTTGCAAATTGATGACATACCGTTAGTTAGACCTATCTAACTCCCCTCTTACGACACTCTTTTGGTCGTATTCCTCTTATAAACCAATTAAGCAGACTATTATAGCCTCATTTTGACTAAACCCTCTTCTAATCCTATTCTAGACCACTTCTACTAGCTTCCTAGGTAATCAATCCATTTCATTGGATTGATTAAACCTCTCATAACCCTCTTAAACTCTTAATTTCTCACTAATCGTGATTAATTAGCCTAACCCTATATTAACTAGTCCTAATCATGTTTTGACCTTTTCTAAGCCAAAAAGTGACTTTTGGACTATCCTTTTGTCCCACATTCACCCAAACCTTTCCATCTTTGGAAACCAAAACTATAAATAGGACTAGACCCCCTCTCATTTCCTAAGAACACTTCCCCTTTCTAGGCTAAACTATAATATTATTGCTAGGATTAAATCTTTTCTTCATTTGTCATATTGAGCTAATATTGTTTTTCTTTGCTATTTCCATTCAAGTTTGAGTAAATGGAAGAAACCATGTGGCTCTTTAGCCATTAATGGAGAGCTTCCATTCTCACAATCACAAATTGATTCTTTGAGAATCTATCTAGGTTCATTTGTAAAGCTTTAAAGAGTAGATGATAACTAGATATGTTAGATTTACTTGTTTCTTTCAAGCTTAATACATGCAAAAGTAATAAATCCTTGTTTATCTCTTATCTGATGGTCCATTGAACTATTTGTGTAAATCTTTGGGGATTCTTGAGTGTTTCTTACCCCATTTCATAGATTTTACAAATTGTTTCCTTGTTCACAATATACGTGCATTCCTTCTTGATCCTCATGCTTCCTCACACTCACATGGTATCAACGCTCATGGTTTGGAATCATGTCACTTGCTTCGATTGTTGCTTACTACTCTTCATTTCATGATTTTATTAGTTTCATGTGCAAGTTTTTTAATCTTTCACTTATTTTTAGTTCCTTTATGCTTGGGTAGTGTGCTTGGTTCATGTGTTTTACTTGGTGGTTTTATGTAGATTCAACAAGAAATTTTAGATTTAGAGTGCATGCTTAAATTTCTTAGGAGTTGTGCTTAGTTTGTTTAAGGCCCAACTTGGCCCTAGCTTGTCGAGCTAGGAACCAAGTTGGCCAACCCAACTCATCCGCTTGTGACTCTATGCTCTGTCCTTTTTGCTGTAACTCACCTTGCACCCAGAATCCAACTCATCTCTAAAGATCAACTTGTCATCGTGTCCTCGTCAAAGCTTCCACCATGACCCGATGCCAACCAACCCAACCTCGCTTGCTCACTATCATGCTGAGTTCACTTGAGTTCGTGGATTATTTTTCATTGTCATTAAAGCTTCCCTTAGCTCGGGCTCCTTGTCTCCTTGCCTAGTTCATCATGTGTTGACCTATCTTTGAGGTCTACAAGCCATTATCTCTCTCCCTTGTTTGGCCTTGACACATGTTTGAACTCTACATCTTCGGCCCGGTTCATTCCCTTCTCGATTTGTTTATTCTTGCCTATGTACATAACCCGAGCTCGTGTGCTCGGATTCTTTTCCACGTCGAGCCCTCCTTTTGGCCTCATCCATCGACTATGCATTTCCATGAGCTCGCCCATTACCTTCTTCGTGGAGGTCTCTTTGATCACCATTGGAGCTTGCCGTTTTGCTTCCAGCTCCCACCCTATTTTACGGAGTTGTTGAGATTCCCACCGACGCCTAGAGAATAACCGGCTCGTCATCCATTACTCCTATGTACTCGATGCATGGCTCAACAACAGCTCTCTCACTAGGTCGAGACCCGTCCAACCCCTGTGCGGCTCACTTAGTCTATCCACTCCAACCCGACTCAATACCTCCAGTAGCTCGACCTCCAGCCTAGCTCGCCTCCCAGGTGCTAGCTTGCAGCCGAATTTGAGTTGGCCCATCCTCCTTCCAAAAAGGTATTTTTCCTTACTTTTCAAACTTCTTTTTAAATCTAGATTAATTAATTTTAATTAATCATAGTTTTTAAAAATTAACAAAACACTTAATTTCAAGAAAAAGTCTATCTTTTTTGGGTTTTAAAATAGGGTTATTGGGATTTTTGAGCCCCTTCTTTTTTTCTCATCATTGTACAAGCACTCTTCTTCGCTTATAGGTTAGCAAGCATGTTCACCACAACCTTGTGGCAAAAGAGACCCTTTCTTGTTTTTCCCTTCTTGTTTGCTTTCAGTATTTTGTGCTTCTTATTGTGTTTTTTTTGTGCTTGGTGAGCTTATTATGGTCTCCACACTTGTGTAATATTTCACTAATTACAAGGTGAGTGACCAACTACTTCATGTCACACGAACACACTTGGGTGTAATCAACACACTATTTATAAAGTGTTGCAAACAAGGGGTGTTTAATTTGTGTGGTTCCTTTCTTTCTGCCATCTCTTTTGCTCACTCTTATCTGTCATGGATCTCAATTTGGTTCCTTTGCTTACCCCCTTTAACTATCATGAATGGAAGAATGTTGTAACTCTCACCTTGCGAAAACACAAACTTTATTGGATAACAATGGGTTTGCAAGATCAACCAATAGATGTTGCAGAGAAAGAGAAATGGTTTGACAAATGTGATGAAGCCTATGGGTTTTTATGCCTTTCTATGTTACCAGATCTACGCTTTCATATTACTTCAATCAAAACACCCAAGGAATTTTGGGATGTCTTAGACAAACTTTTTAGTAAACAAGATGAAATGAGAGGGCATGAACACTGGAAAATAATTTGATTAGTCTTAGCCCTAGCAATTTTGACACCCTTCAGGACTTCTTCACCAAGTTCAAATCTATAATATTGTAATTGAAAGATTGTGGAATTGAAAAAAATACTCATACGTTATTCTTTCTATCCTCACCAAACTTGGTCCCGACTATTCTATTTTTGTCTCTACCTTCTTTGCAACAAAAGAGAACTTGGTGTATGTTAGACTATGCCCTCCTTTGATGAGTTTATTTCTAATTTGACTAGGGAACATGATAAGATAATTCAAATGGGTACTCTAAAATCCACTAAATCCCATGCTCTCATTGTGGGTCATGAAAAACCGAAGGCTTTAAAAGAGAAGAAACAAAAACAACAAGGATCATGAGAACAAAAATACCAATCCACCACCAAAACAAACTCTTCCACTTCCTCTTCTAGTTCTAAATCTCCTAAAGAATAGATCAAATGTGGGTATTACACTGGTAGGCATGATGAAGAAAAATGTTTGAAGAAGAAGATTGACCTCCTCATGAGTCTTCTTGAGAAGAACAACATAGGAGTTCCGAGTCTCTCAAACCATCTTCATCATCAACTCATGAATGCTCTAAGGAAAAATACAATGGAAAGGGGAAAGGGAAAGAAAAAGAAAAAGAAAAAGAATCAAGTAAGGAGAAAACAAAGGGAAGAGCTCTAGTTGCAGTTGTGTCACCTACTCCTACATGGGTTATTGATTCAGTGCATCTCATCATATGGCCTCATCACACATAGAGTTTTCTTCATTAGATCCATGTGACATGTCTTCTATTCGACTAGGTGACAACACTTCTACTCCAATTTTGGGAGAGGTTATATTGAAGTGAATAGTGGAACATTCAACAATGTGTTTAGTATTCCTTCACTTACAACTAATCTCCTATTAGTTTATCAAATTACTCACCTTGGTCAGGGCATGTGGGTTGAGTTCACTCCAAATTATTTTTATGTTAGAGAGCTATACAATGAAACTATCATTGCATAGTTAGTTTAGTTGATAATCACACTTGACTTTAATCCTTTTCTCAATTTTTTCCTCCTTCAGATTCTTCATCTAAATCACCTATACTTGATGATATTTTTGAGCTCGAGCACACTTTTGATGATGATGACTTCTCTTAAGCATAGTTGATTTCCATAGTGATGGGGACCCACCTCCACCATCCACTTATCACCTTCCACATATTGAGGAGTTATTTCTTGATCCACCTACTTCTAGTCCACTATAAAATTTTTAGGGAGTAGGCACTTTGATTTAGGACTCATTAGACATTGGGAACTCCACTTCTATACAATTACAAGACATCCCACATTCCTTTTGCTCTACCGCTTGAAACACACCATCCATTTATGGAGTAGTTGGCACTTATACCTCACATATGGAGCATTGTTCCTTAGATGGGAACAACACCTTTTCACTCAGAGATCTTCTTCTTCACACAGTATAGGGTGGCTTTTGACAGGTTCATCTTCTTAAGAGGTTGGATAACTTTCTTCTTCTCCTCTTCTTCTTGTAGAAAGTATTGCAGTTTGTACATGGGTACCTTATCATGCCTTTAGTTGTTGGGACCCATTAGACGCATCTTTCTTAGTTGTTTAGGGGAGTATTCTATCTCTTGTAAGTGGATGTGTTTCCCATTGGGTTTTCCTCCATTACTTGAGATCCTTATTATATATGGGTACCTCATCAGGCGTAGTTGTCGGGACCCATTTATTTGTCTTTGTGTGACTTGCCTTGCCTCATCCTAAGCTACGATGAAAGGGGGAACTAGTGTGAGGGGTATTTTTCATCTTTTATTAATTAATTAGGTGAATTTCCACCTCACAAGGTGAGTCATCTCACTTAGGTCATTAGGTGTCCTTAGGAGTTATATGACAAATTCTGTCACATAGAGTCTATCATATGCGTGATACAAGAGTTACATTCCATTTTTGTACTATAACTCCTCGTCTCCCTTATGGAGGTATGACAAGTATTGCATTGGGAGTTACACACCACTCCTATTTGTACCTTTTCATTTTGATCTATGCGTATGAGTAGACTTGTTTCTCTTGCATGCATAATTCTTGTGATTGAATTATTGCTTTCATCTTGGAGCTACTTCACGTTTCGGTTCGAGTGCAACTTATTTGATGTACACACATTCCTTCTTTATCCTCGTGCTTCCTCACTCTCACACAAGTAAGAATTCATGAAACAAGAGTGTTAAAACATGATAAATGATATACTAGTCAATATAGGTGAAATATGTGAAGCAAAAATGTCAACGCTACACAAGACACATGCATTAGTTTTGTTAGCATGTCAATGCTACACAAGACACATGCGTTAGTTTTGTTAACATGTCAATTCTACACAAGACACATACCTTAGTTTTGTTAGTCTACAAAATATCAAGCACAAAATGTATGTAATTGAGCATAAATGAGGAAATAGAAAGGAACTATAATAGAATGAAAATGTAGGAGTGCTAGATTTAGGCATTGGCTCTCCAGTGAGAATGGCACCAAATACTTTTTCACGAGCATCAATATGGTCAGATTTCAAAGTAAGCATCTTGTTAAAGATGGAGGGATTTCCCTCAAGAGAATAATGTAAGGAGTGATGAGTGCTCCTATAAGCATGTATCAATTTGTGTGCCCTACATTCATCTCAATATAGCAAGTGAACTCATGTGTGGAAAGAAGACATGTTTTTAAATTAGAACAACATGATTGATGAGCATTGTTGATACTTGCACTTTAGTTATATCATATTTTTCAGTCCAGGGGTGGTGTCCATGGTTATTTGTAACAAACGGAATAGTAGGAATTGTTCTCAGCACATACTTAACAACAAAATTAACCGAATAATAGACTTACTGTAGTTAGTAAATGAAATGAATTGAAAGAAAAATAATATTAAAGACATGATTTAAAGTATTTAACACAGTTTAATGCTGAAATGATAAATGCATTCGAAATGACAGAAAGGAAATGATAGTAGATCTCCATTCTCATCGGGGAGGAGTGGTCATTGCTCCTTCCCTTCGATCAGGTTCAATGTTGAAAGTCACATAACAAAGTTTTCCCTTGAATCTACAATTTTATTGAATTAAAAGAGTCTGATTTTGCAATCATCAACTAATTGAATTGAATCTTAATACATTAGCTCTCTTATACAAGAGTAGTCCTAGTCCCTCTAGGAGAGAACTAGTTTATTTGCAATTAATAACACCTACTTAATTGGACGATGCCTAAAACAATGACTAACTATTCTAAGAATTACAGTTGTGGAAGGAGTAGTCTTTACAGTGTTTGGATTGAATTAATCTTTCTAACTACAGAGGATGCCCGTAATTGACTCCTTTGAGAGAGTCAATCGGTGTTGGAAGATACTTCAAATCTTAAATTGATTGCAGAGAATCATGGTGATAATAAATCCATAGGTGTCGGTCGCATCACGTCTCTAAGCAATTGAAGTTAAGCTTCTTTATAATCTGCATGTAGTTAGATTGAAGTAACAACACATGTTTCATGCTTATATCATTATGTTAGCTAAAGTGCTAGCTATGCCAACTCATAGTTCAATGATCTGAGCTATTTTCCTCCTTTTGCGAAAGTTCCTTATTTCAAGGAAATCTGAATTGGTGATCTCGACGAGCCCAACACTTCATGCCGAGTCCTATGCTAATGCAAAGGTGAGTCCTATGCCAATGCACCAATGAGTCCTTCGTTAGTCTGCAACTAACTCATGTGATCACTCAACATATGCTTTTCTAAATATATTCTTAATGCTCATAAAAAGATTAATTTAAGCCATTTTTGAAGAAGTGATAATAAGATAAAAATAATAAGAATATGCACAACATTTCCTTCCAAAACATAATAAAGTATTAATTATAAAATTCCAACATTATACATTGTGTAATATGATATCAAAATAATAGAGGGTTTCACATGGGTTTGAACATAACAAAATGGGGATTCATCACTCCCCCGAACTTAAGATTTAGTAGGTCCTCCTGCTACCTATTCAATTGTTCCACCATCCTTGAAAAATTATATTAATTGGAAAATGTTTCTCAGGTTTCATCCAATCTAGTATTATAGAACCCAAAGAAATCAATAAACAACTTCATCTAAGTGTTATAACTACCCTCGATGATCATCTATAGAATCCCACCGTGGTACTGGTGCAATGACTAATGGAGGCCTATATCGCATCCCAATCCACTTCTCCTGCATCTCTAGAATGATTTTACAGAGGTCCTTGGCCCTTTTTAGTGACCAATGGAGGTTGGTGGGTGAAATCACCTCCTTTTTCTTATAATGTTCTGTAAGAAGTTGATACCTTACTTGACAGGAAAGGAAGTTTACATTGAACATTGGGAGTACTTGCTCCCTGAAATTTTTGACACAAGTTTTAAGAATATATTTGTACCTATCCACCAACCATAAATAATATACTTGAGACCAAAATCTATTGAAGAACTGAATTGGGGCAAGAAGATCATGCCTCATCAAGAGGCCTATATTAGATTTTGCTTGAACAAATTTTCCTCCTTGAGAGTAGAAATAAATGCTTAAAATTGTACTTCTCCCACATAGAAATTTATGGGGATCTCAATCTGCTCAGGAAGAAGAAATTTGTGAACATAAAATTCACAAAGAAAATTCTTTTCAACATCACTTCTGATGTATATGCACCAACAAATTGCCTTTCATCATCAAACTCAATGTTTTGCATATCATGGGCTCTAGAGATCTGCCATTTTAAAAATTATTCTTTCAAAAGTAATGCATAAAAAATGGAAGTGGGCCTGCATGAAAGAACTTTATCATATAACTGAAAAATAGTAACAACATTCTCCTTAAGTAATTTGTTTTCTTTCTTTAAAGCCTTATTCTCATCAGCAATTGATCTAAGCTTATAACATTCTTCCATCCATTTAACCATTCCTTTCAAGACAATAATTTGAGGGAAAACAAAGTTGTCGAGTTGTATCTTTGTCTAGTGGCCATAAGCTCTGCTTTCTGCTTATTTTCTTGCAAAAATACAAGGGATGCATTCAACTCATTTGTTTTGGCCTGAAGGGAGTGGATTTGTTGTTCTTTTTCTTCCAAGGCATGTTGGAGTTGAAGAGTTGCCTCTTCTTGCTGCTCTATAGTTTGATGTAACTGTTGGATCTTTTGATTTTTATCAGCCTCTAGCTAGGAGAAATTGGCTTCCTTGGCTTCAAGAAGGAGTTGGAGATGTGTAATTCTCTCCTAAGCTAATTGTATCTCAAACTGAATTTTAGATAAGGAAAATACTTGTGGCATAATTGTATCAGAGTCGGGGGAGAACTAGGTTCTCCTTCCACCATAGGAGCTTTACCTTTGTCCAACACAGGGGAATATGCAACGAGAGGTTGGATTGTGCTCATATTCCTTCTTAATAACAAGAACAGGGGTTGACATTGATTGAGGGGGAGACACAAGTGGTGTCTTTACTAGGGTTTGCATTATGATTGCTACTTCCTATTCGTCTTTGGAAGGAAAAATTTCAATTGGGTTTTCATTTAGGGCTTGTGCATGCCTAGAGGTCCTAGGGCACTTCTTAGGTCTCTCTGAGGTGGAGGGATATTGCTCTAGGACTAATTCAAATCCTAGCGAACACTTCTTTTGAAAATTCAACCATTTCTTAGTGTCATGCCTCTTCCTAACAAACTGGTGCTTGCAAATCAAATGTATTAAACCCTGAAATTTTAGGTAGGAAGCACCCCAATAAAATTTCTCAGTGGTTGATTAAACAAAATCATACAAAAATTGAGGCAAATTGATTTTGTGTTGGGGTTTAGTTTTTCCATGGTGAAGGTGTATTAAAATTCTCAACAGGTCCTAGAATGATCTCATATTGTCCTTCACACATGAAATATTTGATTACCCATTTAACAACTTCTACCCAAGGTTTAGGAAGGGTAATTATTTTTATACCTTTTTCTTTACCCTTATTTTCCATCACCAATTCTAATTTTTCCTTTTTCCAATGAAAACCTTTTAATAATTTCAACATACAATGTCTTATTACTAACTGCTTGACCTTCCTCTGCTATTCCCGAAAGATGACTAATTATAGTGGGGTTGAATGGAATTTTCTTACCTTGTATAATGGAGTACCCTTCTTCCATGTTTCTGGTGAACTCCTCTGTCATTTTTTTGTTGAATTCTTCATAAGCAAGCAAAAAATTGAGCCATCCTGCCTTTTCAAAAATATCCACCGACCTTGCATCGACCAATAATTCTATTGAATTGGTTGGTTCACGCCTTAGCCTAGGCCCCATGACTGATGTATAGAGTAGGTAAGTGAAAGATAAAGGGAATAAAAATAGAAATGTGAGATTTGCGAGAGACATGGATAGACACAAAAGCAGAATGGATAGTAGTGCGGGAGTGGGAGAGCAAAATTTGGAAAGTGATAGTGGAGAAGAAATGGTTACAATTAAAATAACCGAATTGGGAAAGGTCTAATAAAATCCCAATGTGATAATGATAGTTATTGGGCATGTGTGGCGATTATTATGGAGGTGGATTATAGATTTGTGGGGATTTGTGAAGCGTGGGAAGTTATGGGAAATAGAGAAGGTAATCAATTTACACGAGCATAATAATTAATGGTTCATAAATTAAAACTTTTCAACATTTAAGAAGGGAATGAGTTACACATACCTCATTAAATTAGCTTGTCACATCATTTTCCGCCATTTCCATGTTGATTTGATCCTCCATCCACACGTGGTCCTTCATTTATTTCATGTTGGATTCAGGGGTGGTGACCATCTTTTCGGTTTTTGGCTATATGAATTTATATATATTTTTCAAAGTTTCCTTGTTTTTTTAGAAGCAATGACCGCCATTGTTGGTTTTCATCCAATGCTCCAGAGGATGATGACCACCATTTTTGGTTTTTAGTCATCTCCTCTTTATTCCTTGATGAAAAATAACTCAGTTCTAAGTTGTGTTGGAAAAAGAGACTTTGTCCAAACACTTCAGAGCTGAATCTTCTTGAAGTTCATTCTGAAACTCTTCTCTGGATGTTGGTTTATAGTACAACCTCAATCTATGCCCATTAACCAACATTAATTTCTTCTCTCCATTAATTGGAATCAGTTGGGTGATCCCATTGTAGAAAACTCATTCAATCGATATGGGCCCATCCATCTTGTCTGCAGCTTCCCTTTGAAATCCTTGTACTTCGAATCAAATAATAGATCCCAATCCCCTTCTTAGAATTTCCTTGGCTTTATGTGTTTGTCATGCCATATATACCTCTGATGTTGGATGAATTCAGTCTAATGTAATAGCTAAAGTATAATTTCATCCAACTCATTTAGTTGAATAATCCTTTCCTATTGTGCCTCTGATAATTCAATCCCCACCTCAGCAGATGTTCTCAAGGTTTGAATCTCAAATTCTATAGGGAGAATGGGATTCTTCCCATAAAACAATTCATAGGGAGTAAACCCTGTGGTTGTTTTCCAAGTAGTTTTGTAGGCCCATACTGCTTCAGGTAATTTTTGAACCCAATTTTTCCTTGAGATATCCATTGTTTTTGTTAGGATATTCTCCATTCTCTGTTAGTAACCTCTACTTGACCATTGGACTATGGGTGGTATGGTGATGACTTCTTGTGTTTCAGTTGGTATGTTGCCACAAAGGAACTAATTACTCCTAACATGAACTATGGTCCTTGATATGAAACAATAGATCTTAGTGCTCAAAAGCTCTTATAGATATGCTCATATAAGAAATTTGTAACTTTTTCATATCTTCCATGTTGCAATTCTTGGACCTCAACTCATTTAGTGACATAGTCAATACAAACCAGAATGTATTCCTTCCCTTGAGAATTTGGGTCAATTGGTCCAATGAAATCCAATCCCCACTTCTCAAATGGTTCTAAGATAACTTGTGGTTGGAGTGGCATCTCTGATGTAAATTTTGGTTTCCCCATCCTTTGGAATTGATCACATCTCCACACATATTTTTGACATCCTTAAACAAGGAAGGCCAATAGTAACCAACTCCTAATTTTTTTGAATGGTCCTTTGAACTGAATAATTCCCTCTTGATGGCTCATCATGACATGCTCTAAGTATGTTAAATACTTCATCCTTAGCTACACACTGTAGAAAACATGGCCAGTCCACATTTGAAAAGAATTCCATTTAACCATGTATACATCACACTCTATTTAATTAGTTTTTTTCTTTTCTTTTGTGTGAAAAAGGTTGGGAACTTCCCTGTAGCCAAGTAATTAGCCATATCTACATACCAAGGAGAGGTAGTAGAAATTACAAATAGATGTTCATATGGAAAGTCATCATTGACATGCTCTTCCTCATCTAAAGTAGTAAGTCTTGAAAGAAAATCAGCTGCCACGTTGGATTTACCTGGTTTTTAATGATTTTAATGTTAAATTCTTGCAGTAACAACAACCACCTTACAATCCTGCCATGCACTAAAGGTTTGTTCATTAGATACACGATAGCGAGTGGTCGGTGTGAAAAATCACTTCATATCCTATAATATAATGGTGAAACTTGTTGATTACATATACAATTGCAAGAAATTCCTTCTTCGTTGTGGTGTAACTCCTTTCAACAGGGGAGAGATTTTTATTGATATAGTAAATAACATGCATAAGCTCTCCCTCCTCTTGTTGTCCAAGGACAACACCTATTACTTCATTGGAGGCATTTGTTTGTATATGGAAGGGAAGCTTCCAATTCGGACCTCTCAACACTGGTGTGCTTATTAAATTACCTTTGATAGCATACAAATATTCTTTGGCATGCTTTTGTCCATTCAAATTTAGAATCTTTAGTTAGGAGAGAAAATAATGGAGAAGCTATCTTGCTAAAATCTGAGATAAACCTTTGATAGTAACCGACATGGCCAAGAAAGCTTCTTACCTCTGTTTGGTTTGTGGGAGATGGGAGTGTTATAATGATACTAAACTTTTAAGGTTTACCTTGATTCCCTCAGTTGAAACATGATGGCCTAAGACTATCCCTTGTTCCATCATAAATAAGCATTTTCATGGTTTAAGGATAATTGATGTTTTTCATGCCAAGCAAGGACTTTTTCTAGATTGTCAACTACCTCTTGGAATGTTGCTCCATAAACTGTGAAATCATCCATGTAAATCTCTACACAGTCATGGGTGAGATCAAAAAATATTGCCAACATGGCTCTTTGAAAAGTGGCAGGAGAATTACATAAACCAAAAGGTAATACCATGTAAGAAAATGTTCCCCATGGACAGGTGAAAGTTGTTTTGTCTTGATCTTCAAGTGCTACTATTATTTGATTGTACCCATTGAACCCATCAAGGAATGAAAAGTACATTTTTCTAGATAAATTTTCTAAGACTTGATCAATAAAAGGTAATGGAAAATAATCCCTATGAGTTTCCTTGTTTAATTCCCTATAATCCACACAAAATCTCCATTTCCCATTATTTTAGGAACTATAACCAATGGAGAAACCCACTGACTATCAAAGATTGGATAAATGAATCCCACCCTAAGGAGCTTTTCAATTTTAGTTTTTACTATGTCTCTCAAGGTAGGGTTTATCCTTCTTTGAGGTTGTCTAACTAGTCTGGAATCAGTAGTGTAGATATGGTGTGTACAAATACCAGGATGAATACCCTTCATGTCACTATATTCCCAAGAAAATCCTTGATGATGAGAGCATACAATTTTAAATAAGGTATTCTATTCTTGACTAGTCAACCAACTATTAATCGTCAATGTCTTCCCCCGTGAAAGTAGGTAGTTGTTTGGTACTTGGATGAAGATAATCTGTAACAAGATACTCTCTCAGCAATGCATTTAATGGAAACCTATGTGGAAGTAATTTGTGAACAACAGTGATGTTTTGAAAGATAGACTTAGTTAGATCTATATTACGTGTAAAAGGACAGATGATAGGCTGGTCGCTTTCATCCATAAAATCATCTCTTGTTTCCATTAGTTGTAGCGCATGACTTGAAATGAACCTAGCGCAAGACTCTCGTGCACAAGACTTATAATGTGTCTAGCGCGAAGTCATGGTCACCATATTGAATTTGGTCTGAGTGTTCTTGAATTATGACCATGGCCAGAGAAGAGATGATGTCATATGAATCATCTGAGTTGTCTTTACACCATTGTTTATTGTTTATGGCAAAAGGTTTTGCGGCAGGGTAAATCGATAATTTTTTTAATCTTTCCCATTTGTAATCACCATATTCCCTATTCTATAGTCAATAAGGGCGGCAGTTGTGGCTAACCAAGGGCATCCTAGGATTAGAGGGTATCCAATCTTCATGTTCTTCATTTTTATGATCATGAAGTCCACTGAATAGTCCCATGATTCAATGGTGATGGTGACATCTTCTATAATTCCCTTTGGATTGTTTACAAACTAATCTGCCATTTTTAAAACTATGGAGGTTGAATGTGGTTCAGGAAGTGATAGTGTAGAAAAAGTATTTTTGGTCATAACATTGATAATAACTCCTAGGTTAATTAGAACACCTATAGCATTCTTTGAGTTATGACATTCATTACTTGTATTTGTGAAATTTGCATTCCAGAAAATGCATTCCATCTTCAATTCAATCATAGCTTTCTTATTTACTTTGGCATTATTGAGATCTCCGGTAGTGTTGTGTCATACATCTAAATTATTTTTCTATCATTCTCTCGATAAACAACAATATATTGGTTCATTCTAGATGGCTTGGTGTGGAAGCTTGTTTGGTGAGCCTACTATATTGACTCAAAATGGATCAATTGCTTTGGTTCCTCATGAATATGGAAAATGTAATCTTGAATATCTAAAACAATTCTATCCATATTCAATCTAAAAATATGAAGCGTACTTTGATAAAAGAACTGTACTTGATATATATGCATGACATGTGCATAGGATTTCTTAATCATCTCTTCATTTTGTTGTTGCTCTCTAATAAATTTCTCTTCATTCCAAGGAAAACATTGATTTTATAAACTCGCCTTGATGTTCTTGCATATCCAATTTTATGCTTGTGTTCCCTAGTTCTATGATGCACTCTATTATGATAATACTTATTCAAAAGAAGACAAGCTCTTGTATATTCTTGATTATGTTTTGCAACAAAACTTGAATTTTGGATTTTACTTGAAAGTTGTTCATTGCACTCTTCATGGATGATTACCATTTCTTTCCTTAAAAATGGAAATGAAATTTAAACTTTTTTCTCGCAAGGTGATCATGTACAAGGTTGTGTACTTCCTTTACTTCTTGAAAACACTTAGACTCCCATACTTTTGTATTGCATGATATTTTGAAACTCCCTGGGATATGCATGGTTATTATGTTCATGAGATCTATATTATATATAGCTCCTTAATCATTGGGCGATGTTGGAAATATCATTTAGCTTCCTTCTGATGATATGACATCTGTACTATGTAAAACTTGGAAATTTCTTCAAACTGGGCAAAACTTGGAAAAGTTATTCCTTTTGTAACTTTTTAGTTATGTATGATTACTTATGATGTAAAAATGTACCTGCAATTGTGGTTTATTTTCCTTTGCACCTGCTTTCTGAATGTACTCATTAAATCCATTGTTTGGCCTTGGAAATTTGGAAATTTCATCTAATATGCATTCTTTTTATACCATCAGTTTCTAAATCTTATTTGATCTAAAAGATTTATTAAAACCTTATGTGAAGGCATTTGATTCTCTTGTTGAAAATGCATAGGTCACTTATTTTCTTGCAAATGTATGAGAGTAAAAGGGTATTACAACAAATTTATCCTCTATTTGTAAGGAAATCTGCATGGTTGCATGGACATGATAGTACTCATCATCGATCTTTTACCGTAATCATAACTTGAACATGAGTAATATGTGCCTGCACACTAAAAGAAATAGTTAGAAAAATAAGTGAAGGATATAATCCTTTATTTTCTTTGTTGATTCCTTCCTATGACATGCTTCTAAAAATGATATTCTAATCTTGTATTCCTTCTATATTTTTGATTTTCAAGCTCATTTTAAGAAAGTTCACTTGTTTAAAGCTATGAGTACAATAGGAAAAAAACAAGAGCTTTCACATATGATTATTCTCTCTTTTAAGTACAAAGCAGAAGATGATGGAGATGAGGAAGAGGAGTGAGGAAAACTAAAATTCAACTACGGAAATCCATCTGAATAGGAAATGATGGATTTCCTTTCTCTTTTATTCATAACTTTACATACGTGTACTTTCTTTTATGTACTTGATTTCAGAGTTATTCCCACGGCTTGTGTGGGTCCATTATACTTTTAAATTATGAAATAAATGAAAATATATTAATGTGATGAGCTGTAATTACTTCCTTTTTCATTATTTTTCATTAACATGGTGTTAAATGAATTCTTTGCAACTCATACACACTATGATTTTTCACTTAATCATAATTAATGAACATAAAATAACTTGATAAAACTGAAAGTGAATAAACGATAAGCAAAAACCTACTTCATCCCCTAAAATGGACTATCCCTTTGCAAGTTTTTGGTTGTTCACCTTCCATCTATCCCGTCTTTCCGTCTATGTCGGGTCTTACATCGCTTCTTGAAGGGGTTGATGCACAATCATGACGGAGATGTAATATGGAAAGACACCTTAGGTAGAAGATTGATATTCTGAAGCCAACACAATGAAGATTCACTTCCCTTTGTCCTTAGTAGAGCCCCTCAACCTAATCCCTTCAATATGAGAAAATAAGTTTTTAGTTGACCTCTCGCACAAGTGCGAGAAATGTCAACAATCCTAACAAATGCTAAGCCTAAATTATTAAATCATTGTAAAGGCTAGTGTCCGCTAAGCTCAAATCAATTTCATTTAAAATGGTAAATCTTGTAGAAAGCTTTTTTAGATATTATGTTGTTGGAGTACATGGAGGCCGCTAATTTCATACTACCTTAATTTAATTTGTGAAATCCATGCGACCACTAAGGTACAAATAATATGTTGCGGCAATACCTAGTGGATGCTAGACTTGCAATATCTTTCTTTATTTTGTTAAATCCTAGCAACCACTATATTCCAAATAATATGTTGCGGAAGTGTATTAACGGTGTATAACTTCATGATATATGTTGTTGAGTACCGATCCCTAAGCTCATAATTTTTTTCGAGGCATAACCTAGCGGCAATACCTAGCGGATGCTAGACTTACAATATCTTTCTTTATTTTGTGGCAATACCTAGCAGACATAAGAATTAAAAAATATTTCTTTATTTTGTTAAACCCTAGCGACTTCTAAGCTCGAAATAATATGTTGCAGCAATATTTCTTTATTTTGTTAAATCCTAACGACCACTATGTTCTAAATATTACGATGTGGCAGTATCTCAATGGCATATGAATTCATGATATGCGTTATTGAGTACTGATCGCTAAGCTACAAATATGGTATTGTGTTATACCCTAAATAACCGCTAAGCTTGTAATAGCTTTCTTATTTTTGTTAAATCCTAGGGACAACTAATATCTAAATAATATTAGTTTGTGGCCTTCCAGATAGACTAATAATATTGTGGCCTTCCACAACAACCCTAATGAATTAATATATATGCCAACACTATATCTTCAAAATAATACGTGGCCTACTGATAATAGTGTTTTGAAAGAATTATATTGTCGTGACTAACATACATAGATACATAGTGATTGAAATATTTAATATCTAAATTTAAATACATATTGATTATAATATTATATATATATATATATAATTTAGGCGTATATATAATATGTTTAACTTTCCAGTGCACAAAAAACTATCTCACAATTGAAAACCTAATATGATTTTATAGTTTTAGACCATTTTGTTAACCTCAAATATCTTCTCACAAAGTCAAAGAAACAACCATATAAACAATGCATAATGAAATATTTACATTGGATTGTTTCTATCATCATATTAAAAGGAAAAAAGGCAGATGTAATGAATACCAAAACAATATTTTGAGTCTCGTTAAACATTACAATTTTGAAAAAGTAATGATTAGGTGTCTGACCATCATTATTGGGAAAAACAATTCAAAGGGGCACATAGATCGGTAGAAACTTGAAAGCATTCAAACAAAATAAAAAATAGAGATGAAATGGGATTAAATTTTCTTGATTGGGGCCTAAAGATTCCTTGTTTTCTTTAATAATAAGGAGGTGTGACAAAATGATCAGAAGGAACCGATAAGCAGAGTTGGGCCACGGATCATGTTTTCGTAGGGCAAAGCAGGATGGTGACATGAAAAAGACAAGAACTAGTAATCACAAGGTGGTTTGAAAAAAATGATAAGAAGGAATCGGTAAGCACAATTGGGCCGTAAAGCACATTTTTTAGGGAAAAGTAGGGCTAGGCGAGGTTAAAAAGATAGGATCTGGTCAAAGATAGAATGACTAAATAAGCCCACAATAAAAAAGGTGCACATTTAGTATAGTATATGTTTTTGATAAATATCTTATTTAGATATGAGATTTTTCGTGTTTGGTGATACCGCTCAAACCACCGACTACTACGTCGAACTAACTATCTCGCACTATTTTTCAAAGAACCCCTTTTCCTTCCCGGTGCGTGAGCACCCTTTTTTTACTACTTGATTGTTCCCTTTTTGTTAATCCACGAACGAGATTATGATTCTTGCTGATTTCCCTGGAAAAAATGACTGATATTCTTACATGTGGCCCCTGAAATCTTCAACTTGCTTATATTGTTCTATGATTTCATGAGCTTATATTCTACAAGACCGAACAAATAAAACCCTAAAAATTGGTTCTCCGGGGTATTTACTATTTATTTCTGGCACAATCCTTGTTAGAAAATTTGAAAATATAAATAGTGTGTGATGCGAAAATTTGAAAATCGAGTAGAGGAAATTGTGTTATTATTGAAATTCCAAATTCTCAAAAATGCGGGGGATTCACAATTCAAATTTTGAATTTGCCACTAATTGAGAAAAGGTGTGGGATATCAAAAATAAAAATATTGAAAACAATGCCTTTTGTTATTGGCTATAGCTTAAAATAGTTGAAATGTAATAAAAATTATAATATTATAATAAAATAGTAGAAATAAATTATATCAATTTATAGGCACATTTATTTTTATTTTTTTATCAAAAATCACCTAGATAATGTTAGATGTAGTGTGCTAATGAAATATAATTCTCCAATTACTCTGTTACACATGGTAAGTTTGAACCTGATAGTTAGAAAACATTACAATAATTGACACATTTATTATGAAATTAAAATGTAAAGAAACATATATAATATGAAACCACGATATTATAATATAAATAATAACCAAGGTAAAATAGTGACACATGGCTATAACTTAAAATAGCCAAGCTCAAAACTTAACCACCTAGGCGGAAGAACATAGCCAAAACAACATATCTAGAGCAAAAAAATTCATGGCAGCTGTGGTAAAAAATACAAAGAGGTTTTCAAATAGCTATAAACAAAGAATAAGCCATACCCATCCCAAAAATGGCAGCAGGGGGTTCGA
The DNA here is from genome assembly GCA_018340775.1 of Taxus wallichiana var. yunnanensis. NCBI lineage: Eukaryota > Viridiplantae > Streptophyta > Pinopsida > Cupressales > Taxaceae > Taxus > Taxus wallichiana. Next base: position 713,687,009 of record CM031234.1, on the reverse strand, counting down.
GACATGAAGCAGAGCTTCTTTCTTCAATCAATGGTCTTAGGATAGTGGGAATCTTGAGCTTCTTCACAAAGATATGATAATGGCCATGAAACATTTAACCATATTCTAAAAGCAACAAGCTAAGTTGGAATAGAGATCTCCAAGGAAATGAAAATGGTGGCCATGCTTTGCACTTACTACCAAACTAAGCGTAAAAGTACACTTCCAAAGGTGAGATATAGAAAAAGAAAAAACCACGGTAAGAAAACCTAAATGCAGATTCAAGCTCCTGAATCGAGGTTTCAACAAAAAGAATGGAGAGTTGTAGGGTGAGCTAAAGGAGCAATGAAACTTATAATGGCATCTCGAGTACAAAGAAAATAGAGGTAGTGGAACAAATTTAAGGGTGAAAATGGCCAACAATGTGAGGCAAAACTCCATGACAAAGTTAAAAGAAAAGAAGTAAAGAAATGTTGACACGAGAATTGAAAGAAATTTTGTCTTACCTTCAAACAACGAATTAGGAGGCTCGAACCAAATCAAAGAAAAATGACGGCCATAGAATTTTGTGAGCTTCAAACCTTCTTATAAATGGTGGCCAAATGTATAGATTTGAATGTAGAGATTCAACATCTTTAATGACAGGTAAGAAAATGGCGGCCCACAGAGAAAAAGGTAAAAACAGAGCTTTCTCTTCTAAAATGGCTAACCAGAGAGCTCAAACCCACATCAATAGTGGCCAATGCAAAATATGAAATACAAGAGCTTCGAGATAACACTTCATGGTGGCCACGGGAAGGTGAAAACCAAAAACCAACAAAATATTCAAATAAATACACTTTCAAAGCTCTAGGATAGTGTCAATGATCGCCAAGGATTTTACCAGTTTCACCCCCATTTTCCATGCATTTTCTAGGCAATTCCAAATGCAAAAGACAAGTGGGAATTTTTTAGAGTTCTTACCCTAATTTGAAAACCCAATAAGAGTTACTACTAAAGTGGAGTCTTGACCATGATCATCATCATTTGAAATTCCAACTGTGTCCGTGTCGGGTTGGGTTTGTGGGAAAAAGCAATTTTAATTATTTTGCCCCCTAGTCAAAACATATACAACTTAGAAGGGGGGAAAAAAAAAAAATACCCTTTTGTTATGTGTCCACGTGAAGTGGATATTTCAATATTTATGAATTATTGTAAACTTTTGCATGGGAGGGGGCAATTATCTAGCAATCATGATGTGCCGAAAAGACAAAATTGGCTTGTGCGAGATAAGACAAAAGGAGTCATTGTTTAATACTATGCATGTTAGAGGGCATTTCCATTGCCAAAAATACCTTATTATTTCCAAAGAACCCCATACACCTTCATGCACAGAAATAGAGGAAGTCAAATTAGTTTGACTAGAAGTAAGTTTAGAAATGGAAGGCTATTTTTGCCTTGATGGAGCATGTTATATTTTAAGCTTTTATTATTTTATTCATCAGAAAGCTAAAATTAAGAATGCAAGTAGAGTCGATCAAGATGATGGCGGGGTGTTGAGCTTACGGCTCCACCCCTTTTCATACTTATTCATGCCTTGACAAAGCAAAAGGAGGACTTTTTATGTAACAAAGTGCTGGAGATTTTTCTCTAGAATTTTCCCTTATATGAGAACCATTTGATTTACCTTTCTAGAAATTTGTAGCAATGGGTTTTCTTATAGTTATTGTTGTGAACTTGTTTTGCCCGAATTTGTTAAGCTTTTCTTAGGCTATTTTTCCTTACCGCAATTAGGTGTTGTATTGATTTTAGTGTGTAATTTTTGCCTTGTTATTGTGAGAAATACCTTAGCATACAATGGTGTTTGCCTTGAGATTAACAATAACCTACTGGATTGTGTCTTGTTTAATTAATTCACATCATATTGTGCATGTTTCTCTATGAAGCCCTCACAAAATTTGGTGTATCACCACATTTTACCAATTTATTATTCATCTTCTTACCCTTAACCCGCAGATCTAGTTTTAGGGATACTCAAGAAGGAACCAACCTTCTTAATCCTAGAGATTTACCTCGTAATAGGAAACCCATATCCCGTGAGATGTTTCAATTATATCTATAGAAGTGAGGGAGAAGAAAAGTTAGAAATCTATCACCCTCAACATAGGTGCACTTTTGCGAGATAATAGTTTCGGCACACCCAAAGTGGGACAAAAAAATTTGATGAATTCAAACAATTGAAGATTCAGAGCATAATTCATTTGGTGACTCCATGATGCGATTTCAGACCAATACAACACTTTTCATCATCAAAGTGACATCAAGTATTTCAGCTACAACCTTTTGAGGTATTTTTCAAAAATTCAGATCTATTATTTTTTTGTTATTAGCCTATTTTCATGAGCAACAAACCTGTTTTTCCATTTTTACATCTTTGATGAGGTCATGCAATCATGACATCAATTCCTCAGTGAAATTATTTTATCCAAGAGTTGTATCCATCATATCCACAACATGTTTACCTATATTCTCCTTCGGATCGGTGTTTTGACCCCTATTAAAAATAATATTCTCATAACCCGAAGAACCTTGCATATCAGTATGATGATCGTTATGATGTTCAAGATCAAGGTTATGCAGAAGATTATGCTGATTATGCATAGGAGGAGGATCTTGAAATCAAGCTTTATAGATTGGAGTAGACATATTTAGCTATCAAGGAACAAGTTGAAAAATTACAAGCATTAGAGAATGATAGGCATCAGGTTGAGGAACCCTATCAATGGGATGTTCCCACTTACCTTCCCCATCAGAATCCAATTCCCACATACCTTCCTTTCTGACCAAAGTAGGCCATTTATTAATTTACAAGTTTTCAAGCTATTGTAAATGTTGGTCCCTCTATTCCACAATCACATATTGAGTCCAAATTTAAGTTTCCAAGTTTTCTTTCTATTGTTCCAAATCCCACTTCCACACATGAAAAGTTTGAATCCTATTCATTTTTCCAAAATTGCATGACCTAGATTGAAATCCAGTCCACCCCTCCTCCTTCATCCACAATACCAATTCATGAAGGTGAAGATCAGAAAACTAGCCAGGAGGGGTAGAAAATTGAAGAAAATAGTAGGTTGGATTTGATGCTAAACTTGCAAAAATGGGTTTCAAAGTTTTAGTTTGATCATATTCCACAGTTGGAGAAAGAACCCATGCAAGAGGTGCAGTTTGATTTTGTAGAAGATCAAACACAAGTGGAAGATGATCAACAATCTTCATGTTTTGAGTGTAGTGTGCATCAAGGCACCATACTCATACAAGTTATTGATTCATCCTAATTTGCAAAAAAATAAAAAAAGGATTAATCAGTTTCAAATGAAGAGGATATTCAAGTCAAATTTGAGAATGAATCAATAGATTTGGTGCATGAGCAACATATTTTCAGCTTGACTGACTTCATACTTGAATGATGAAGGAATAAAATCACTCATGGTAGATGATAAACAACTATTTGAAGAGGGAGAAGAGATTTCAAATCAATTTCAGACTATCTCATGGATACAACATAATAATAGTTGTATAAAATGGATCAACATTCTTATCAGTTTTTCAACATACTCATGATGGAGTGGAATAAAGTACAACAGTTTGAAGAGGAAGAAAAATTTCCAAATCGGTGTCAAAATGAGCTCGAGAGATAGAAAGGAGTGAAAAAAATATACCAAATCAAGAAAATGATTTTTCCACTTGTTAGGAGACCATGTCCCATATAGTACTTGGCTGATATGAAGCCAATTTCAGCAAAGTACCAAAATTTGTGCCCATTTTAGAGCACAAGAATGAGCTTCAAATTCTTAGAAACAAGCCCCAAAACCTTCCAGAACAGGTTACAGATCCGATTGAGATATTCTTCATGTTTTGGACTGGTCTTTGGAGCAAAATAAAGGTACACATCTTGTTTCCACTTTTGTCATGTTACCTTTTTTCCAGCTAAACTCATGACCTTGGTTTTGAGAAAGGGAAGCTATTTTTCGCTACATGTGTCAGGTTTTGTTTAGCTTCATTTGCTGCTGGTTAGAGTAGGTTAGTTAAGGATTTCCATTCCAATAAAGTGCTCATGTAAACTTATATTTTTCATTTCAATAATTGCATTTCATGTATATGATCTAGTTTACTAGATCTTTTTCTAGCTTTAGTTGTTGCTTATGGAAATGTAATTTTCAGTAAAGGATTTTTTTTTGTAGGCTTTCATTCCATGCCCAATGGATGAGATTAAGGTATTGGTCTTAAAGCTAGCAGGTAGCTTTATCACGTAGAATCACCAGAAATGTTGACATTTCTCGCACTTGTGTGAGAGGTCAACTCGAAACTTGGTTTCTCAAATTGAAGGGATTGGTTTGAGGGGCCTAACTAAGGACAAAAGGAAGTGAATTGCCACTAGGCTAGGTTCAGAATGTGATCCTTCTACCTAAGGTTTATTTCTATATCACATCTTAGTCATGATCGTGCATCATCCCCTCAAGAACCGATGCAAGACCCTGACACATAGTGAGAAAGACAAGATAGATGGAAGGTAGACAACCCAAAACTTGCAAAGGGACAGTCCATTTCAGGGGATGAAGTAGGTTCTTCTTATCTTTTATTCACTTTCAGTTTTAATCAATTACTTTGAGTTCATTAATTATGATTAAGTGAAAATTTCCTAGTGTACATGAGTTGCAAAGAATTCATTTAACATCATGTTAATGAAAAATAATGCAAAAAGAAGTATTTATAGCTCATTATAGTAAGATGTTTTCATTTATTTCACAAATTGAAAGTACAATGAACCCACACAAGCCATGGGAATAACTTTGAAAATCAAGTATAAAAATGAAAGTACACATATGTAAAGTTATGAATAAAGGAGGAAGGAAATCCATCATTTCCTGTATTGGATGGATTTCCCATAGTTTTACTCTTTGTTGTCCTCACTACTCCTTTTCTTCATCCCCATCATCTACTTCCTCGTACTTGAAAGGGGAAAAATTCAAATGTTAGATCTCCGGATTTCATGCCCACTGTACTCATAGCTTCAAACAAGTGGACTTTCATGAGATTAACTTGAAAATCAGAAGTGCAGAAAGGAATTTAAAAGTGGAATATTATGTTTAGAAACATGTCATATTAAGAAATCAACAATAAAACAAAGGCCTCTTGCCTTCACTTATTTTTTCTAATTATTTCTTCAGTTTGTAGGTACATTTTACTCATGTTTAGGTTATGATTACAACAAAGATTCAACTATGAAAGTACTACCATGTATACACAACAATGTAGATTAAAGATAAAGTTACTACAATGCCTTTTCACTTTCATACATTTGCAAGGAAGAGTTGTTAGTGCAAATGCATTAAATAATTTAATGAGATCAATAGCAAGTGAAACAACATTTTACAAAGTATCTATAACTCCAATTGGATTTGCATTGCAAGCAAGCTAAGGAGCAGTTTCACAACCATACAATCAAGATGAAGAAATTACATGTTGTTACTAATGAATGACAAGAGGGGTTCTAGAAATAAGAATCTCTCTAGATACAAGAATGAGCAACAAGTTATAGTCAACTTCAAAGCCATGCATGAATGGATGCAAAATATATAAAGAGATTGCAAGGACATAGGCTCCATGTACAAGAAGGAACAAGTTTTAGAAAACTTTCAGTGCAGTTCGTGATGCCACTATATGACAGATCTAAACCGAGTATTTCTCAACATACATAGAGCTTTCAAAACTGCAAATCGTAGCTGCCAAATTAGAGCTTCCATCAAGCAAATGAATGATTCATTATATCAATCCAAGGAATATACGTTCCATAATGTATTTCAAAAGGAAATTTTGATCACAAATTTACATTCATACAAGAATCATCTTCAAGGCTAAATGCAATAAAAATATATTATTCTACTTGCAGGAAAAAATTTCCATATATAAAAGCATCAAGGCTTAAATGAGAAATTTGATTTAAATAGTTACAAATTGTTCATTTGGAGCATTTATTGTACATCATTTTAAGTGTTTTCAAGGCTTGTTGTTTGGAGCATAAAGTAATAAAATATGGATGGAGTTATCTTTGACATTGGATTTTGAAACACAAATTCTATAAAAGCAAACCCCAAGTTGGAATAGAAGAGCTACAACTATTATTTAAGAGGAAAATGTAGGTCGAGCCTCATATAGCAATAGGAAAATGGATTACAAAAATACATAACTACCAGATATGTAAAGCAGAGCTCGAAATTAGGAGCCAAGAGAAGTAAATGGTATAACGAATTGGTACAAAAGTAGAAACCAGATTTTTAGGGAAATGGAAATAAATAAAATGGAGAAGTTTGAGACCTCACCTAGAAAACACAGACAAATTTATGAGATGTAAAACATGGTGGCTATGTTAGGAGGTTGAAAACCATTGGCCATCGAATGTGAAACATAGCTATTATCGTAATAGAGCACAAAAGTAAGGAAAATGTGCCATACAGAGCAAGTTGAAAGCATTTGAGTACAACAACACATCAATCTCAAAATATCAAAAATATGAGTTGTAAGACACTAATAACGATGACCAAAGGCTCAAAATTGAACCACCTAAGTGGAAGAATAGAGCCGAAACAACATATCTAGAGCAAAAAGTTCATGGCAACCGTGGTAAAAACATAAAGAGGTTTTCAAATAGCTATGAACAAAGAATAATCCATACTCATCTCAACAATGGCAGCAGGTATTTCGAGACATGAAATAGAGCTTCCTTTCTCAAGAAATGGTGGTAGGATAGTGGGAATATTGAGCTTCTTCATGAAGATATGATAATGGCCACGAAACATTTAACCCCAATCTAAAAGCAACAATCTAAGTTGGAATAGAGCTCTTTAAGGAAATTAAAATGGCGGCCATACTACTGCACTTGCTTTGCCAAACTAAGCATAAAAGCACACTTCTAAAGGTGAGATATACAAAAATGCACATCCACAACAAGAAAACATTAAACCCCGAATCAGAGGTTTCAACAAAAATAAGGAGAGTTGTAAGGCAAGCTAAAGGATAACTTAAACTTACAATAACGTCTAAGTATAAAGAAAATGGAGGTAGTGGAACAAATTTAATGGTGGTAATGGCAAAAAATGTGAGGCAAAAGCGCATGGTAGAGGTAAAATAAAAGAAGCAAAGCAAAGTAGACACAAAGATTTGAAATAAATTTTGTCTTACCTTCAAACAATGAACCGGGAGGTTCGAACCACTCGAAGAAAAAATGACAGCCTTAACATTTTGATAGAGCTTTAAACCCTCTTACAAATGACAACCAAATGTATATCGTAGAATGCAGAGTTACAACATCTTTAATGGCATGTCGAGAAAAAAATGGCGGCCCACAGAGAACAAAAAGATAAAAACAGAGTTGTCTCTTCTAAAATGGTGAACCAAAGAACTTAAACCCACATCAATGGTGTCCAATGCAAAATACAAAATACCAAAACTTTAGATAGCACTTCATGGAGGCCACACGAAGGTGAAAGCGAAAACCGTAAAAGATTCAAAGAAATACACTTTTAGAGCTCCAGGATAGTGTCAATGGTGGACAAGGGTTTTACCAATTTGCCGTTTTCCACGCATTTTCTAGGTGCTTCCAAACACAAAATACAAGTGGTAAGTTTCTAGGGTTCTTACCCTAATTTGCAAACCCAACAAGAGTTACTACTAAACTAGGGTCTTGACCATGATCATCATCATTTTTAATTCCAACTTGTGTTTATGTCGAGCTAGGTTTATGGGAAAAAGTAATTTTAATTATTTTTCCCCCTAGCCAAAACATATACCACTTAGAAGGGGGAAACAAAATAATTACCCTTGTGTTATGTGTCCACGTGAAGTGGATATTTCAATATTTATGAATTCATGTAAACTTTTGCATGAGAGAGGGACCAATTATCTAGCAGTCATGATGTGTCATCTTTGTGCCAAAAAAGACAAAATTGACTTGTGCGAGATAAGACAAAAGGAGTCATTGTTTAAGACTATACATGTTAGAGGACCTTTTCATTGCAAAAATACCTTATTATTTCCAAAGAACCCCGTACACCTTCATGCATAGAAATAGATTAATTCAAATTAGTTTGACTAGAAGTATGTTTATAAATGGAAGGCTATTTTTCCTTGATGGAGCATCTTATATTTTAGGATTTTATTATTTTATTCATCGAAATCTAAAATTAGCCATACAAGTAGAAGTCAGTAGATGAAATGGCGAGGGTGTTGAGCTTGCGGCTCCACCCATTTTCCTATTTATTCATGCCTTGGCAAAGTAAAAGGAGGACTTTTTATTTAACAGAGTGTTGGATTTTTTCTCTAGAATTTTCCCTTATATGAGAACTAGTTGATTTACCTTTCCAGAAATTTTCAGCAGTGTGTTTTCTTATAGTTATTCTTGTGAACTTGTTTTCCTGAATTTGTTAAGATTTGCTTAAGCTATTTTTCCTTGTTGTAATTAGGTGTTGTATTGATTTTAGTGTGCAATTTTTTCCTTGTTATTGTGAGAAATCCCTTAGCATAATAGTGTTTTCCTTGATATTAACAAAGATAACCTCTTTGGATATTTTATTGTTTAATTAAGTCACATCATATTGTGCATGTTTCTTTGTCAAGCCCTCACAAACTTTGTGTATCACCCCATTTTACAGTTTATTATTCATCTTCTTACCCTTAACCCCACAGATCTAGTTTAGGGATACTCCAAAGAAGGAACCAACCTTATTAATCATGGAGATTCACCTCACAATAGGGAAACCCATAGCCCATGAGGTGTTTCAACTGTATCTGCAGAAGTGAGGGAGAAGCAAAGTTAGAAATCTGTCACCCCTCCTCAACAGGTGTGCTTTTACGAGATAACAATTTATTTCAATCAGTAATGAAGGTTGGCGGTCGCTAAGCATTTTATTTGATAAGAATAGAAAGTATTGATCCCTCTTGATGGAAAGAATTGCAAGAATTGGATCCACAAGGTAACACGTGAACAATTTGTTAACATTTTAATCATTTACAATTATAATTGATCTAAAGTTGTATATATAGTGATTGCTATGAAAAGAGGTAATGATATGATCGTAGTGGCCGCTAAGCTATTCCATGATTTGTTATTCAATGTCTATTTTGAAATTAAGAAATTCTTGAGCATAGTGGTTGATACCCTTTTTCTTTAATACTAACGAATATGGATTAAAATTTTCAAAGATATATCTTAGGAGAAATAAATAAGACTAGATGCCTCTTGATGAGAATGTAGTGTAGTAATTGGGTCTGCCATGTGAAGTCTACCCAATATGTGACACTTACAATCAATGAAAAGCACTAACCATCCAAATTTGAACAAATAGTGATTACAATGGAAAATGGTAATGATAGGAGCCTCAGCGATTTTGCTAAGCTAGACCATTGTTTGTTATTATATATCTATTCTCAAATTTAGAAATTGTTGCACCTATCAGCTGTAACATTATTCCTTTGATATGAAGAGAAAGTCTTGATCCCTCTCGATGGAAAGTAGTGCAACAATTGGCTCCACCTGGTAACGTGCGGCTAATTTGATACAATTATAGTCATTGACAATAACAATTGTTCTAAAGCTATACTTCTAGTGATTGCTACGACTAGAGGTAATGAAAGTATTGAGCAACAACTAAGCTAGATAATGATTTGTTATTCAATAGTTATTTAAAAATTAAGAAATTGTAGCGGTCGCTAGGATTTTTCTTTGTTCTGAACGAATATGGCTTATAATTTACAAAGATATATTTTAGGTGAAATATCTAAGTCTTTATCCATCTTGTTGAAATGAAGTGCTGCGATTGGGTTCAACATGTGAAGTCTAGCCAATATGATATAATTACTGTCATTGAAAAATAATATCGGCCCACTGATTGAACATATAGTGCTTACTGATAACAATCGGTTATTAGAGGAGCTTAGTGGCCGCTAAACTTGACCATTGTTTGTTATTATATAGCTATTTTCAAATAAATACATTATTGAGCCTAACAACCACTACATTATTATTTTCTACTAGTTATGGAGATTAAATCTTAATGGCCTTTAAGCTAGTCCATTTAATTGGTGTAAATTACCAACAAGTAATATTAAAAATTGTCCATTCATATGTCAACTTAAATCCTATCTCTCGCTAACATATATGTTTTCAAACATTCCTTTCATGAAATCTACACAATGTGGATGGTTGTTAGACAATAGATAATCCTTCCAAAATATGTTGTGTGTTAATTGTCAAGAACAATTTTGCATAGTTTTTGGTATTAATGATGTGATCCACAAAATACGATTTACAGTAACAAGTTGAAGGTTAGATATCATGTTTGGTCGAATCCTAATAGTAGCTAACATTTATGTTGATTGCTTGCCAATGATAAAAAGTAATGTATTATAGAGATTGGTGATCACAAAGGCTAATACTTACATTCATTAGCATATGATGGGAACAAAAATTGCTCCATATGTGAATTGATTTTTAATATATTCTACTCCAATTGTAGGTACAATGTCTTTCATTGGTCGCAATCCATTCTTGGTAATTGCATTCATTGAAGGCACTGAGTGTTGGAAGAAAGGAAATGAGGAATGGTTTGTTGAAATCCATAGCCCTAATAACTACTAAAATGACATGTGGTTATTTTTTTATAGATGACAAACATGAGGAAATTGGAATGGTTATATCCTCTGTAGTCGTTGATTCGAGTACACTACGTGTTCAAGTCGAACACATTGACTATGAAAATAATAAGTGTCTTATTCTGGATACGGAGTTGGATGTTTCTTTATTTAGGAAATGGGAGATGAAATCCTCATAAGACAAAACACAATGTTCTTGTTCAATATATGGTTGGGATTTGGAGTTGTTAGTTGATAAATACAAAATTGGCTATTCAAATATAGAAGACATTCATAGTGGCATGCTTGTGAAAATTAGAAAATTGTATAGAGGTGATACAACCTCTTATGTTTGTCATTTTTAAATATAAAAGGTTTGCTTTCACCGCCTAAACATGACAAGTTGTTTACTATGCTGAGGAGAACATATTTGGCTAAATTGGAGCTCGATCCATCCAGATCAAAGTTGCATGGGTTGAAAAAGAATACTAAATCAACTACATTGCTGAAGAAATCAACCACTATATTCATAAAAATAGAACCTTCAACTAAGTAGCAGTTTGATTACTTTTTGTTTAATGGTGAAGTATTTTCAATTGATGTTTCCAGGTGCCATGTAGCACCTCCAGAGTATTAATATCATCCGTTGATGACAAGAATGTTGACCTTCTTGTGCACTCCATGTTGATAAATGTTATTCCTACACAGAGGGACATAATTCTTCTTCCCTTCTTGGAGTCTACAAATAAGGTTATGGTGCTCTAAGTTCGAAAGACTTGGAAAGGGATGACATTAAATTTTATATACTTGATGACTAGCATACAATATGTGCATAAAAAAATATTTTGGGCTCAGATACTTACAAGTCTTTACATAAGAGGCTACGGTTTTGAAGGGATCACATTCTTTCTGCAAATGCAACTAATGAAGCCATTAATAATATTAGCAAACAACAAAATAAATTGAACAAAACTTGGATAGAAACTGAGTTTATTGATTTGTTGTACAAAGCTAGATCGGTTTAGAAATCACTTAGATGTCCTCAACGTCCTAGATTGGCAAAACGCAAAATAGAGGAATGAAAGGTAATGGATTTTAATTTTATTGCATCAGTTATTAACTTTTTTCTTCCTTATATAAAAATATAAAACATATAATTGTCCTTTGAATGTAGAAATTTGAGAATCAATGCCTTTTGATTTTCAAAATGGACACAACCATCAATCTATACGACAAATGGAATTTTCTATTATTGTCGATGATATATGGAATAAATGGAATACAACATTTGATTTGTTTAGATCTAGTGGCCTTTCTTGTTCACCTATTAAAGATAATCAGGATAACTTTAAGCCTAATTCATTGGCAAGATTCACAACCAATTCATTTAGGGTTGCTAGAGGAATGAATGATGAAGAACTATTAATACTAGCAGATAAAGTACAATCAGGGGATGTCTGGTTAATTGGCCCTGTTCAAGTAGGTGTAATAATAGAGACATTTGATTCTTACTGCCAGAGAATAAAAGGAGACAAAAAAATGAGAGAAAAAGTTCTACAATATTTTAAACACAAACATCCAGATAATGTTCTATTGACATCCTATAGTGAATCAAATGTAATTTAAAAATTTAAATTGCATGAATCAAACTACTGCCAATTTTTGTACTATTGGCTAAGGAGAGGAAAGGAAAGAGAAACGTTGATTCTGCATAGGGAAAAAATTCTAAATTAAAAAGAACCAGGTGGCGGAAGAAGTTCTTCTCGTTGAGGGTCATAAAATATTAGACAAATATGTGGTGTTAATGAAAGACAATATACCGGTAAGCATGGTGGAAACAAAAGAATTTACTTGTTAATGTGCATACCGCCCGGCAGTGTCAACTCTAGTAGCTATTTCTCGCCACCAATCCTTTCAATGCAGAATGTGTTATCACTGATTTTTGTAATTTATCTAGCGATATTTCTTCGAAGAAATAATGGAGCTGCTAATAGTTATTGGAACCAGTGGGTTGCGATGTATTATTATTATACTCATACCAATTGAATATTCAAAAATGTTGAGAGAAACAATAAAAAAATACATGGAAAAGGTTAAAGACAATGAAGAATCAATTCTAGATGGATGCTACAAAATCTATGATAGCAGTGAGCAATTTAAAAGTTTGTGTCTTATGTACACAATAATCGAAGTGTACAATCGATTGTGAATATAACAATGATGAAAGAGAAGAATTCACTAGGGAATGGATGGTAAAACTGCCACAACAATTGATAACTGAAAGAAAAATTGGCCTAAATGGAAACAAACATCCTTTTCCTTGTGAGTGATCATATGATTTCTGGTCTGAGATGTTCGCTCGATGTTGTTCCCAGGATTCTATAGTATTAGTGTTATACAGTGGCAGTGTCACACTGCATGCATTAGTTAAATCCAATCAACTTACTATTTTTATTGTTGAGACACATAGTCAGGAAATATTTTTGAAACATTATTATTCTCATATGAAGAATTGTTTGTCTTGAAATAGTGATTATGTTAAAATTTGTAGTGCCCACTCCTCTTCGACACCTATTTCTACTTTGTTGATGCTCTTTAGCTACCTAGAGACATGGATATTGATATAGTATTCTGGATAGCATGTGTTTAGACTATATGGACATTTGATTATTATTGTGATTTGAATCTTATCATAGATTATATGGATGCCTAGCTGATTTTGGTGGATATTGCAGCACATGTGATTTAGCATTACTTTACTATATAATGACATCTTGGATTCATAGCAATTGTGATTATGTTTTGATGCATCATCTAACCATGTGTACATTGATATTATGGTTTATTGATTTCATGATGATATTAGGTGATCAATATGTAAATTGTGATTATGGACTATTGTAAATGTTTGATTTAGAATAGAATTACATACTATGATGTATGATGATTATGTGATGGATGATTTATATGTGTTTTGATCTCCTTGACATATTGATGTGGCCTTGAGGCCGAAGGTGGTATTATTTTATGGTTGCAGGAAATGAAATCACAAAAAAAGGTGGGACTAGGAAGGCCAACCATGAAGGAATGTCACATGTTCACAACATGGTCACCTTGGCAAGCTATCGTGTTTTTGTTTGTGTTTGTCATCTTCTTTTTTGTCATCCTTTTGAAGGTCTCCATGGGGAACACCTTACATGTGACCATGGGTAGGTATGTGCTTGTTTTATTTTAATTGTCTTATGGTTATGTTATTTATTTTATTGTGGATGTTGTGACCTTAATTAAGTTCTAATGTACCTTGTAACCCTATGTTTCTATGTTATCAATGTACCCCTTAATTGATTATGTAATTGTTTGAGTGAGCTAATGTTTCACCCTATGTTTCTTATGTTTGTTATGTATCTTGGCTTAATTAAGTTAATTATGGGGGATTAATGTTAATGTGATGATGTGGCTTTTGGGAGGTAAAGATTCCTTGGAATATACTTTATTCCTTTCACCTCTTTTAATTGAATTTTAATTTTGCATTGGTATGTGTGCCATTCCTAAGCCCAATCTCGGATTTGGGCTTTGAGCCCAATTTTGAGAGCTTGTGGGACAAGTTTTACTTGTCCCACACTCTTTAGATTTCCTCCTAACCTAACCTATGACCCAAGGGGTCAATTTAGGCCCTTAATCATGAAAACATTGAGAGGAAAGAGGCAATTATTGCCCTCATATTTTTATCCTCTAAATTTATCTTTGAAATGTGCAAAAGTGAGCTTGTGTGCAAACTTGGTGAAGGTATCTCCTCACCTACCTCTTTATGATGCTTTGGTTTGTGTGGGGAATGGGTGATGTGGATTTGAGGGAGATGAAGTGGCATCCTACATGGAGCCACATCACCTCTCCTCCTCCTTGTTTATTTATGTGCATCTTTTTTTATAATTTGGGGTTATTCACTTAGTTGCTCACTTTGTTACTTGGAGGATTATCATTCTTTTTTTACTATTTGGGCTTAAGAATTTGGGATAAGGAGTTGCTTGGATCTTGGTTTGGGATTGAAAATAATTGCTTGGAATTGTTTGAGGATAAAGTGCCACATTATGGCAAGGTAGGGTCTCAATCCTTGTTATTTTCTTTTTTTTTATTGTGTATGAAATGGTGAATTGTATGTATTTTTATGTGTATTATGAACTTGGGTAGTTTTTCCTTAAGATAAGGTGTGGGGAGTGGGAATATGGAACCATTGGGGAGATAAAAGGAGTTATGTGAGGGTTTATGAGGAGGGAGTATGGGTAGGGGTTCCACCTATGGGGAAATAAAAGGTTATTTACTACTGCATTTTGTATGCTTGAATGGTGGAGAGATAAGAGATCTTGCTTGAGTTGTATTGTGCACATTGAGGCTTTTGGGTGGACCCCTAACCCATTTAGGAGTTATAAAGAGGTGGTCTTAAATATTCCCTCTCCTTTGGCTCTAAAACAAGCCTTTGTGATTGATTAAAAGTTGTAGGTTTTTAATTATTAGTCATGGGTTGGAACATTTACTTGTGAGTGTGTATTGTAAACGTGAATCCATTGTTTTGCTATTCCATGGTTGTAAACATCGTGCATTATTTCATGGTTGGAGCTCGGGGCCAATGAGGGGGTTGGATTCACCCCTTCATTGGAATTTGGTTGGGAGGAGAGCGTTGCCTAGCTCTCTCCCTTGTTTGTGTGTTGAAATGAAGAGGAGAAAGTTGCAGGTTCAAAAAAAGAATTAAATGGAGTTGCAGAGAAGTTTTGGAGAAATTTGGCCATGTTGTCTCCACCATTTTTGTGGAGCGCCTATAGTAAAATTGCATTTTAATTATTGTGAATTTGTATGTAATGGAAGTCAAATTGAAAGGATTGTATTATTTTAATTATTGAAAAGTTTGCAAAATTTGCTTTATTAAAAATATACCTATAAGGCATGTCCGAAATTATTTGGGAAATTAGTATAAAATCTGCCTTATCAGGAAACTCGAATTTTATTTGGAAACTTGTAAAATGTTAAAAATTTGTAGTTTGTAACTTATTAGAAATTTTGTAATCATTTGAAGGATATAAAATCTCTATTTGATCTCGCATTTGTATCATGGATACCATTCAATTTCTTGTAAGTTTGGAAAGGATTGTTTTTGAATTCGTATCTCGTAATGTCAAATGAAAATATCTCTGTTCTTTTGGTAAACTAGAAATATTTGTAGTTTGTCTCATCTAGATAGCATTGTAGCTATCCTTTCAATACTTCTTGCATCCTTGCATCTGAAAATTTAGATCAGTTTACATGTATGTACAACTTGAATACAATTTGTAAATCTCTTTGAAGAAATAAACCTGAAGATGTTAAAATTCTTCCATATAAGAAATATGTCTTTCCATGCATACTTGGCATAACTCGAGCTTAGTTTTATTTGCATGTAAGCATTTAGAATAATAATATTTGTTATTATGTAAAATAGATATGGTTGACACCCGAGTATATATATGTATATATGTGTGTGTGTGTGTGTGTGTGTGTGTGTGTGTGTGTGTGTGTGTGTGTGTGTGTGTGTATATATATATATTCTATGATATATATACCCTTTTAATAAAAATACGGATCCAAAGTGACCGATGTTGTCCTATTTAATTGAAATTGGTACCCTTGTGTGAACCAACACCGGTTATGTAATCGACACCGGTCACTTGTGAAAAGTTAATTTTTAAAAAGAAGGGGGTCGATTCGACCTGTAATCTCTCGGTTCAAGATTGTAAACTCTAAACTTAAAACACAAAATTAGTTTACTAGTCGAATACTACATATAGATATATATATATATACATTTAGATATATCCGAGAATACATTTATCCCGCATGCACACACACACACACACACACACACACAAATGATCTCGAGAATATTTTTCTCTTTGGAATAAAATAAGAGAATGTATTTTCTCATATCTAAATCATTTGTAGATTTAAAACAAATAAATACCCCAGAGAAATATGTTTTTATCCTTGTAAACTCATAAAAATACATAAGGGTGATAAAACACCCACAACCAAAGATCCGATAGAAGAACTAAAAATGAAACTTGGAAAATTAAAAAAAAACCCTAGGAATCAATAAAACTGAAATAATGAAAGAAGGGGAGAGAAATCCTCCCATTGCAGACCTTGTACCATCCTCTTCAACATAGTTTCAACCCAAATCCCTTGCCTCCATTCTTGCCCTTCCCTATAGCTTGACCTGTGCAAATGGAGGCATAATTAGGGTTAAAATGAAAGATAAATAAGCATAAGGATAGTTAGGGAAAAATAGGGAAACCTAAGATCTAAGGGTGAGGATTAAATCCATCCTATGGCTGTGATTTAATCCTCATCCCTTTATGAGATGGGTGAATAAAATTTAATAAAGTTTGTAAAAATTAAAACTAATGGAGCCCTAGGTATGTTGTCGGGCATGGAGGAGATTAAAATAAGTAAGTTTTTTTATTAAAGCCTTTTAATTAAATGATGTGCATGGGCAAGGATGTTATATGGGTAATTTATTAAATGGAAAGTTAAAAAGGTTAATGGGTGTATGTGTAAGGGTAAATAATTAAAGGGTGGCTTAGGAATAATGTTTGCTAGGAAATGGTTAATGTTGTGCTAGGAATGTTATTAAAGTTAATTTAAATGAACCTTGGTGGGGTGAGATTTAATTAGTTAAGGTTGGAGAATAAATTATATTTGATTGTTTTAAATTTATTATTAACTTAAGGTGGATAATTAAACGAAATTAATTAAGGATTAATTAATTAATTAAATAAAATTAATTGTGGGATTAATTAATGGAATGGGTTAAGTTAACTAAATAATTAATATCGGATTGAATAAATTGAATTATTTAAAAAGGAGATGGATTGAACAAATAAGAATTTTTTTAACCATCATAATTAAAGTAATTAAGATTGGCTTAACGTCTTTAATGTAGTAAAAAAATTGTCGTAATTTTCTATTTGATTTTTATCGTTTTGACATGGGTTGATGTGGCGATTTTCGGAAAGTGTCACACATTGGTATCAGAGCCATGGGTTCAACACTTGGACCCTGGACAGAACATGGGAACACAACTGAAAACCTAGTGCAACCTAAACCTAAAACACTTGATTTTTTTGAAAAATTTAAAACGTAGAAAACTTAGTAAACTGAAACACACCTAGGATAATGGACTAACTCATATCTTGGTTTGTGCAAGAAGTGTGAACCAGACAAGGGGTTCTTACACGTTGAGCTATAGGGACCACCCTCAGATCGGGCCTATACGAATATATTACCACAGATCCTACAAACCTTACAGGAGGTCAACACCACTATTCGTGGAGGTTCACTTGAAGGATGACCTAGCCAACATGATAGGGAGCTATCACAGAAGGCTCATAGCACTCCATGAAACAATGAGAGGAGAACAAGGTAGAGAGTTCTCATGTGGATTTGGATAGACAAGACTCAGTGTAGGGAAATAGGGCCACAGGGTAGAAAGAGAGATCTAGGAGCCCTAGACAGAGAAAGGGCCATAAAGAGAGACCTAGGGCGAGACATTAAAAATGAATAATCATATTTGGGAGATCCCTGAAGCTTCATTCGCCCCAATTTTCGGTGATATAGGAGGATTCCGGTGGAGGCATGGTTGGTTAGCTTGAGCGGATGCTTCAAGCTATGTCTGTGTGCTAGCAACATGAAGTCTTGTGTTGCTATCCATATGCTAAGAGATGGGGTAGGAGTTTTGTGGAGGAAGGAGGAGCAAAAGCCCTACCTAGATTCGAGTTAGTGACATTGAAGCTCTTTAAGGAGTGTTTTGAGCGGGTACTTAGCTAGGTAATTCATTCAGAGATAGATGAGTTCCATGATCTATGACATGCGAGCTTGATAGAGGTAGAGTACGAGAGAAGATTATTATATTTTCTTCAAGACGTGGACTACATGCGGGATGAACAGTTAGAGTGCACAAGTTTTTTTTTTGGAATATATAGGGTAAAAGGAGGGTTTTAGAAGGTCCCACAACCTTATACAAAAAAGCCCTTTAGGCCAGATTTAGCAATATAGAACATAGCAAAAATGTACCTATGGAGATTCCAAAAAAAGGAAGTCGAAAAAGACTACAGAAGAAAAGTAGATAACATCAGAAGAGCTTTTTCAGCTCAGAGACAGCAGTTCTAGCTCTGGGGAAACCCGAATCCTCCATGAGTTGTTCCACCAGGGTGATGAGCTTCGAGGAATCATTGGCAATGGTGCTCCTAGTAGAATTAGTGAAGGCCTCCCAGGCCTTCAAGGCAGTGAAGGCATCTGGAGTTTGTTTAAAATAGAAGACACTAAATTGACTCTGCATTCATCCCTTTGTGATTCAACATTTTCAGGCTCAGCGGGAGTTGAATTCAAATTCGGTGAAGATTTCCTAGTGTCAGCAGGAGGTTATTGTCGTCGAAGAGAGGATTGTTTCCTGCAGTCTGAGAAGTGGGGTTGTCCACAGTGTTAGTTCATCTCCATCGCTCCGAGGCCGGGGAGTCAGGATAGAGCTTGGCGAGACCCAAAATGTCTTTTGCGAGAGAGGTATCAGGGCTCGAGACCGGGGAGAAAACTTTAAAGCTGGTGCTAGTGCCTTCCAATAATAGGCAAGAAAGGTGAGGGGGAAAACAGGGGGCAGAAGGCTCGGAAACAATGAGGGGAGGGCTAAGGATGGCGACATCCGAGTTGGAGTCGAGGAGAGGTGTAGACGGTGGCGGTGCTCGAGAAGAGCAGAGGGAGGTGGAGGAGGGGTGGGGGGAAGGCGAGGGAGAGTGGGCGACAATGACCAGATTTGGGGGAAGTGAATCAATTCGGCATGCGAAGCGGCGAGAAAAAAAGAAAATATAGTAAGCCCTAGTGGAGAATAGCCCCTTCCCCTGTCACGAGCCAGCTGAACAGAGTGCTCTAAAGACTGATAGAGGAAAGCTGCCAGATTTATCTTTTTCCCCATACGCAGATGAGAAAGGATGAAGAAGTGAGGGCTGTATACAAGCCAATAATGACCATCAATGGTAAAATAACACATTATAACTTCCGTGACTCTATTCCATGGAGGAGGCAGGGAATCCCAAGTGTAGCCAGAGAGGTATTTGACCGGATTGTCCCCTGGAGTGATAAATTCCTACATTTCAACATGCAACAAGCACTTGAAATAGATGTCACCAGTGGCAGGAGGACTTGTGGCATCAACGATAGCATTGGTGGAGATGGTAAAGCACGTATTGCCAATCTGAACCCGCCCCTTCGACCAGGAAGCCATAATTACATACGAAACCAGGGCCGAGTAGCTAGCCATTCTCTCTAGGAAGGTCGTGATGCCATTTTCCAATAAAATGTTCCAAACCTCCGTATCTTCTTTAATCAAGTCACACAGCGAGGCTCAAGCTAATTCAACTAGCCACCCATTGTTGAATTTTTTTGAAAAGTGCAGAAGTGAGGGTGATGGGGGTCCTTTAACAGCCCGACTAGGGCATGGGAGCCATCGGCCTCACCATCATTGTCCTCCCGCTAGATCATTGAATGATTAATGGCAAGAATTACCCCATGTGTGTGGAAATCCTCCACATCATAACACATCACCGTCATCAAATGGTTCAGCGCCAAGGGTCTCATCATAATAAATCAAACATAAATGCCACCGCCTTTTGAGGGGGCCATAAAGGCGTTATGAAACCCATATCAGTTCCCCCTTCCACCAGTCAATATTGGGACAGATCATTCTGAGTGATTTGGAAGAGATCAGCCAGGAATTTGTCCATCCAAATTTGCTGACTCTCAAAGCGAACTCCAATGTTAGCAAGGTGGTTAGCTACTTTATTCCCCTCCCGGAGGACGTGCTGGAATTGAATTTATTGGAAATTTCTTTGAAGAATTATGATATTAGCTATGATATTTTGGATTGACCATTGACCAGAATCAACTGATTGCAGGAGATTGATGATGTTGAGGGACTCACTTTCAACTGGAGGCGATCATCGCCAAATTTGATAGCCATATCAAGGCCTTTGAGGATGGCCAACACTTCCGCATGATGGTTGGTGCCATAGCTAAGATTATGAGCAGAAGCAACAATGAAGGAACCCGAGGATTGCCTTTGAGGCCCCATCCGTATTAAGTTTCCTCTAGCTTCAAGGGGAGGAAGCCATTGAACTAAATCATGAGCAGAGAAGGTGCCTTTACTAATAGGAAGAATGACTAACAACCTCTGCCACTCTTGAGAGTTACATATTTGGATCTTTTGTTGTTATTTGGACCATAGGTGAGAGTTAAGATTGCCCTGGAAAGTAAGAGCAATCTGGTTAGCCACCCGATCAGGTTCAAGACTTTGGTCTTTGAAGATTCTTCTGTTCCTTTCTTTCCATATGCCCCATATGCCATGTGGGAGGAGAAGTTTCCAGGCCAGAACCAGAGCCGAGTGAGTGAAGGGGGAACTCCATTGAGAGAGGGTGTCTTGAATGGACTCAGGGAAGGTCAGAACACACCCATCCTCGATAAGAACCAATGCCAGATAACTTGCGAAAAGGGACAGTGGATCAAAAGATGGGCAAGAGGATTCCACCTCCTTAGTACAAAGCACACATCTAGTGGGAAGAGAGAAACCCCTCCTTTTCAGATTTTCTCCAGAGAGGAAAGCATTCTTAGAAGAGAGCCAGGAAAAAAAACAAATTTTGGGGATGATCTCCTTTGGCCAAAATTTGGTGAGGGGGGAACCAGTGTTAGCACTATACGGTGAGAGATAAGTAGCCTTAACCGAGAAGGAGCCAGGTGGGGAGAGGGGCCAAATTAGATCATCATCGTGATGGGAGAAGGGGATATAGATGGATGAGAGCACAGTTCTGAGCGAAGTCAGGAGCATTCTCTGCTATTCACTTATATCATCCCAAACTTGAATATTCTAGGAGGGAATGGAATTCACCATCTTCCAATAGCCCGAAACTAACCTTCTCTGCTTATTAATGAGGTTTCTCTTCACAGGATCCCATGATGGATTGCGATCAAGCGGCTTGACCCCAATCCAATGATCCCGCCAGAAGTCAATAAGTCTACCATTTCCAAATCTCCATTTAGTGCCGGCCCGGATAATGGGGAGGGAGCTAATAATAGAATTCCAAATGGCCGAACCTCGAATTGGATTTGAAGTGAAAAGATCTTCATTATTGGCAAGATACTTAGCTCTGAGAAGCTGAGCCCAAATAGAGTTACCTTTTGCCACATCCCAGCCAAGTTTGGCCAGGAGGGCCACATTTGTGTCAGCCATCCTTCTTAGTCCGAGTCCACCCTGAGAAGTTGGCTTACACACTTCCTTCCATGAGACAAGATGGATCCTCTTCCTTTCTTCCATCCCAGACCACAGGAAGTGCTTTTGGATTTTTTCCACCACCTCCTTCACCGAGTTGGGAACTTTGAGAAGGGACATGAAGTAAGTAGGAAGACTTTGGAGGGTGGCTTTAACCAGTTGAAGTTTTCCAGCCTGACTGAGTAGAGCCCCTTTCCAGGAAGCGAGCTTTTTGGTATCTTTCAATGACTGGATTCCAGAGATTTTTAGATTGCTTACCATGGAAGAGGGGGATGCCAAGATAAGAGGCGGGGAGATCCAAAATATTACACCCAAAAATATCCACAATCTTTCTCTGAGTCCTAGGAGCAGTATTGATGAAGGAGATGTTGCTCTTGTTGAAATTGATAATTTGCTGAGAAGCTGCTTGGTAAAGAGATAGGATATCCATGATAGCCCGAGCTTCAATCACAGAGGCAACACTTAGCACAGCAAAGTGTCATCAGCAAACTGGCTATGGGTGGTAGAGGGGAAGCAGGAGGTGATTTTAGACCCGAAATGACAGACTGACTTTTAGCTGCCTCCAGTGCTCTGCTGAGGGAGTCCGCCATAAGAACAAAGAGGAAGGGTGATAGAGGGTCACCTTGCCTGATACCTCTGCTGCTTTTGAAGAATCTGCCAGAATTCCATTGATAAGAATAGAGAAGCAAGGAGTCGTAATACAAGAGAAGACCCAACTATACCATCTTTTATCGAAACCATATTTTTCTAGGACCCTAATTAAAAAAGGCCAACTATCTTTGTCAAATGCTTTTTGCATATCAAGCTTTAGTATCATTCTTGGGGATTTTGAGTGATAGGCCAAGTGGATAGCTTCATGAACCATAATGATACCACCTTAGATGAGCTGTCCCTTAATAAAACTGTTTTGGTTTTGTGAGATGAGATCATTCATTAGGGGTTTAAGCCTAGAGGCCAAAGCATCTTAGTGATAATCTTGTAAGCGGTGTTGCACAAACTGATTGGCTTGAAGTTGGAGACATCTTTTGAATTATGTACTTTTGGGGAAAGGGAAACGAAGGTGGTATTCCATTCTTTTAGAAGATTGTTACTGATCTGGAACTCATTAACTACTTTGAAGAGATCCTACTTGATGGTCTCCCAAAACACTTGGAAGAAAGCAGTAGGAAAACCATCCGGACCGAAGCTTTGTCCCTTTTCATTGTGAAGACCGCTTTGTGAATTTCCTCCATAGAAAAAGGTTTGATCAGATTATTGTTCATCTCAGAAGACACAAGTTACGGTATATGTTGGAGCATAGAGGCCATTGATTTCTCCGAAGGAGGCGATCGACCTAGAGGAGGTTAGAGTAGAAGGAGACGAGCTCATTGGAGATATCAGCCTCAGATGTTAACAGGGTACCCGAGGATGACACCAGCTCCTGGATCTTGTCTCTGCTCTTATGCTTGCAAAGTGATGTGGAAGAATTTGGTGTTACGATCCCCCTGCTCGAGCCAAAGGGCTCGAGAGCGTTGCCTCCAATAGGTCTCCTCTTCTTGAAGTGTATTGTGATAATCACTGAGGAGGGAGGTTTCTTTTTGGTGAAGGTGATCCAATCTCCCCTCAATCTCCATTTGAGCAGAGACTTTAGCCAATTCCTGAGATAGCTTATGTTTTGCAGAGCTTGATGTTGCCGAAGACCGTAGACTTCCATATTTTGAGCTGTTTTTTAATTTCTTTGAGCTTGCTGGCAAATCTAAACATGTCAGTGCCCTCAATTTTGATGTTCCACCATTTGGCAACAAGAGGGTTCAGGTGATTATTCTCAAGCCATGCAAGCTCGAACCTGAAGGGAGGGTTCTTGGTGTTCAGAATGTGATTTGCACTCAGCAGGAGAGGGTTGTGGTCAGAGGCAGCCCGGGGGAGGGATTTGAGGTAGAAGTCAGGAAAGAGAGAAATCCAGTCTAGAGAGCCCAAAGATCTATCCAATCTACTTTGAATATGGTTCCTACCCAATCTATGGTTTGACCACGTAAAGGAGGAACCGTGGAGTTCCATGTCAAGAAGTGAATTCTCCCTGATGAAGTCAGCCAGAGCATCCATGCTGGTGGTCATGGCAGGGACTCCTCCCTATTTTTCGAAGGAAAAAGGGGACAATTAAAATCCCCCATTATTAAAATGGGGATTTTTCCACAAGTGTTGATGAAGTTTGTGATATCTTTCCATAATTTCCCACGTTGAGTCTCTAAGTTGGGGGCATATACATTGATGGCAATCCAAGTGGAGTCAGATCCACCTCTTGAAAGAGCATGCATAAAAACTTGGGATGCTTGAACAAACAATCCCCTTTGAAGCTTCTCGGGATCCCATAGGGTGCAAAGACCTCTCGAGTTCCCTGCTGAAGGTTGAAATTCAAAAGAAGCCGCCGGCCAAATTTTTAGGAGTCGATCATCTTTTTTTAGTTTAGTTTCCTGTAGCATTATGATATCAGGAGAGTTCTGAAATTTGATATCTTTGATGACTCTTTGCTTTTGAAGAGAGTTGAGCCCTCTTATATTCCAAGAGATGATCTTCATTTCTTTGGTTTGGATTTGCTCCCCACCACCATGGGGATTGTGCTCTGGGTTCCTTGAGTGACATTAAGAGTAGCTTCTTGCTGGAGTTTGATATTGCTCAGAATCCTTCCCCTTACTTTTTCAGTGCCAATATCAGGTTTCTTGCTGCTACTTCTTGTAAAGCGGGGGTTGAAACTATCATCAAAAGAGTGGGCCGAAGGGGAGATGGTAGTGTCCGAGGGAGGGGGAAAGAGTGAGGGTGGGGGGAGATTCAAGGAAGAGGGTTCCGAGGGAAGGGGGGGATGGGAAGGGATAGTGGAGAAGACAGGGGTGGAGGGGGAGGAGGAAACAACCAAGGGGAGGTTAACCTCCTCAGAGGAAGTGGGGGGAGAGCCGAGGGAGACAAAGGGATGATGAGGGACTGAAGGGCCAGAGAGGGGGGAATGACCTCGGGAAAAGGATCAGAGGAAGTGTTTATTTCTCCTTCTTCCAGGAGAGCAAAGGAATTAGAGGTGGGTATGATAGGGATCTCAATAGAGGATAGTTTAGGAATAAAGCTTCTCTTAGTTTTTGGGGAAAGGTTTTGGGTTTTGGGTTTCAGCTGAGGTTTGGAGGGGAAACTAGAGGCCCGATGGCCAATGCTTTTGTAGAAGGAGCATGCTTGAGGAATATATTCATAGTCAATATTCTATTTCTAGTTCCCAAGATCCGATATTAGCTCTATCTCTTTTGGGAGGGGACAACTTACGTCAGCATTAACACAAAAGTGAGCATGGATGAATCTAGTTTTAGCTTTTGTTGCTTGATCTATAACAATTAAAGATCCTATGGAGAGGGCAATACCTTTAATAACCGTTGGATGCCAGAACTCCAGGGGGAGCCCGGGAGGTGAACCCATATTGGGGCTTGGGTCATGGATTCAGTGTGTGGGTTGAAACCTGGAGACCATTTCCTGAGGTAGAAGCCCTGTCTGCCAAAAAACCAAGGGCCACCGAGAAGAACTCTAGTGAAATCTTCTTTCATGCTGAAGGAGAATAACATGAAACCATTAGGCATTGCCACTATTTCAAGCACTCCACATGGTTTCCATTTCAACTGTGCCCATTTTTTGATATCTTCCAATGGGGGTCTAGGACCCATTAGTTTACCCACCAAGGAAAGATCATGAGAAGCAGCAGCAGCCTCCGTGATGTGAGAGGGGATGCACAGTGAGAGGGACCCATCTGACAGCGAAGGAGAGAGCTTTTCCGAGCTAGGAGTGGAGGTGGAACCCTCCACTATTTTATTCCATGCATCAGGTGGCTTTGGAGTGAGGGCCCCTAACATGAGGGACCCCTGATCCGGACCAGAGGGGTCCGGCATCTCGAGCTAGCACTAGAAAACTAGTAGGTAGCTGCCGGTGGTTTTGCAAACGACCTAATTTTTTTTTCTTTGAGTGCAGTAATTTTAGTGTTATTCTTTAGAGTGCATAGGTTCATCAGGGGCCTTAACTTAGATTTGGGAGGGGCAGTGTGCATTCATTGTCCATAGAATTTAGTTGAGGTCATTGAGAAGGCCTATATTATAGAGGAGAACAAGGGAAGATGCAACAAACACGAGATAGTGAGGAGTCGCATCTAGTAGTTATAGGACAATCAATCGAAGGGCGTGACCCCTCCCCCTCGTGGTAGACATGGATCTGCACAATCCTCCTTCAGAATGCCACAATAACAACAAAAATAGCAGACCCGTCCACCCTTTATACCTCCATAGAGGCATGATACACCGAGAGGACATAACATGGGGCCTATAACTAGGGGACCCGCCAGGATACGAGACACCACCCGAGCTCAATCAGCCAGAGATCATCTATTGTATCAACAACGATCGAAGAGCAGGATCATCAAGGCCTACCTCATGGACTATTAGAGAACTTGGAGGGTTTCTATTTATTGGAGGGGACTTGACAATTGTTTTGAATGCGGTGTATGGGGCATCACTAGAGAGATTATCCACAGTAACACTAGTAACAAGGGTAAGAGCCCCATTTCGAGTTGATAGTTGGTGACATGGCACGAAGTCTCTAGATATATGCAGTGATCGAGAATCGCTAGGCGAGCACCGTGCACAATGATCAAGACTACGGGTAGGATTGGTGGTATCCATGCCTCTATCTTGTTTGATTGAGCTCTTATGATTCTTTTATTTTCCCCATCTTTAGCGAGAGCGATGGAGGTTGGTGGTTGTTAGGTAGGGTCATAACCGAGACGTTGAGATGGATTTTGGAGCCAAGCTCTTAGTGGACTCCTTGGTCAAGGAGTGTGTAGTTGACCTAAGACCCTTTACCACGACCCTGGATCTTCACATCCTTCTTTTGGGTTCTTATGGAGTCATTTTGGGTATGGACTAGCTTTCTGCACATAGAGCTAGAGTGGATTGTTATAATAAGGTGATATCTTGTGCAGATGATTTGGGAGTGGAGTCGGTGATAGTTGGGGTTAGGAGGCCTATTTCCATTCACACCATATCCACTATGTAGCTTAAGCGGTGTGTGAATTCGGGATGTTAGTTGTATGCTATTACAGTTAGTGACAGATCAAAGGATGAGACTAGTGGGCCTTCAATTGATGATCATCACATTTTGAGAGAGTTTACTGAGATATTTTTCCCGGTGAGCTACCCGGCCTACCTCCCCATGTGAGATATATTTTTATAGATTTGGTTAGGAGCATAGCTTTGTCTCACACATGCCGTATATGATGATTACCCTTGAGCTTTGTGAGCTTAAGCTTCAGCTGGAGGGCCTTATTGAGAAGGGCCTCATCTATCCTAGTATATCTCCTTGGGGTGCACTAGCGATTTTTGTGAATAAGAAGGACGGATCCCTGCGATTGTGTATCAATTACAGATAGCTGGATAAAGTAATGATCAAGAATCATTAGCCCCTTCCATGTATTGATGATTTGTCTGATAAGATGAACGAGGCTCCTATGTTTTCCAAGATAGATCTCAAGTCAGGGTATCATCGATTGAGTATTGCGAAGGTAGATATTCATAGGTCATCCTTTCGCACAAGGTATGGCCACTACGATTTCATAGTAATGCCATTCGGTCCCAGCGAATTCCCCCGAAATATTCACGAGTTTGATAAATGGGGTATTCAAGACTTTTTAAAGCCATTTTGTGCTTTTATTCCTGGATGACATTTTTATTTTCTCACGCACACATGGGGAGCACCTTCACGAGGTTTTTCAGTGTCTTCAAGAGCAATAACTTTATAGGAACCTAGAGAAGTGTGCATTATTTCAGTCAAAGCTTCAGTATGTGGGTCACATCATTTCTGGGGAAGGTATCATAGTCGATCCTTCCAAGATTAGAGCTATTATTGATTGGCCAGGGCTGACCAATGTGATAGAGGTACGCAGTTTCATGGGATTGGTAGGATATTACTGGAGGTTTGTGTAGGATTTCTCACCTATTGCTCATCCCATCACTTCCCTACAATGAAAAGGGAAGAAGTTTGTTTGGTCAGACAGTTGTGAGTAGGCCTTCAGGACTATGAAGGAATGCCTTACTATAACACCTATCCTAGCAGTACTAGATCCGTAAAGTGATTTCTTTGTATGTACAGATGCTTCATTAATAGGGATAAGAGGAGTATTGATGTAGGATGACCGAGTTGTTACTTTTGAGTCTCGCAAACTAAAGGATTATGAGCTCAATTACCCAACTCATGACCTTGAGCTTACAGCAATGGTTCATGCTTTGGTTCAATGGCATCATTTTTTGTTGGGTAGGAGGTTCACACTTAGGATAGACCATTTGATCCTATGACACATCTTGAGAACTCAATTTCAATGCCCATCAATGACGTTGGATGGAGCTTCTATGCGAGTATGATATGGAGATTGAGCATGTGAAGGGGAAGGAGAATGTGGTTGCATAAAATTTGAGTCTTCCAGAGGCACCTTTCCATGGCTATAATAGTGGGTAGATATTTGAGGGCCAGTATTTTACAATAGCTTCCTCGGGATAGGTTCTACCTTTCACAGAGCAGAGATTGATTCACATGGACCCCTTACGGGGAAGTTTGAGGGGCTATCTTTGGAGTCGATGGGCTTCTTCAGGGTCTCTATATTTTGGAGGGTCATATTCCCTTCTAGAATACTAGCAAGTTTCCCATCAACATGGATGGTTTTAGGCTAATTATTTCTTCTTCATGGAGTCTTAAAACAAATCTCTTTGATAGTTTTGTTTAATTCAAGAATTTCCGAAGAGCTTGTAATAGGGGAATCACAATACTCAATTTTCTCAATTCTTGAATGATTTCTGACTCAAGTTGATCAAGAACTATAGTGTTGTGATTTTCCAATAGTTTGGATGGAAAGGGAATGTCAATGTTTGGTTGAGGAGTTTCTTCAACAACAAGACTAGGTTGCGTTTCTTCTGGTTTTTTTATTTCTTCGGGATTTCTTCTATCACAGGAGATGAAGGTTTTGAGGTAACCTTCCCTGAACATAACAAGATATTCTTATAATCCACAAAGTTTACTATGGGATTTTTATTTGATTCCATAGTGTACACTAGGTTACCCTGCCTCACATTTTTGGGATTTTCCACAGTTTGTGTTGGTATTTGTGGTAGACAGGTTGATTGGATGGGGCAGCATTTGTAGGTCTAGTCAACAAGGCTTGTTGACCTTAGGGTCTTCTTTGATTATAATACTGCTGCTCGATCCTTGAGGTACATTCCATTGTTGTTAGTACTAAGGATTAAACTATTGAAATGATGGAATGTTTGGATGTGGAGCCCAAGGTTGTTGATAATAATTTGGTGGGGCATTCCACTATGGGATCCACTCCTGTGGGGCTTGTTGAGCCCAAGGTTGGGGATATGGCCATGGTGCATTCCATTGATTTAGGACCCATTGTGATTTTGGCATGTAGGACTAATTTTGGTTGGACTAAAAATTTCCTCCTTGCCTCTGAGCCATATAATTTAGCTCAACTTCATCTTCCATGTTTTGTTTTAGATGATTTTTCAGCAAGGGAATAAACACACATTGGTTTTTGGCATACTTGAGTTCATAAAGAAGACAAATGTCTTTCTTGTCTAAGGGGATCCTTAAGTCCATGTTTGTGTCTACACCTTGGGTAGTAGATGAACAAAGGCCCTATATTCCTGGCTTTCTCCCTATCCATAGTTATATTGAGTTAACTAAAAGGTGTGTTATCAAATTTCTAATTTCTTCCCTCATCTTGAATATATCGTCACCGACCATTTTGCCTTTCTGTCTATGAAAGTTAGGGAGATTTTGGGAGTAATTCCTATAAAGGTCAATGATTTATGTAAATTATAGTTTGTTCATGTCTCCCTTTCCCATAAGATTGAAGGCTTCATGTGTGTCCTCATATAATCCCTTGAGGAATATATTTTTAAGCAGATTAATATTCATATTGGTACCACACCTCTTGTGAAGGAAGAGGAACCTATCAAGATAATCTTCCACATTGTCCTCTTCCTTTTGTTGAATTCTAAACAATTCTTTCTTCCTTTCCCGAACCTTGCAAAGTAGTCTTGATATTTTTCCAAGAAAATTGTTTCCATCTCCTCCCAACTATGGATGGAGTTAGGGTTAAGCCCATGAACCATCTCATAGCCGTGTCTTTTAAAGTAGAGGGAAATAACTCGAGCTTCTAGGAGTCGGTAGTGTAATCATAAATTTGACACAAGACCTTGAATTTATAGAGGAACTGGTCGAGTTCTTTTGAGACTAATCCCGAAAGGTGGGAAAAATTGAGGGATATATGTTTTTCATAAGAGCCTGATCATTAATATCCAATTGTATGGGATAAGTAAACATTCTGCCAATTGGAGGGTTTCCATTTTCTGCACCATTGGGGTTCTCTACTTCATCAGCCATCCTTCTTTGGTCAACAAGTTGTTCCATGAGGTTGGTTTTGAGGGGGGTTTTGAAAATTTATCCTAATGAATCTACCTCTACGGTCTCTAGGTATAAACATAAAATCCTATCATATTGAGGATAGTTCCCTAACCATTAATGCTTAACCTAATTGTTTGTGTTCCACATACTCCAAAGCATAGAGGATTCTTGTTATCACTACAAGGTCTTCTTTACTTCCTAAGAAAGAGTTATGGAAATAAAATTTCTAAATGGAAACTTACCAAAGAATTAGAAAACACTTCTAGCTAGCACTTTTAACCTTTGATAACACCTTGAATTCCCGAAATGACACCAAAAAGTGATGAGCATCATTGATACTCGTACTTTAGTTATATCATATTTGTTAGTCCAGTGGTGGTGTCCATGGTTGTTTGTAACAAAGGGAATAGTAGGAATTATTCTCAACACATACTTAACAATGGATTAAGCTGAATAATAAACTTCGCAATTAGGAAATGAAATGCATTGAAAGTACAAGATTATTAAAGACATGATTTAAAGGTATTTAACACAATTTAATTTTGAAATGGTAAATGCATTTGAAATGATAGAAAGGAAATAACAGTAAATCTCCCTTTTCATTGGGGAGGAGTGGCCCTTGCTCCTTCCCTTCAATCAGGTTCAATGTTGAAAGTCACACAATAAATTTTTCCCTGAATCTACAATTTTATTGAATTGAAAGAGTCTGCTTTTGAAATCATCAACTAACTGAATCTTAATACATTAGCTCTCTTATACAAGGGTATTCCTAGTTCCTATAAGAGATAACTAGTTTATTTACAATTAATAACACCTACTTAACTAGATGATGCCTAAAACAATGACTAACTATTCTAAGAATTACAATTGTGGAAGGAGTAGTCTTTATAGTGTTTGGATTGAATTAATCTTGCTAACTGTAGAGGATGCCCGTAATTGACTCCTTTGAGAGATTAAATTAGTGCTGGAAGATATTTAAAATATTAAATTGATTATAGAGAATCGTGGTGATAATAAATCCATAGGTGTTGATTGCATCACCTCTCCAAGCAATTGAAGTTAAGCTTCCTATAATCTGCATGCGAGTAGATTGAAGTCTCATAAGCGATGTTCTAGCTATACCAACTCATAGTTCAATGATTTGAGCTATTTATCTCCTTTGCACATGTTCCTTTTTCAAGGAAATCTGAATTAATGATCTGGATGATCCCGACGATTCATGGCGAGTCCTATGCTGATGCAAAGGTGAGTCATGCGCGGCATCAACGAGTCTGTGCTAGTCTATAACTAACTCTTGTGATCACTCAACATAAGATTTTCCAAACGTATTTTTAATTCTCTTAAAAATATTAATTTAAGCCATTTTTAAGAAGCAATAACAAGAATATGCACAACATTTCCTTCCAAAACATAGTAAAGTATTAATTATAAACCGTAAACATTATACATCATTCAACATGATATCAAAATAATACAAGGTTTCACATGGGTTTGAACATTACAAAATGGGGATTCATTACTGATATTACAACATCTATAATGTAAGGTGTTAACAATTCAAGTAAAATCAACAGTCGTGGTTTTATATTTTTGTAATTTTTTTATTGTTTTTGTATCATTGGAATGCATGGATATGTATAAAAAAGGATGAAAGAGTAATGAGAAATATTAAGTATAATATTATTGTAAATGCATAATGCTCATGGGATTTTTCACGAGGCTTGCCATTAAGTTTGGCAAACAATAAACACTAGGGCCAACTCGTGCAATGACACAAGATATGGGCCTAGCCAATTAGGTTTGAATTTTCCTTTCAATGTTTTCTCTACATTTTTGTTCTTTTGATTTTATTTAAGGAGGTCACCCAATTGAAACTCGTTGGCATGCAATTTTTTTGTTGTAAGTGCATTTGATGCATTCTTTGTACATACTTAAGAGTTATAATGCTTGTTACTTGTTTAGAGTTAAACATCTCTAACTTATGTAGGTGCTTTTCGTGGTACTCATTTTCTTTGATGATATATTTTAGATATATGTGAAGTGACGATATCTCTAATTCTAAGGGAAAAACAATCCCAATTCCTTAAAATAGGAAAAGGATGTAGTGTTGGTAGGTGTACAAACACTAGTACGGTAAGCCCACATGGCATAAAAGATATGGTTATGTTAACCATAGCCATATTTATCAACAATTTTATGGAGGATTTTGATAATGATTTTATTAATGGCCTCAACTTGGCCATTGCCTTACGGGTAATAAGGTGTAGAAAAAGTATGATTGATCTAGATTTTTGCACAATTTTTTTAACAATATGGTTTTTGAAAGAGGATCCATTATTTGTAACAAGATCGAAGGGATACCAAAGCATGTGATGATTTGTGTAAGTATAAATCGACATATGTCATAGTTGGTAGTATATTCTAAGGGTATGGACCCTACCCATTTAGTGAAATATTGTGTGGCAATAATGATGAACTTATGCCCTTTTGTAGATTTAGGATTAACCTTTCCAACTAAATTCTAAGGGTATGGACTCTACCCATTTAGTGAAATATTGTGTGGTGATAATGATGAACTTATGCCCTTTTGCAGATTTAGGATTAACCTTTCCAACTAAATTAAAACCCCATATAGAAAAGGGCCATGGAGGCATAATAGGTTGTAATATATGAGATGGGACATGATGAAGGTTTCTATAGTGTTGAAAATAGTCACAACGTTTGGTGTATTCATGACAGTCTTGTTCCATGGTGGGCCAATAATATCTTGGTCGTAACAATTTCCAAGACATAACCTTGTTACTAAAGTGACCACCACACTTGCTATCATACACCTAAGATAAAGTAAGTTGGGCATAATTAGATCTTAAACAATGCAATAGGAAGCCATCCATTTTTTTAAAATAAAAAGCATCGATAAGAACATAACGAGTGGCCTCACGACATAACCAAAGTGATTTTCCTATGGTGAAGCATTATCGGGAGTTGTTATTGATAGAGGTAGTTATGGATGTCAACAAACCACTTAGGATTATTGATACTACGCATAGTGATTAAAACATTGAGAACATTGATAATGTTAGAAACAACATAATTCTTGCGTAATTGTTGAATGGTAAAGGTGGTACAATCATCGGTGATGTCCATAGGGATTAGTGGAAAAACATACCCATAACATCAATGTGTTTATTTCCTTTTAGAGGCATGGTAGTAATGTAATAGGAGTTGAAGTTTGAGAGAAATATTTTGATAAGAGTAGTGTATGGAATTAAATATTATTCTTTTGTGTTGTAAATGTCTTGTATTTGGTGCACAATAAGTTGTGAATCCCCATAAATTCATGTGTTGGATTTGTAATGTATGAGTGAAGTATAAACCCAAGATTAATGCTTTAAAATCAGAGATATTGTTGGTGCATGAAAACCCCAATCGATAAGCAAAAGGTATGGTATCACCTTGGGGAGTAGGAAAAATAATGCCAGCTCGACCCAAGTGGCACACCAAGATACGTTAAAATACATGGTTCATACTTCGGACTTAATGTTGTAAGAAGTAAACTCATCTTGAAATTATTCGTTGATGGGCAAGGGGTCAAAAAGAGGTGATGCGGTGGTGATAAACAAGGAATTTTCCTTTAATTAATTTTTTCTCGCTACAAACTTAAGATTGAATTTAGTTAGAAGCATTACCCATAACCTAATACCACTAAAAAGATACTTGCATGCTAGTAATTAACGCAAAGGGTCCATTTTGGTAATGAATTGTACTTGAATGTGTTACATATAGCGAGGTAGTTTGTGAATAGAAAATACCAAGGTGATGCAGAGAAAATAAAACTATCAAATATACAATTACCTTTTAAAGATTTTGTAACCTCAACTATACCCTATCTCTACAAAAGAAGACCCTATACAAGTGTAAAATGGCTTAAAACTTATAAAGACCGAGTTATTGTCACCTATACCCACCGCATGCTTTATTTTCCACTACTTCATATGATCCCCCACAACATCATTACATCCCTAAAATATCTTATTCCTCATTCATACCGACCTTGCATTCATCTACCTTAACTTGCTACTCTTCTTGCTTCACTAGCCTTTGGCTCAAGAGTGCAACTTTCAGTCTTTTGTTCCTTCCCTACTTCTTAGGCCTTCTCCCCTGTTTCATCACTCAAAAAATATGTTAGAAAACCATCCAAAAGAACATAAACACTCAAGGCTTCATCTCTCTAAAAACTTACTCTAAACTATCCTTTAATGCTCTTAAGAACAGATAACTTGTTAGTACTCAAGGTTAGAACACTTTGAGCCTTCCCATAACATACTATAAAGATTTTTGGAAACCATTTATCCATATCATGATGCATGAAAAATATCTTAAACAACCTCCTTAGTCTCTTCTCCTATCCCTACTTTCCTTTAGTTGGTTTACTTGACCATTCTAGCCTGAGACAATCTTGTTTTTAACATATATTCCTTTCGTGAGGTTTCAAGACAAAAAAATTCATAATTTTAGAAACCAATTAAACCTTTCTTCCTTCCCTTAAAGTTTCAAGGTTGTGCTCAATGGAAAAATGTTACTTCCTTTGGAAACATAGCCTTTCTAATTAGGCACACCTGACTATGTCATTGTCATTTTGGAGGACTGTCATAAATATCTAAGGATTCCACCAATGAAATTTCAAAATTCTTCATTTAGTTAAAGGACATGATTACTACGATTTATCCAAGTTTTCAAGGCTTAACTCAATGTCTAGATGGTTCAAATGAATTTTTAGTCTAAACCCTATTTGTGATGCTTGTATTTCCTGAGATGGTTGATCTAACAATAACTTTGAACAAAATCCAACTCTAAGCTCAAAATCTCTCCCAAAGGTCTGCCACCATGCCTTTCACATTGTTTTCTTACCATAATGATGAAAGTAAACTCTATACACATGAAAATAGTCATACCCAAGCCTGAATCAATCTGTGAAGGTCTAGGAATGCACATGCAAGGTTTATACACAACAAGATTACTTTCATACGAAGATTGTTTGTCGAGAATCAACTCCACATAATAAATGAACACTAGAGTTAGTTCTTCATACCTCTTGAAATCCTTGAAACACCTACACAACTTGTAAGGCAATCATTACACACATTTAGAAATTTTTGGTAATTTTTACATGTATTTTTAAGTCAAGTGATAGAGGTTGGGATATTCCCCTACAAATTTTTATCAACCACATCTACATACAACTTCTACCACGAAATTTACAAGTTCATTCTTCCCAAGGCTTCCCTCATACACAACCTA
Source organism: Taxus wallichiana var. yunnanensis (assembly GCA_018340775.1). NCBI lineage: Eukaryota > Viridiplantae > Streptophyta > Pinopsida > Cupressales > Taxaceae > Taxus > Taxus wallichiana. Next base: position 713,651,269 of record CM031234.1, on the reverse strand, counting down.
TAGTCTAAATATGAGTTTCTTATCATAACGGGGTATTAGAACTTTCATAACAACTTAGAATAAAGACTAAGAAGAGCTTATTAACAGTCCCGCAATTGAGCCACTCATGCATTGAAAAGAGGTATCATTGATCCTTAATACAAAACTTAGAAATACTCCTACAGAGACAAGATGAGCATATAATACAAATATATGCATATATTTCACTCTAAGTATTCATACAAAATACTTACTCCCTCTTCACTCCATACTTCTCTCCATCCTTTACATGAGGAATGAATCCCAACTCACTAACTCACCCTCCTATATTAGAATGCATCTTCCATGTACCTATTCCTTGTGGATTCCTAAGCGCCCTTTTGTGACCCTTGAACTTCCCTTTAGCTTCTAGATGAATAATTGCCACTTTTACACTAACTCAAGCATTTTTAATGATTCACTCCCACATAAAGACTCATTACACACTCTAATACTCAACAAAAAAATCATTGCCTTTAATCAACCCCTAATCAATCTCTAAAACATGACTTAGAAATTAATCCTGCATTAAAATTTGAATTCACATTTAGGAGGGAAAATCTCTAATTTGAAATTTTGAGTCACTCACTCACTCAAGACTCCCTCTCATGACTCCAAACACTATAAAATCTCATTTTAACCTCATAGCCTTGAAAATTTTGCATTTGAAATGTCTTCTTGATGATTCTCGTGCATCATACTCCAGGGGTAGGAAAAATTTGACTCCATAGTTTGGTTTCTTCTTCTTCTTCCAATTTCTTTGCATCCTAGAATTCTTTTCTTTTCTGCTGTTCTTGATCTCATCCAAAAGGTCTTTGACTTTATTTTCTATTTTCATTATTTTCTTGGTTCCTTGCTTGCTTGTTGTAGTGCCCACATTTTCTATCCTCAATTACCTGTTGAATTCTTAACCCATAGTTGTGACTTAACATGGTTTCAACATCAATTTTGATGTTATGATATGTTGGTTGACCTTCATGGACATGTATGGTGAATTGGGGCTTAAAATGCCAATTTGACTAGATTAGCATATTGACACTCTTTATTTGAGATTGTGGATACTAACACTTTTTTTTATGCGATTTGGGCCTAATTCCTATATGTTGGATAATTAGCTTAGTCACGTACCTTGATTTTGTAACAAAATTATTTTCTTTGATAAGGATACATGATGGCATGGTGATATGACATTTGTATGTATTGTAATACCTAACATACGATGAATTGTGTGAGATTGTGCATTCCACATTGATGATGGTGATATCGTTAATTTACATGTTTGAATTTATTCGCTTAGTGAGCAACTAGTTTACTCTTGTATTGGACAAGTGCGTTTAATGTGTGCAATGAGTGTGCAGGTGACAGGTCACGGGAGAACGTGGGATTCAGGCCAGCTACACAATTTTGCACAAGCAACCCATGGGGCTAAGTCCTAGCCGTGTTTATTGCATGAGGCCTTAGCATTAGAATTATTGTTTTGGGCACCATGGGTGACCCTCATTTGTAATGTAATATGTCTTGTATTATTAATCTTGCTTAGGGTGTTTAGTTTTTGTTGTAAATGTGTTTAGGGGAATTAATGGCCCCACATACATTAAGATTTGAATTTGTTTAATGATGTACTTAATCAAGAGGGTTTAGAGTCACATGTGAGCCTTAGGTGGGCCCCACACCCTCTAACCTTGTGCCAAATTTGCCAAACCGAAATTGGGTTATTTTAGGAAATTTTAGGGACCCCTTTTTAGTTTGGGAGTTCCCTTAACATGAAAATGAGCCCTTGGACCCTACCTAATAGGTAGGGGGGCTTATTTCCAAGGCTAGAGGGAGTTTTCCCTCCCTTTTTTCTCCCCTTTGGTCACATCCATGTAAAGGGTATGGCTTAATGTGCTTTGTTAAAAGTTACACAAGATTGTTTTGTTATGATTTTTAGTAATTTGGGAGAAGAGGGCTAAAAGTCATTTTATCCTTTCTCTCATTTATCTTTGACATCTTTGACCTTGAGGGAGGAGAGGGGTGACACATGTCACCCCCTCATTTGTGGATTTTTGCTTGCTCCTCTTCAAATTCTCCCTCATGGGAAAAGAAGAGAACCTTTTTTTGGGAGCTTTTGCTTGGAGTCTTGTGGATTTGGAGCTAGAGTTTGCTTGGGTCAAGAAGTGGAAGAGATTGAATTTGGAGAGATTTTCTTTGAGGTAGGCTTCTTGAGCTTTATTGTGTTTGTTATATCATGCTAGAAATTAGTTGTTTACTTGGGAATGTTTGTTGTTGCATGAAGATTTTGTTGTTGTTTATTTGATTTTGCTCCCTCCATCATATGACATGATGGATTTTTGGAGTTTGTGGGGGAAGAGAGAGGGATTTTCCCCTCTCAATCCTCATAGGCTTGATGGGCAAGCCTTGAAGGATTTAGTTACTCCCCTCAAATGGTTTGAGGTGGGGAAGGTGGGTCATTTGGCTTGAACCTCCTTCCCCATTCTTGGTAAGGAAACCCCTTTGGGGTTTGAAAATCCTTCCAAGAAGGATTTGGTGAAAAGGTGGAGAACTAAGGAGGGCTTGAATGAATTAGGAGAAATAAGGAGGGAATGGAGATCTTATTTTTATGCAGCTATTGTTAGTTACAACTTTTGGAGAACTCCTTTCTTCTCTTCCCCTCTTTGTTTTAGAGGTAGAACAAGGTTTCTCCTATTTTTTTCATCCTTACAAATTTGGAGTCTTGTTTTGGATTTTTGTCTTGTTTCATGTGGATGTATTATTGTTTTTTCACCCTCACTCTTGTGTAAGTTGTGGATGGTAGTCCTCTTTCCCATGGGCTTAGGGAGGCTAGTATGCATCCCAACCTTGGGAAGGCATGTAATGATGCCTATGGTTGGGTGGTAAAACAAGATTTTTCTCCTTGCATGGATTCCTTGAAGGCATTTAAAGTTGGATCTCAAGTTGGATGTTGGTTTGGAGTTGGTGGCATCTTGGTCTCTCATTGTTCTCTCTTCCCTTATGAAACATTACTTGCATTGTAAACCTCTTGGTATGGTTATGTGGAAGTTTCCCTCTCCTTGTAAACTCTCCATTTTGTATAACTGGAAATTCTTGAAGACTTGAGACATATTTGTTGAGAAATCTCTCTTCAAACTTACCATGAAACTTGTAATAGGAATTCTTGTGTAGTTGTGCTTTTGGAATATGATGCTCTTTAAGTTTAAGCTTGAAAAACATGTATGAAAATCTCTTCATATGAATTGTTGTAACTTTTTTTTTAGAAAGAAAAGTTGTTTATTGAAAATATGTCTCTTCAAAAGAAAATATATTATTTGTTGGAGATTCTTACTTGTGTGTAAATATGAAGTAATCATTTAGTATTACCTTGGAAAAGAAGGTATCTACTCTTTTTTTTTTTGTTGGAACATTTATTGAATGGAATGTGAATAGTTTTAAAATTCTTTTCCATGTAAAATTTAATGGTTTGTGCTTAGTATTCTCATTTGAAATAGTATTCTCCTTGGAAATTTTTATTGAAATCAGCCTCTTTTCTCATTTGAAATATTTGTATATTCCTTTACCACAAAATAGGTAAATCATTTAGTGTGAATAGTTGAAATTTTTAAGTTCCTTTTTGCATTAAAATAACAAACTAAAACCTGTTATTATCATTTTGAAATAAATTGTTTCTACATTTGAAATACTACAAATATATTTAAAAAAAAAGGGGGGTGATTTATGTTTTTAACTAAACTATATTATGTTAAGCACAATTATATACATGCTACTTAGTTAATATTAATATTGCTGCATTAAAAGACACACACACACACACACACACACACACACACACACACACGTGTGTGTGTGTGTGTGTGTGTGTGTGTGTGTGTGTATGTGTGTGTATATGTACATATACATATGTGTATATGTGTGTGTGTGTGTGTGTGTATTTTATAATACACACACACACACATATGTACACATATATATACACACACACATGTGTGTGTGTGTGTGTGTGTGTGTTTTATAATACACACACACACATATGTGTATATATATGTACACACATACATATATATATGTGTGTATATATATGTATGTATATATATATTATAAAAAATCTATATATATATATATACACATATATGTGTGTGTGTGTGTGTATATATATATATATATTTATTATAAAAATCTATATATATATACACACACACACAAACATATATATGTGTTTTGTGTGTGTGTGTGTGTATATATATATATTTTATATATATATATATATATATATATATATATATATATATACATATATATACACACACACACACACACATATATGTGTATATATATATGTATGTATATATACATACATATATATACACATATATGTGTGTGTGTGTGTATTATAAAACACACACACACACACACGCATATATCTATGTGTGTGTGTATATATGTGTGTGTATATATATTATAATATATATATACACACACACACACATATGCGTGTGTGTGTGTGTGTGTATAATATACAAAACTATTTTTAAAAAAAAATTAAATTTCATAAATACAAAACAAATATAAATAAAAAATAATTTTTGTTTGGGCGAGTGTTTTGGGGAGGGCCGAACCCCTCCCCCATTTGCCCAAGCCGCTGTCCCCGCTAACTCCGTTGCTACTGCCTTGCCCCCCGCTGTCCCTTCCATGCCATCGTTGCCACTTTGTCGTCCCCCACACTTTGTCCCTACCGCGACCGCCGCCTACCCTCCACCACTATCCACACTTCCGTCTCCTTCCACAAAGCCGTTATACCCCCTCTCCACTCACCCCGCTCCACAACACTCTGCCTCAACCATCCACACACACCGCAAAACATCAGATAAATAGATAAAATAATTAATAAAAGAATATATATATTAAAAACAATAAATATACATGAAATAAATATGAAGACTCTTCATCAAAGTCTCCATGGAAGTAAATATTCAAGCTCTTTTCCAATCTGCACTGCGAGAATAAAATGAGGAAAAGAAAGAAGGAAAAGAACATAAAGAAATTTTAGGGTAATTTTAGGGTTGTTAGATCCAAGGGTTAAAAATAAGAACATCCAAGGGTTACCATTAAATCCTACATTACCTTTAAGTTGTGTGAATTTAGGGGTTTTAGGAAATAATCTTAAGGAGGGAGTGGGTGTGGAGGTCAAGTAAATTAAAAGGGGTGTGTAGGCTTTTTCTTCTAATCTTAGCATTTGTCTAGTAAGGTAGCCATGATAAGAAACAAATAAATAAAATTGGATTTGGGCTGGGGATTGAGTAATTGGGTAAATCAATTTAGTTTAAAGTAAATAATTTCAGGAATTGGTTTGTATCATTAGTTTTAGTATTGTTAGTAATCACTTTTAAAAAAAAAATTCCCTAATTTTTAGTTACACTTGGGTGTGGGTTACGGTGTCCCGAGGCGGGGCACTACACTTGTTTTGTCACAGTCTTGCTTCATTCTCTCTCTCTCTCTCTCTCTCTCTCTCTCTTCCCTTGGTCTTCCTCTTCTTCATCATTCACTTGTTTTTCTCATCCATGTTATGGTTTTCTTCATCTTCTCATCCACATCTAGTTATCCACTAGTCCTTTCCTTTTCTTCTCTTCTTGTCTACTTGATATATTCATTCACTTGTTGCTCTTTCTCTGCTAAGAGCATTATATCTTGCTGCAAAGCATCATATTCTTGCTTATTTTCTTCACCTTGAATCTTCATTACCTTCATCTTCATTGTATTCTTCACTTGTCCTTGTTTCTCTAACATCTTCCTTATTTTGGACCTCATCTTCTCAACTCAACCAACTCCACATGCTTGTGAGATATCTCCATGATCTTCTCATCACACTAACTATTGTATTTTCACTCTTGACTGATCCATAGTGAGCTTGAGATTGCCCACAAATTTCTTCCTCTAGCTTTTCTTCACTCTTGTTCTCTATCTCTTCATCCAAGGCATCATTTCTTGCCTCTTCTTCTTTTCTTTGTGTAGATGCATTCACCCATTCAAAGACACTATAAGTTTTAAAATTGGAGGCCCTTAAGCCTATTGAGAAGCTCTATCAATGAGCTCTTAAACTTCACCACTATGCTGCTCCTCTCTTTCAATTTCTTGTTCTTCTCCAAGGAAAGCTAAAAAGCTTGTAATAATACCTTATTTATTAAAATTTTGAGTTTCCTCATGTGCAACTTGCTTGACCACTTCTTGCTCTTGGTTCCTCATTCTTCTCTATATTTTTTAGCTCTTTCTCTTCCCTTTTTATCATATTTCTCAACTTCACTTTTTGTCTCTTCTCTATAAGTAGCTATAGAGGCCAATTAACACCTCTCTTAATCTCAAAACAACAACTTTATTTCATCCTTTCTCCATGCTTGTAGCTTCTATAATTTCTCCTAACCTCTTCATATCCTCCTTAAGCTCCTTGAGTTCTTGTTCAAACCACAACTCTTGCTTTCTTTCCATCTCTCTCTTCTTTTATATTTCTTTCTTTTCCCTCTCTCATCTTCTTCATCCAATTCTCTATTTCTTCCATTTTCCATGCTCTGATACCAAATGATGTAGAGAAAATATAACTATCAAATATACAATTACCTTTTCAAGAGTTTTCAACCTCAACTATACCCTATCTCTACAAAAGAGGACCCTATACAAGCCTAAAATGGCTTAAAACCTGCAACAAATAAGTTATTGTCACCTAAAGGTCTTTACCCACTCCATGCTATGTTTTCCACTAATTCATATGCTCCCCACAACATCATTCCATCCTTAAAATAGCTCATTCCTCATTCATATTGACCTTTCATTCATCTACCTTAATTTGCTCTTCTTCTTGCTTCACTAGCCTTTGGCTCAAGAGTGCAAATTTTGGTATTTTGTTCCTTCCCTTCTTCTTATGTCTTATCCCCTATTTCATCACTAAAAAAATGTTAGAAACCTATCCAAAATAACATAAAAACTCAAGGCTTCATCTCTCTATAAACTTGCTCTAAATTGTCCTCCAATGCTTTTATGAACACGTAGCTTGCTAGTAGCAAGGTTAGAACACTCTAAGCCCTCCCATAATATAATTTAAAGCTTTTTAGACACCCTTTATTCATATCATGAAGCATGCAAAATATAATAAACCATATCCTTAGTCTCTTCTTCTATCCCTACTTTCCTCCACTTGGTTTACTAGACCATTCTAGCCACTGAGACAACCTTGTTTTGAACATATCTTCCTTTCTGTGAGGTTTCAAGACAAAAAATTCATTATTTTAGACACCTATTAAACCTTTCTTCCTTCCCTTTAAGTTTCAAGGTTGTGCTCAATGGATAAATGTTATATCCTTTGGAAACCTAGCCTTCAAATTAGGTGAAATTTGAATGTGTCATTGTCCTTTTGGAGGAATGTCATAAATATATAAGGATTCTACCTATGAAAGTTAAAACTTATTCTTCATTTAGTTAAAGGACATGCTCACCATGATTTATCTAATTTTTCTAGGCTTAACTTGATGTCTAGATGGTTCCAAGGCATTTTTAGTCTAAACCCTAATTGTGATGATTTGTATATGCTCTGTAGGGTTGATCTAACAATAACTTTTGAAAAACTAAAACTCTAATCTTGAAATTTCACCAAAGTCCTGTCACCATGCCTTTCACATTATTTTATTAAAATAATGATGAAATTAAACTCTTTACACATGAAAATAGTCATACCTAATCACGAACCGATCATGAAGGTCTAGGAATGCACATGTAAGGTTTATACACAACAAGATTACTTACATATGAAGATTGTTTTTCCGAGACTCAACTCCATGCGGTATGTTGGATAAATTTTATGCATCACATAAAACCTAAGCAGTCATGAGATAAATATCCCTCATTTACCGGTGAGGCTCCTGTGTCGATTTGTCAATTAAAATATGCTAAGTATCTATATGGGGTTTTATTTTAACTATTCACTCATGAACCATAGTCAGTATCTGGCTAAATGACAAGTAAACAAGCTGTTTAAGAAAGGAAATATTTATAGAAGAAGGGAATTATATAAACATAGAGAAGAAATGGGGAAGATGTGCATCCCAATCAATAGATAACATAGTTGATTGCATGCACATAGAAGAAACCAATAGATATCAACACAGAATTATAAGCAAAGGCAACTCTAGATCTAGATCTAAAATAACACAAATTTTATTAAAAGATCTAAGATATAAAAGCTAGAAACAAAATACACTGTGACACAAAGTTCTCCAAAAACTGCTCCTGTATATTCCTTTGCTTCAAGTGGCTCTTAAGGGTTTCAAGCACAAAGTCGAACACACGAATCTGCTTTACAAATTTTGATCATTAACCTGAAGGTTCTTCTTCTACTTATAGAATGTAGAGGGGCAATTACAAGTTGGAAGCTTTTAGTTGAACTGACACATGTGGAAGTCGGAAAAAGAAACAATTTGTCAATCTCCCTCCTGGAATTCCTCTTTGCATGACATGTATGATTTGCGTTGAAAATATAACCTTCTATTTTGCACGTTTACCACCTATCTCCAAGTAGTTGAATTCTTTAAGTAATGGCTTTTAAACCAATCACTTAAGTTGTATAATTTAATTGATCACTCAATTACTTTGTCGGAGTAAAGAAGAAGGAAGAGGAAAGCTATAGTCTTGTCCTTTTCATGTCTACATGTAGCTGATTCTTTTGCCTTTGATTCTCACCAAAGTTGGATTTGGGAGTAGCTGATTTGGGAGAAAACTAGATCGGAAATGACTAGATCTAGAAACAACAAGCTGGATCTGGAAGTGGCTGGAATTTTACCTTTGCCTTGTCTTCTCTTTTATCCTTGAAGCTTTTGCAGTTCTTCTCCTATACATGCATCAGTGCAATGTCTGCCGTAAATAACTCATCATTTTTATTTTTAGTTACATATGAGCAATTAAAAATTCTGGAAAGCACTTTGGGTGAATGCAACTTCAATGAAGGCTTCAACTGAAAGATTGGAAGCACATGCACAAGATCTTGGAAGAAATTTTCCACGCACCGACTTCTACACAGGCTGCATCAGAAAAAGGAGGATGAAGCCTTTGTGTCTGAAGCTTTTGCAATTATGAGATCTAGACCTATTGACTTCAGCAAATCTAGAAGCTACGGATGATTCTGCTTTGAGCTTTCTCTTTCATCCTGCTTTGCCATTTGGAGCAATATGTGTCCGAACAATTCCTTTTCTTCTTACTCAAGTAGAAATTCTTCAAAACTAGTGCAGATCTGGATAATTCTTCAGATTTGGAGGATATATTCAATGTATTGGACATTGATTTAAGCTCCTTTTCTTTTGTAAAGCACCTGTAATGAATTCTGCGATTAATTGGACAAAGATGACAATAGGACCATGAACAATGGATTTTAATCATAAAAATCTACATAATTCAAGCCTGCTTTGCCCCAAAAATTGATTTTTATTTGCATGCAAAGCAAGCATGAATTTTAACTTGACTTCACTTTGAGCACCTATATCACTTATGCAAACAATTATCCAGACACAAATCAACCTCCTTCAACCTGTGCGCCAATTCTAGAAGCTTTCAACATTAATTTCACCTTCTTTTGAGCAAAAATCCTCTTCAAATGGGGCACACTTTTCCTTTGGGCTGCACTTCTCTACTTGTGAATTAATTAATTCATCCTTATGGCAGCCCCTACTTATATAATCCTTATGATTCTATAATTAATTAATGCCTTTCCTATTACTGGCAATTAATTAATTAATTAATAAGCTTCACTCTTCAAATGGGGCGCCTATTTTGTGCATGCTTATGGCTGCCATTAAATAAAATAAATTTATTTAATTTTAGACTTCTGCTTCCACTTAACTCAAGCCTCACAGTATGCTTTGACCTTAGCCACTGAAAATAGGAATTAATTTAATCATTTAATACTTAAAAAATATTATTTATCTCCCAAAAGGGGCACACTTTTTGACATATAGGGGCTGCATTAAATAAATATTATTTATTTAATTTTAGAACAGTCTATTTTCAACCTCCTTTTGTCCATTTACCTCTGTTGACTTTTCCACAAGCCTAGGTGCCAAAATTGGGTGAAATAATATTAACAAATAGTTATTTAATGCATTTATTATTCACCCAAGGTGGGTCGCATTTTTTGAAATAAAGAATTTCTATTTTTAAAATTTAGATGTCAATGGGATTATTTACCTTGCAAGGCAGCCCTGAAAATCCTATGATTCACTTAAGTTGTTTGACTTTCATAATGAGATTATTTATCTTGCAAGGCAGGCAATAAAATCTCATTATTCACTGAAGTGATTTTTCTTTTATTCCTGTTATCACCGAATCATAGCACCCTTCTATGGTTTATACAAGCGCATATATTTGAACTCACGGTGTGATTGGATAACATGGGTACTATCTCCAAGTTGTGGGACTTGCTACTTGAGATAGACCTCCAGAGAAAGCTAGTTCTTGCTCCTAAACTACCTGCCACAATCTACTCTAATGCAGGGGAAACTAACTATTCTAATCTAAATTTCCAAGGGACCAGGGAGAGAGAATGCATAAAATGAAATCCTACACTAAAGTGGTGATACACTAGAAAAGGAGGGTGTGAGAGTAGTCTCCAAATGCATGAAATACAGAAGCAAAGTGCACACTAGAAGAGGTGATGACAGTTCTCCATAATCTAGCAAAATGCATTCACAACAATATTTCAAACATACACAATGATAATGGATCCCTGCATGAACATAATAATAGACACAATATTCTTGTAAAGAAGAGGTTGAAGGGGCAAGAAGAATGCAAGAAAACACAGCAGGGGAAGATACATCCACAAACTTATATTTTATTGCTTCCTGATATGCACAGTTCAATCGGTTACAAGGTAAGGGCCTGGATCACCATGCAAGGAGTCCACAACAAGGGCCTGCAACACATTGGCTTCACAAAGCAATTTTGGTAGAGCTTTGCTACAAAAACTACCCCCTTTACAATGAGCCCAACACTCCAATTTATAGAAAAAATGAGAAGAGAGAGAAGGGAAAATGGAAATCCCGAAATCTGTCCTTCAACCACTTGTAAGAGGCATTAAATGGAGTAAAATGATTATATATTACTTGCAAAAGGCTCCCCATACTGTCCCAGGTGCTGCAGCAGAGAAAGAATGATGACCATGCCTCTTAATTGCACTCCCAACCACCAAATAAAACACTGTTATGAACCCAGCCACGTTTTCTAAAAATCTCAATCAATCTCTCATCAAATCTAGAATTTCTTGATTTTTGTGTGTCATGCTTAGAGCCATGATTCCAACAGTACCAATTTTGTGTGATTTCTTTAAGAAATGCAAAAGTTATGGCCTTCCGAGTGTGGGCATTGTTTTGGGTCAGCGGGCGTCATTTTGTCATTTGATGGGAATGAGCATTAACTGATTGGAGCCGAATATGTTTCTTTTAATTAAATATATCTACCTTCATTAAAAATAAGAAATCCAATTTTTGTGGTGTAGAGGACGTCGTGCTCGTTCCAGAAAGTCCAACTTTGTGAAAATCGAAGCTCAGAGTCAAAAGTTATGGCCGTTTGAAGTTCACGGGTCAACGTTGACTTTTCTTCCTTGCCTTTGGCCATTTCGGCTTTTCATGTCCCGCACGTCCCTCACGCACTTTTGTCCCGGATGTCCGGACAAAAATCTCTCGAAGCGCCAAAATGGACCGTCTTTCGGCGAATCGGCCGGTTTGCATCCGCGTGTACTTTTGTCTCGGATGTCCCAAACCACGCGAAAACAAAACTTGACAATTTTTTCAACTTTCGGCCATTTCAGCTTTTCGCATCCCGACGTCCCAATTGTCCCGCGGACCGCCTGGGACAAAAATGTCTGACTTAGCTGATTTTCTTTATTTTTTTTCGGCCCCAAGCTTGGTGCACGGCGAACCTCGATCGACGACCGAACCCTTCGGACCCAAAATGCTTTAAAACAGTCCTGCAACCTCATTTTTGCATTTTTTCCATTTATTCCAACTCGTTGGGATTTCTTCTTGGATGGGAGAGTTAGAGAGAAGCGAGGTACCCCAAAAACATGATTTTTGCCTTGAATCAATCTCTTGAATGTTATCAAAATTACCTTGAGGGGTGATTTTGGATAACAATTCCATAATGAGAATTTTTACCCTGCAAGGCGGGTAAGAAATTCCCACTTACGCTTGCCTCTAAGTTTTCCATTGTGACTTAAGTGACGTTGCTTCTATGGGAAAAGGCTAGCCAGAAGAGGCTTTTTGTGCACGAATTCGTCTTTTCCAAAAGAACCGGACATCAATGGTGAATTCCTTCCAGACAACGTACATATGTGATCTCCGGATACTCCAGCCAAGAATCAAGCCAAGCTGGCAAAGGAATTGATCTAGAGAAATTTCACTGAGAAAATGAAACGGGAAAAACACAAAAACACAAAATGTTAACATAAGTTACAAATAAAGCCCAAGATTCATTCCTGGTTAAAACCCTACTGGTATACTGGAATAATGATATATACGATCACAACAGGGTTAAACCAGAGCGCAAATTGCCTCAAACGAGGCTCAAAATAATTAAATACAAATTTTCCACAGGCAAATCCTGACGACATAATATAAAAATTTTAGGCATCTGGGTATTTGGTGAAAATGGATAATATGGCTCCTTGGGAATATCTCGACACATTACAGGAACTTTCTGGCAATAAAAACACAAAACAACCCATTATTTTAAAAGTATGAATTTTTTTTCGGATAGGGTAGTCTCAGATTTCAGGATGAAATTTAGAGACACCATCGGCAAATCTGTGGACATCTTTTATTCTATTAGAATGATAAGGGAAAAGATGAGATCCCAACATCTCTGGTTTCGTATCTTATCTTTTGGGCACGGGGTCAGGCAAACAAAAACAACACAACACAAAAACAAAACAAGGAAATACAAACAAAGTTTTATTTATATACATACAGAGTTTTACCCTACTTTTTTATGTTCGAAAAGATTTAGATGTTTCCGTTGAAAAGGCGGTGGTAACTCAATTCCATCCCGGTAGGAAATTTAGAAAGTATCCATTCTGCAGCGCTTTTGATCACGAAGGGCCCTTTCCAGAGTGAATCAAATTTGTCGTGTATGCCCTTTGGTTCATATCTCTTGTCCCACTAGAGTACCCAATCTCCGATCTCAAACTTCCTTTCTCTGGCCTTCTTGTCAAGTACTCTGGGCAAGTCCTTATCAACTTCATCTGGTGGTGGCTCATCCTTTCTTCTTTCTGTAGTGGGTAGGTCTGCATCAACTTGATCTATTCCTAGATTTATTTGCTACATTTCTGAGGAAGAACTATCACCATATTCTTTGTTCTTCTTCAAGAACTGATCATGCTTATTGAAAGTCTCTACTAAGGAAACTAAATCCTTGGGGATTTTGTTACCTTTTGGTTGGACTACTCCACTACTGTCATCATATTCTGGATCAACTTTTCCTTTGACTATTTTTTGTGGTGGTGATTCACTCCCTTCAACATGCAGACATGCAGATGTTTGTTCAGGGATTTTGGGGTGGTAGACCATCTCCACTTTATAGTTTCCTTGTCTGAATATGGACAGGTGGTCTATTCGGATTCAATAGTGCAGCCGTGACTACCAAAGAATCTACCTTGGAGTTCTGATTGGTTGAAATAAAGTCGATAGAAAAAGCTGCAAAATCGAATGTGGCAGAAAGTACTCTATCTTTGTAATGCTCCATCTTATCTCTTTTGACTTGAATTTACCCTCGAACTTGCTTTACTAGCAGTTCAACATCTCCTTGGGCTTTGAGGAGTCTTACTTCTTTCTTTCGGCTTGCTCCATTCCTAAGCAAGAATGCTTCATACTCCCCGTATTATTGGTGTTCTCGAACATCACTTATGGGAGTATGGAAATATCTCATGATCTAGAGATATTAGTAAAGTGCCGACTCTTGATCCAAAAGAACAACATGTGCCTTTAAACTCCAGAGTCCAAATTTTTTCTTCTTCTTTTGCTGGCTCTAGCTCTGGTCAAAGTTTTAGCTCTGGAATGTCTTTATCCGTTTCCAAGAAATAGACCCCACGGTTAGATCCCTGAAAAAGAATATGAGATCTAGGATCCTCAGATTTTGTAACCGTGTACTGGACTTCTTTTCCGGCTCTAGCTTATGGTTAAGCCCTTTGATAGGAATATGTGCATAAGACCAATCCATCTTTACTTCTCCACCCAGTTCTTTACAGAAGTTTTTGCTCAGCAACATCTTGTAGGAGATAGGAATATCTGTAACTAGAATGGTCATCTTTAATCTTTTGTCAGGAAAAGCTGCTAGAACAGCTTGTGTATCTTTGATTTGTCCGATTAAAGGGACTTGTCTCTCCATGGAATAACACCTTTTTATGGTCTTTGTCAAGGTAAGCCCAAGATCATCTACAACTTTAGCTAGCATGACATTGTCGGATGTACCGAATCTAAAATTCAATTGTTTAACTTGAAACCATTCAAAGCAATAGGAAACATAGAATGGTTCTACTCTTCCGAGAAGATGGTGAGGATTTAACAAGCTGCGGTGTTGTTACGAGGAGGAGTATCCTTGGGCTTAGGCAAAAGGTCTTTTGATGTATTAGATTGTCCCGGTGATTGTACATATTTGACTAGCCTATTTAAGCGCTCGGAAAAGCTCTCGGGCATTTGGATTCGACATTTGAACTTTAGTTTTCTTGGCATGATCAATAATGTCAAAAGAAGAAATAGATTCAGATACCTGAGCCGCTTTCTGTGGTTGAGATGAAGAACTTGCATGCTTACTTCTAGGAGCTAAGGAAGAAGGCAAAGGGATGCCCCTTCTTTGTTCGTCAGCTAATGCCTCAGCTTGGTGAGTTTGTGATCTTGTAAGTACTGCATATGTATGACCATGATCATCTTCATGAAGTTTCTCATCGTCATGTTCAAATTTGTAGTTCGGAGTAATTAATGTTGGATTTTCCGGCCAAGAACTACAAAAACATCATCCTCGAGTTGATCAAAGCATCACTTCAGGTCTTCTTCATTCATCTCCATGTTGTTTCTTGAGTGTAGGCTTCAATTGCTAATCTTTGGGAATTAGCAATGTGGTTCCGATTGTTGTTGGAATTCGAAGCGGGGGCAATATTGTTTCTTTGAGCCATTTGAGCCATTTGTTTCTTCATCTCGTATCATCTCATTTGCTAACTTTTATAGTAGTGAATCGAAGTAAGTAGTAAGAGAGGATGAACTTTCATTTCTAAGTGCTTTGCTCTTTATCTTTCCAAACCATGATGAGGTTGTCTTCAATTTCAATCGCCATGTTTTGAGTCGCTAACAAATCAATAGACGTGCTCTTCACGGTTGATAGATTACTTTAGGAAGACAAGCATTGATGAAGAATACTTTTTGATTCTCGTCATTCAGAGAAGCAGAAGCTAGAATTTTATACAACAATCTTTGGAATTTTGTAATAAAATCCCGCATGTGTTCATGTGGTTCCTTCTTTAGCTGAGTCAGTTGGGTTATCAAGGTGCTGAAATCTTTGGCTGCCTTGAATCTTTTCAGAACACATCCCACATAGTAGCCCAGTTGGTTATGGTGCCAGGAGCTAGTCGGTAGAACCATTCTCCAGCCAAGTCATGTAGAGTCTCTATGAAGAGTCTAACAGATACATCTTCATGTTCGACTGCAAGAACTCTACAGGATATGAAAAATGTATCCAAGTGGTCATCTGGACTTTTCTTTCCATCTCTAAAGAATTTCAAAAATTCTTTCTTGTCCCTTTAGGTAGATCATGCATAGGAGGAGTCAGATTCAAAGGTCCAAAGGTTGCACCCCATGGAACAGGTGCTGCAGGGTCAAGTGGTTGATTTTGCATCATGAAAGGAGCACGTCTTCCTTAAGAATAGACTTGATGAATAATTCCAGCTTGGATTATGCTGAAGATGATCTCGATCTGGATGTGTTTGCACTCTTCTTCTGGTGAGAGAGGCTGGATCTACGCTTTCTAACTTGAGAAAGCTGGTTTGATAATTTGTGTTGTTCCCGGTGGAGTCACAAAAAGCTGTTGACTAAATTTTCTGCATTGCATAAAACCTAGGTAGTCATGAGATAAATCTCCCTCATTTACTGGTGAGGCTCCCATGTTAGATTTGTCAATTAAAATATGCTAGTATCTATATGGGGTTTTACTTTAACTGTTCAGCTCATGAACCATAGTTGTACAGTTCTGCAGCAAGTAAGCAATTGTTTAAGAAAGGAAATATTTATAGAAGAAGGGAATTATATAAACATAGAGAAGAAATGGGGAAGATGTGCATCCCAATCAATAGATAACAGAGTTGATTACATGCACATAGAAGAAACCAATAGATATCAACACATAATTATAAGCAAAGGCAGCTCTAGATCTAGATCTAAAATAACACAAAGTTTATTAAAAGATCTAAGATATAAAAGCTAGAAACACAATACACCGTGACACAAAGTTCTCTGAAAATCTGCTCCTGTATATTCCTTTGCTTCAAGTGGCTCTCAAGGGTTTCAGCACAAAGTCTGGAACACAAGAATGTTGCTTACAAATTCGATAATCAACTTTGAAGGTTCTTCCTCTACTTATAGAATTCAAATGGGTAATTACAAGTCGGAAGCTTTTAGTTGAAGTGACACATGTGGAAGTCGAAAAGAAACAACCGATAATCTCCCTCTTGGAATTCCTCTTTCGCATGACATGTATGATTTGCAACTAAAAATATAACCTTCTATTTTACACGTCTACCACCTATCTCCAAGTAGTTGACTTCTTCAAGTAATGGCTTTTAAACCAATCACTTAAGTTGTATAATTTAATTGATCACTCAATTACTTTGTTGGAGGAAAGAAGATGGAAGAGGAAAGTTGCGAGTCTTGTCCCTTTTCATGTCTCGTCACGGTGATTCTTTTGCCTTTGATTCTCACCAATCTGGATCTGGGAGTAGGCTGGATCTCGGGAGCAAGCTAGATCTGGGAATGATTGGATCGGAAACAACAAGCTAGATTTGGAAGCGAAAGCTGGATCTGGAAGTGGCTGGAATTTTGCCTTCGCCTTGTCTTCTCTTTTATCCTTGAAGCTTTTGCAGTTCTTTTCTGTACATGCATCAGTGCAATGTCTGCTGTAAATAACTCATCATTTTTATTTTTAATTGCATATGAGCAATTAAAAATTCTTGAAAGCACTCCGGGTGAATGTAACTTTAATGAAGGCTTCAACTGAAAAATTGGAAGCACATGCACAAGATCCTGGAAGAAATTTTCCACGCACTGACTTCTACACGGGCTGCATCAGAAACAAGAGGATGAAGCCTTTGTGCCGGAAGCTTTTGCAATTATGAGATATGGATTTGGATCTGGGCCTATTGACTTCAGAAAATCTAGAAGCTACGCATGATTCCGCTAAGCTTTCTCTTTCATCCCGCTTTGCCATGGCTGGAGCAATCTTTGTCTGAACAATTCTTTTTCTTCTTACTCTAGAAATTCTTCAAAATTGGTGCAGATCTGGATAATTCTTCAGATTCGGAGGATATATTCAATGTATTGGACATTGATTTAAGCTCCTTTTCTTTTGTAAAGCACCTGTAATGAATTCCTACAATTAATTCAGACAAAGATGGCAACCGGACCATGAACAGTGGATTTTAATCATAAAAATCTACATAATTCAAGCCTGCTGCCCCAAAAATTGATGTTTTATTTGCATGCAAAGCAAGCATGAATTTTACCAACTTCACCTGAGCACCTGTATCACTTATGCAAACAATTATCCAGACACAAATCAACCTCCTTCAACCTGTGCACCAATTCTAGAAGCTTTCAACATTAATTTCACCTTCTTTTGAGCAAAAATCCTCTTCAAATGGGGCACACTTTTCCTC
The DNA here is from genome assembly GCA_018340775.1 of Taxus wallichiana var. yunnanensis. NCBI lineage: Eukaryota > Viridiplantae > Streptophyta > Pinopsida > Cupressales > Taxaceae > Taxus > Taxus wallichiana. Next base: position 713,633,313 of record CM031234.1, on the reverse strand, counting down.
TGGGCTGCACTTCTCTGCCTGTGAATTAATTAATTCATCCTTATGGCAGCCCCTGCTTATATAATCCTTATGATTCTATAATTAATTAATGCCTTTCCTATTACTGGCAATTAATTAATTAATTAATAAGCTTCACTCTTCAAATGGGGCGCCTATTTTGTGCATGCTTATGGCTGCCATTAAATAAAATAAATTTATTTAATTTTAGACTTCTGCTTCCACTTAACTCAAGCCTCACAGTATGCTTTGACCTTAGCCACTGAAAATAGGAATTAATTTAATCATTTAATACTTAAAAAATATTATTTATCTCCCAAAAGGGGCGCACTTTTTGACATATAGGGGCTGCATTAAATAAATATTATTTATTTAATTTTAGAACAATCTATTTTCAACCTCCTTTTGTCCATTTACCTCTGTTGACTTTTCCACAAGTCTGGGCGCCAAAATTGGGTGAATAACTATTAACAAATATTTATTAAATGCATTTAGTATTCACCCAAGGTGGGTCGCACTTTTGGAATAAAGAATTTCTATTTTTAAAATTCGGATGTCAATGGGATTATTTACCTGCAAGGCATCCTGAAAATTCCATGATTCACTTAAGTCGTTTGACTTTCATAATGAGATTATTTACCCTACAAGGTAGGCAATGAAATCCATGAATCACTTAAGTGATTTTTTTTATTCCTGATGGGAATTTTTACCCTGCAAGGCAGGTAAGAAATTCCCGCTTGCCTGCTGCCTCTAATTTTTCCATTGTGACTTAAGTGACGTTGCTTCCATGGGAAAAAGTACCTGCTAGGTAGGTACAAAATTCCCACTTGCCTGCTGCTTCCAAAATCCCATGATCCACTTCAAACCCTCTTTTTCCAAAAATGCGGCCAGCCCAGAAGAGGCTTTTTGGTGCACGACTTCATCTTTTCCCAGAGAACCAGACCTCGATGGCAAATTCCTTTTGGCACAACATGCGTATGTGATCTCTAGATACTCCAGGCCAAGAATCAGGCCAAACCGACAAAGGAATTGATCCAGAGAAATTTCACAGAAAATGAAACGAGAAAAACACAAAAACACAAAATGTTGCCAGAAGTTACAAATAAAGCCCATGATTCATTCCTGGTTAAAATTCTACTGGTATACTAGAATAACAATATATACGATCATAACAGGGTTAAACTGGAGCACAAATTGCCTCAAACGGGGCTCAAAATAATTAAATACAAATTTCCCGCAGGCAAATCCCGACGACAAAATATAACAATTTTAGGCATCTGGGTATTTGGCGAAAATGGATAATATGGCTCCTTGGGAATATCTCGACACATTATAGGAACTTTCTGGCAATAAAAACACAAAACGACCCATTATTTTAAAAGTACGAATTTTTTTCGGATAGGGTAGTCTCAGATTTTAGGATGAAATCTGGGGACACCATAGTAAATGCACACTATAGTTATTCCTTCATACCTATTGAAATCCTCCAAAACACTTACACAACTTGGAAAAAATTCATTACACACGATTCAAATTTCTTATAATTTTTGCATGTGATAGAGGTAGGGATATTCCCCCTTCAACCTTTTATCAACCACATCTACATACAACTTCTACCAAGAAAACTAAAAGTTAATTAATCCCAAGGCTTCCATCATACACAACCTATAGTCTAAATATGAGTTGCTTATACGAACAAGGGTATTGGAACTTTCATATCAACTTAGAATAAATACCAAGAAGAGCTTATTAACAGTCCCATAATTGAGCCACTCATGCATTGAAAAGAGGAATCATTTATCCTTAATACAAAACTTATATATACTCCTATAGAGACAAGATAAGCACACAATAAAAATATATGCATATATTTCACTATAAGTCTTTATACAAAATAATTAGTCCCTCTTCACTCCATAGTTCTCTCCATCCTCTACACGAGGAATGAATCCCAATTCACTAACTCACCCTCATATATTATAATTCTTCTTCCATGTACCTATTCCTTGTGAATTCCTAAGCGCCCTTTTGTGACCCTTGAACTTTCCTTTAGCTTCTAGATGCATAATTGCCACTTTTACACTAACTCAAGCATTTTTAATGATTCACTCCCACATAAAGATTCATTACACACTCTAATACTCAAAAAAACACTCACTACCTTCAATCAACACCTAATCAATCTCTAAAACATGACTTAGACAATTAATTCCCTCATTAAAATTTGAATTTACATTTAGGAGGGAAAACTTCCAATTTGAAATTTTGAATCACTCACCCACTCAAGACTCCCTCTCATGACTCCACACATTCTAAAATCTCAACTTAACTTCATAGCCTTGAAAATTTTGCATTTGAAATGTCTTCTTGATGATGCTCCCTGCATCACAAGGTAATAAAAAGCTTTTCAATAGGAGTGTTTAAGCTCGTAAGGGAGTAACGTACATCTAATATAGTAGATATCTCTTTCATGGTTGGTATCATCATATTGTGCTAATAAGCTACCAAGGGTATGTCTAGTAGCTGAAATATACAATAGTAATGGTTTCTAGATATATAAGTAGGGGATTGTGTAAGTAGTGTTTAATATAATCGAATGCTTGTTGGAAAGTAACATCCTAGTTGAATGTAATATCTTTATTTAAAATCCGCATGAAAGGTTGGGTCTTGTTAGCCAACTGACCCATAAAGAAATGAATGGTTTGAATTTTACCTTAGAAGGACCGTAATCGCTTGAGATTTCGAGGTGGTGGCATGTGAACAATAAATTGGATATTTTTAAGGTCAACCTCTATTCTATGGTTAGAGATGATACACCCTAGTCATTTACCAGAGGTGACACCAAAGACACACTTATGTGGGTTTAAATGAAAATTGTATAATCATAACCACTCAAAGATGAGGTGAAGATTTTTGCTAGTGTAAGATATTATTTATCCTTTTATTTGTTTATTAGGATAATTCTTGCAATTGGGTTATTCATATACTTGTGGGTTAGCTTGTTTAGGTGAATTAGTTGTGTGGAGTTAGCTTACCGCATTGTTTTGAGTTAGCTTACTTATGTGGAGTTAGCTTGATAGTCTTGTGGAGTTAGCTTAACTACCAATATCGAGTTAGTGAGAGTTCTTATCCACCGATCTAGGTAGTAGTATGATGGATTTTCATATATGATATTTCAACTCTTTGTTTGTAAATCCTTTGGTAAGGTTATTCGGTGAATTTATTTAAATTTATTAAATGTGGTGAGCTATTATCATCGAGATACTTGTAACTTAGAACAATCTTCTTATTGTTCCTTTCATAAGTATCAGAGCGATAGATGATGTACACATTCATCTCGTAATTGTTTTTACAAGTGAGAGCTTTATAGGGAACCATCGAGATCCAACTGGTTCTAAAACCCTAGTTTGACCGTAAACTTGACCACTACAGATGATAGGTAGTTTTGAAGGTGTCTATTTTTACAGAGATGGTGAAGGGTATAAAATCTCATACAGATCCAAATGAAGCTTAAAAAGAACCTTATCACTTGGTCACGTGGGAGGTCAAATGAGTGCTTAACAAGGGTAGCCCCATGTAATTTTTTTTTTTGTTTGAAAAAGGTACAAAAATTGTTTTTACTGTGTTTTTGCAACAACAAACAATATTTTTAAAACAAAAAAATTATATGGACCATTAATGATGGGAAATTGTTTCGTTAATAAATTTTGACCAATGAACTCAAAATTAAGTGTCATCTTTTGTAAAAGTTCATATTTTTTAATTTCCCATGCATTGATACCATTTATTTTATAAAACACACTACTTTATAAATTACTAAAATTTGGGGGGTGTTGTACTCACACACAAATGCATTTTCGGTTGATCCCAGTGTCATGTTGCATTCTTGCATCTATCATGGATTCTAAGAACGAGATACTTTTCTATGAAGTGTGTGGACTTGAGGAGGAAATAATAAAGTTTTTAGAAGAAATCAAGTCTATTAAGAATCAAAATCACTTCTACATAACCTCATTCACAACAAAGATGACCTCATTCACTCCTGAAGCAAAAATTTCTCACTTACAACATCATCCTCACATTTTGGACTCTTATTCCCATGCTCCTAGTCCACTTGCGATTCATGCTCCCATAGCTACCGACCTTGATTTGTCATTTTATAAGCCTATTTCTACTTCGATGCTTCGAGATTATTTCCCTTTGTACTATATGTTCTACTTCCACACATATACCTATTGCAGTAACACATTTTGTGTATCCCACTTCTACTCACATGCATGGCTCTTTTGAGAAGCATATCATTGTATTCGGTTCTCACAAGTTCCATTATATGGGTTTCACTGTCAGATGTATTAACAAACATTCACAGGGTATTGCTTCCCATGTTCCCCCTGTTAAGTTTCATTCTCTCCATGACATTGGTTTTCAAGTAGGTACTTTGTTGGGATCACACATTGATTGAGATCCTATTTTTGTATCCTCAACTCTTTTCAAGGATCATGAGATACATATGAGTTCTCGTACCTTCACTTGGGCTTGACAGACTTGAGATTTTAGATGTCGGACATGATCAAATTGACACATATTATGATGTTCCTTTACATGACCTCGTTGTGCATTTCACACTAAATCATATGTAGAAATCTTCATCATTCATCTGTGTTGATTAGGGGTGGATTTCTGATCACTCGTGTGGTGACATATGCATCCATTGAGAGGACTCTACAGAGTTACTCCTCCACCTTTTAGCTTCTTACTCCACTTTCTATACCATCTACATTATAATGCTCCTTGTTTTGAGCAATTTTCTTTAGTAGGTGTAGTATATCTCTCTTATTTGTTGAGAAATTTTTAATTTGTGTTTTTGTCATTTTTGGCATGTAGATAGTCTCTCTTATGGGGAGCTATTCGGTGAAGCCCAATGTTAATTTTTTCATTTCTTGAGTTGTTTTTGATAACTCATACATATTTATAGTGTCACTCCACCCATTTAGCAGTATGGGAGGGTGTGGTGTTGATCATGCTTCTTTGGGTCTTGTGTCCTTTCCTTGTTTCCTTGGTTGTTCTTGGATCGTGGCACTCCTATTACTTTTGATTTTGTGTCCTTGATTTGTTTCCTTTGTTGAAATTAGATCATGACACACCTATTTATAGAATTTGATCGAATTACGTTTGGTGTTTTTTTACACTTTTGACATTACTCCATTGATAGTCTCCTTGTATGGAGCTATTATGGTGCAACCTAGTGTTAGTTATTTTTGAGATTTGTGATCGAAAGCAGTGAATTCAAATCATGGTACACACCAAACTTCTTCAACATTGTATCATTTTTCGAGCCGAGCTTCTTGGGATGCCTCTGCAACTAGTTTCCACTCTCTACTTTGTTGTTATTAGTTTTGGGTACCTTGCGGTGATTTTTAATCCGAGGTCCATATGTTTTCCAGGTTATTGTACATGGGTACCTCATCAAGCCTTGTTTCTGGGACCCACCTTATTTTCCACCCACCTAAGCTATGCTTACATGGGGTGTTAGTGTAGGTTATTATTTATCCTTTTATTTGTTTATTAAGATAATTATTGCACTTGGGTTATCCCTACACTTGTTGGGTTATCTTGCTTAGCTGTACTAGTTGTGTGGAGTTAGCCTACCAATTGTGTTGAGTTAGTTTACTTGTTGTGTGGAGTTAGCTTGCTAGTCTTGTGGAGTTAGCTTAACTACTAGTATTAGTTAGTGGGAGTTCTTCACCACTGATCTAGGTAGTAGTTGCACTTCCCTCCTCCTATATGTACATCCTGATTATTGAGTTAATTAATGACATTATGATGGATTTCCATATATGATATTTCAACTCTTTGTTTGTAAATCCTTTTGTAAGGTTATTCTGGTGAATTTATTTCATCCTAGTAAATGTGGCCTATTATTATCATTTAAGATATTTGCGGCTTAGAACAATCTTCTTATCATTCCTTTGATTCTAGGAATGGTTACATCGATGGGTGGATTTTGTGATTAGATCATCAACATAGTCTTCTACAATATCGTGAATGTTATTCATGAAAGATGTGGGTCATAGAGCATTACTAAGTAGTGCCAACAATCTTTAACTCAAAAGGCACGATTGTGTAACAAAATTTACCCTAGGGGGTTATAAAAGATGTTTTTTCTTGGTCGATTGTGGTTGATTTTGATTTGGTTGTATCTAGCACAACCATCCATAATAGATAACATGTCATATCCAACAATTGAGTCAATAATGTAATGAAATTACTTTTATAATTCAGATTATGAGCCACAATAGAACACCAAATAACATAATATTTCAGAATAATGATCTCAATATGCAATTAGAATAGCTTCGCCACTTTGAGGGGGCAACCTCTAAACCATATAATAAGACTCAAATGCTCAAATGATGATAAAATACTACCTACAATCCCCTATATATACTATTCATATGCTATGGCCATCACCAAGGCTGACCTATTAAGCATGAGAAAGTATAAATAATATAATAAAATGATATGGTAAGCCACAAGTTAGCTACTCATATCCTAATAAAAGCAATAGGTTAAGAGAATAACATGCCCTTCCCCTTCAAACCAACGTTGTTCTCAATGTTGAATAATCCTGGATGTTGCTGTAGAAAACCTTCATCCTCCCAGGTTGCATCTTCTATGCTCGATTCTTCCACTTGATATTCCTTAATGTCTCTCAGGTTGTCAACCTCTTAGTACGTGTTTGCAGAATCTTCTCGGCTCCAAAATGATTCTTCCTTCCTCGTCCAATTTTGGTAACTTTGTCTCGGGCTTCAAATTTCTATCCGATAACCTTCTTCGGGCATGAAACATGGAATCTTTGGGTGTATGTGTGAAGATGGAGGCAACTCTAGTTTATAAGCAACGCCGCCAATTTTTTCGTAGAACTTGATAAGGGCCATAATATTTAGGAGCAAGTTTGTTGTTCTTTTTCTATTACTTTAGGGACATTTGTTTGTAAGACTGGAGACATATAAAAACCTAGTCACCAATTTCAAAATGTCTTTCACTACGGTGTTGATATGCTTGTTGTTTCATCCTATTTTGTGCTAATGTTAAATTCTCCTTCAAAGTAGCTAAAACCAGCTGTTGATGTTGAATGTGTTCCTCAACATCTCTGACCTTAGTTTACACCCTCAAGGAGGAAGCGATAGAAGGTGGATGGTAACCATATAATGCTAAAATGGGGTCATTTGAGAAGAGGTATGAAAAGATGTGTTATACCACCATTCTGCAAGTGGTAGCCATTTAATCCACCTTTCCTGCTTATCTGATACAAAACAACGTAGATACCCCTCTAAGCATTTGTTGACCACTTCCATTTTCCCATCAGTTTGAGGATGATAAGATGAATTGTGAGCTATCTGAGTACCCAAACATGAAAATAATTCATCTAAAAATTACTTGTGAAAATAGGATCACGATCACTTACAATTATCTTTGGGGTTCCATGTAGCCTTTGAACTGTCTCCAAAAAAATAGCTGCGACTATACTGGCTGCAAATGGATGTGATAGGGCACAAAAATGGGCATATTTTGTGAGCCTATCCACAATCACAAAAATAACATTCTTACCCTTTGAATAAGGCAATCCGGTGATGAAATCCATGGAGACCTCCTCCCATCTCTGGCTAGGAATTGGTAAGGGTTGCAACAAACTTGGTGTCTTAATTGTTTCCCCTTTGTTTTGTTGGCACACTAAACACTCTGATACAAACTTTTGTACATCCCCCTTGAGTCCTTCCTAAAAGAATTCTCTTTTTATTCTATGATATGTCTTCAAAAACCTAGAGTGTCCTCCAACAGGTGAGGCATGTAGCTCTACAAGAATCTTATGCTTCAACTCAGAATCTTTACTCAAGTATAACATGTCCTTATACCATAGGACATTACGTTTCCACTCAAATTTGTTAGATTTCATAGATCCTTGCTTGATATTATATATTAGAGATTGTGTATCCTTGTCTTGATCTCATTCCAATCTTGCTTCATCCACCCAATCATTGTCAACATGGACATTCCACATAGTAAGGCATCGGCAGATGTATCCCTTCTGGACAACGCATCAGCTACTACATTTTCTTTACCCTTTTGTATATGATTTCAAAATCATAACCCAACATTTTTGTTACCCACTTTTGTTGTTCCTCAGATGATAACCTTTGCTCCAAAAAGTTTTTGAGACTATCATGATCAGTTTTTACCTTGAAGTGTCTACCCATGAGATAGGGCCTCCATTGCTTGACCACATGAAGAATAGCCATCATTTCTTTCTTATAGATGAGTTTGAGCAGATGTTTTCCTTTGAATTAGTGACTCTAAAATTTAATTTTTGTCCTTCCTGCATTAGAATTGCTCCCAATCTTGACCCTCAAGCGTCACATTCAACAATGAAGGTTTTTGAGAAGATGGGAGTAGCCAAAACTGGGGTGCTACATATGGCTTCCTTCAGTTGCTCAAAGGATTTAGTGGCTATGTCTATCCAATGGAAGGCATCCTTCTTTAGTAATGCAGTGAGTGGGGTTGCTATTCTACCATATCCCCACACAAATCTTCTGTAGTACCCTGTTAGTCCTAGGAACCCACAAAGATTTTTGAGAGTTTTGGGCATTAGCCATTCCACCATAGCTTTGATCTTCTAAGGATCAACTTTGATGCCTTCATGGGATACAATGTGACCCAAATACTCTACCTATTTTACACCAAAATAAAATTTGGACAACTTTGCATAGAGAGTATGTTTCTCCAAAACTTCCAACACTTTATTTACATGTTGTAAGTTTTCTTCCCATGTCTTCTTGTAAATCAATATGTCATCAAAGAAAACTAATACAAATTTCCTTAAAAAGTCCTAAAAACAAAGTGTTCATCAAGCTTTGAAAGGTTGAGGGTGCATTTGTAAGACCAAAAGGCATTACCAAAAACTCATAATGACCCTCATGAGTCCTGAAAGCCGTTTTTATGAACATATTCCTCTATTATTATAATTTGATGGTACCTCAAACAAAGATCTAATTTTGTGAAATAAATAGCACCATGCAAATCATCAAGTAAATCATCAATTACTAGAATAGGAAACTTATCTTTGATGGTGTACTTGTTGAGTTATCGATAATCTGGACACATCCTCCATGTTTCATCCTTCTTACGTACCATGACCACTGGTGAAGAATATGCATTCGCTATGCTTGATGATACATGCCTTCAACATTTCCTGAACCATTTTCTCGATCTCACTTTTCTAGGAATATGGGTATCTGTATGGTCTGATGTTAGGTGTTTGGCTCCCTAGAATCAACTGAATGGCATGATCATGATCCCTAACTAGTGGTATTCCCTTTGGAATTGCATCAAAACAGATGAGTGAGCATCAACAATCTTTTGAAGATCGGGTGGCATTGAAGACTCTTGTATTTTGTACTTCTATGGAAAATAAATTTGCTATAAATCCATCTACTCCTTTTCTGAGAACCTTCTACATCTGATGAGAGATAATAATATGTGGAGACTTAGCTACCATCCCATTCAATTGTATTTTCCTTCCATTTGAATGAAATTGCATGAACAATTCTTGGAAATTCATCTCTATAGTACCTAAGGTTGTGAGCCATTGGACACCCAAAACAATATCTACCCCTCCCATAGAAATAACAAACATAGGTGAGTCTAACATGTAGTATCCCATGGAAAGCTTGATACTATGGCACTTTCCTATGCACTTGACTGTCCCACCATCCACAATCATAACTTGCATTTTTGGAGCTGGGTAAATAAAACAATTGAGGCGGGAAACTAACTTGCTATTTATGAAGTTATGAGTACTCCTCGAGTCAATCAACACCATCACCTTCCATTTTTTGAGATAGAAAATAACCTTGAGTTTTTGAGAACTACTAATACCGACAATGCATGGCAAGAAATTGTAGGTTGGTGATCCTGTACTTCATCTTCTACTGGTTCCTCAACCTCTCCTATAATTTCAGCGTCCTCATCATCCTCATTACCTCCGTCAATATAGAACAACTTCTTCTCGGTGCATTTATGTCCTGGTCCATATTTGCTATCACAATTAAAACATAATCCTTTTGCTCTCTTTTCTTCCATTTGTTGAGGAGTTAGTCTAATTGGCCTAGTAAATGAAGGGGAAGAGATACTACGGTCTCTGGTGTTAATGAAAGGTGACCTCCTACTACAAAGAACTTTTTCCTCTGCTCGAAGTGCCATGATAATAAAATTAGAAATCTTGAGTGGATTAAACATATGTACCTCATGCTCAATGTGATCCTTAAGACCCCCAAGAAACATGTCATTTAAATTCTCTTCTGGAATATTCTCCACCCTTAAGGATAGGTTCTAGAATTGATGCACAAAATCTTTGACTGATCCTGTTTGCCGTAAATTTTCTAATTGACTAAAGTAGTTCTTTGAAACACTAGAACTATAGTGCAATTGCAAACCCTCAGTAAAAATTATCTAAGTGACACCGAGACCATTCTTCTGCCTCGAGCACATAACCATCAATACCAAACAAATTGGTTTGGTTCAAGATATAGGGATGTCAATGACACCTTTGTCCCGATGGTGTTTGATGTAACTCAAAGAAGTTCTCCATTTGATTTATCCAATTCAGGAGATCCTTACCATCAACTTTGTGCATATCCAATTTTGGCATCATGTCCTTGTTAGGAAATTAGTGTTCATAGTGTGAACATATGGTTTGAATATTATTATTATTTAATATTTAAATAATATGTGAGTGTGCACAATTAGTTGTCATGCACAACTCATAGAGATAGGAATGTGTGAGAATATCTTGGGATTGGGAGTAAGACTAGGGAATAAAGGAGAGATATGAGGATAAAATGATAAGACTTGACTCCATGATTTTAGGAGCAAACAATTGTATAAAATGCCCTCTCATATTCAATAGAAATTGCTCCATTCTACTTTCATTTTCTCTGTATTTTCTATACTTTCCATTTCATGAGTTAATTTGATTTATTGTTGTTGAATTTATTTATGAAAATATAGAGATTTAGCATCATCTGGTATCAGAGCATGTTTCCTTCTGCAAGTGTAGAAGAAGAAGAAGAAGAATATGGTTGAAGGAATCTCATAAGAAAATTTCCAGCGAGACACATCACAAAAAAAGAACACAGTTTACTCATATGACATCCGATTGATGTCTCATTTTTTCTATGGAAAGATAAGAACAAGATGCATAATATTTTAGTTTACATCAGCTTCAGATTCGTCTTGTATCTATGTGTAAAATTCTGTGTAAGTTGAGTGAATTTTTTTGTTGTTTTTAAAACAAACGTTTGATAGATTGAATGTATCTAAAAAACCCAGATTTGAAATATTATGAAATTTTATTAGGTTTGTTTAGTTAATATCTGGAAAACTTATGTTAAAATTTTACAAAAACCAGTTTCTATTTTAAGAGAAAAGTGGAAATAAAAATAGGGATCTGAAAAAAGTGGTGCATAATACATTTATGTAATTTTTTAATTGGACGCATTTTCTCTTGCATGCAACGTCCATAGTTAGGGGGTGCATTATCGGTTGAATCGACACCCAGAAAAATTGTGTAATGAGCTTAAAAGCTACATTTGCTATGTAGCATCACCATGGAGGCTGGAGGTAACGAAGGAAGGAGGTTTTTAATGACCTCTTGTCAGGCAACATCGATGAGGCCACAATATTGTTTTGGTGACCATGTTTTTTTAGTTGTGTTTGGTGTGTTTAATTTCAACATGTGTGGTAGTAAATAAAGAATAGATGGATAATTCTTGTTCATAGTAAGGAACATATTTTCCTATATTTTGTTCTCTTTTGTAAATTGTGGATGAGGAAACATGTACGCTACTATGAAAGTGGTTGGTGGTCCACTAGAAAACCAATTTGAGAGTTTGTGAATCTCTTAGAAAATCACATACAAAGTGGTTAATGGTTCCACTAGAAAACCTATTGGAGTTGATGGTACTCTTTGAAAACCATCATATTGTAGAACATGAGCAGGTACTAGACATAACTCACCCATGTTCACACTAAGGGGGTGAATGTTAGGAAATTAATGTTCATAGTGTAAACATATGGTTTGAATATTATTATTATTTAATATTTAAATAATATCTCGAGTGTGCACAATTAGTTGTCATGCACAACTCATAGAGATAGGAATGTGTGAGAATATCTTAGGATTGGGAGTAAGATTAGGGAATAAAGGAGAGATATGGGTATAAAATGATAAGACTTGACTCCATGATTTTAGGAACAAGCAATTGTATAAAATGCCCTCTCATATTCAATAGAAATTTCTCCATTCTATTTTCATTTTGTCTATATTTTCTATACTTTCCATTTCATGAGTTAATTTGATTTATTGTTGTTGAATTTATTTATGCAAATCTAGAGATTTAACATCAGTTCCGTGGTTGCGAATAAGTTGGATTTCGATTGGAAATGGTAAAGTGATCCAACATGGTTATTTTGTCCATGATTTTGAATGAATATCCTCCTTGGTTGATATGGTGTGGATTTGGGCCATATTGTTTACCCTTTACATGTTGCATGATATCATCCAACCGATGATTGATTTGGTCTATGTCTCCTTTAGAGGTCATCTCGATCATTGTACATTTCACTCATACTCAAGTTGGCTCATCTTATGATCAACCGAGGTAAACCCTAGTTTGAGGAATATATATTTACCCCTTCGACTCCATCATCTCTTCAATCATTACCCCATTTTTATATGGGGTTTTACTTGGAGTAACTGGATTCTTTTTGCTCTTGTGGAAGGCCTCACCATGATGTCAAACCTTAGGGTTTAAGGTTTTGATACAAATTCAGCCAAACAGGAAAAAACATAGAGAATATACTAATACTATTTTTTGAGAGCTTTAAAGCGTAAAGAACTTGAAAATATTTCACAATTTTACACCCTAGGGAGGGATTTTATGAAAAGCCTAAATTTGTAATAACTTTTGCAAACTAAATTTAAAAAGTTTGAAATTTTTAGGGAACCTTACTTGAAATGTTTCACAACTCTGGTAAAAATATATTTCACCAATTCACCGTGTGGTTCACAATATATGGTGGAAAACAAAATTAGGGTTTTGCCCTAATTTTGGCCTGTGATCGTAGCTCGATACCACTTATAATGAAATTACTTGTATAATTCAGATTATAAGCCACAATAGAACACCAAATAACACAATATTTTAGAATAATGATCTCAATATGCAATTATAATAGCTTCGCCACTTCGAGGGGGAAACCTCCAAACCATATAATAAGACTTAAATGCTCAAATGATAATGAAATACTACGAACAATCCCCTATATATACTATTCATATGCTATGGCCATCACCAAGGATGACCTATTAAGCATGAGAAAGTATAAAGCATATAATAAAATGATATGGTAAGCCACAAGTCGGCTACTCGTATCCTAATACAAGAAATAGGTTAAGGCGTAGCACATAATCATGTCAATGTGTGGAAGTGGGAAATTGTCTTTAGGAAACCTAATTTAGGTATCAAAAGTTAGTGCAACAAAATCTTGCCATTATGTTTAGCTATAAGAACTATATTAGATACCCATTGGGGGTAACCAACAACATGAATAAATCCTACATTTAAGAGCCTCTAGATTTCATTTTTGACCAACAACACCACCATAGGGTGCCTTTTACAATTTTTGTATTGAATCGGTTTTCCGTTGCCATGTAATATGATGCTATGCATAAAAACAGATGGATCAATACAAAACATGTCATTGAAGGTCCAAGCAAAGAGGTCGAGAAATATTACAACACTTGTTATATATTAACCCTATATGTGTCACCGAGGGAAACGACAAAGTGAACTAAGTGAGGGTCGTAACTAGTGCCAAAGTTAAAAGACTTTTCTTCTTTATTCAATGGGGTGGAGATATCTTCAACATATGGTTAAGTATGAATGGTATCCAATGTATCAAGTTTTGTGTCGAAGATATTCCTTCCCGAAATACACATGAGGTGATAACATATGAGAAAACCTATTCTTATGGTAGAAGGGAGGGAGATCCTCATACACACCCTAAACTCAAGGAGGGATTCGTTCCTTGAGGAATGCATCCAAAAATGGGAGGTTAGGTGATGTGTTATCATCAATAAGATCTAGTCAAACAAGTGTAAGGGTGAGGTCGAGTATATAGTAAATACTTAAGGTAAAAGTTGATGTGATGTTGTAAGGAATGTTAGTACAAGTGAGGGCTTACACAAAGGGCATGAAAAATATCCAATTACTTCCTTAGAATATTTTGAATTTATTCTAAGAGGCTCATGAATGCCTTGGCAATGAAAACTAGGGCCATGTCCATTGAAATGATAGAATATTTTGAATTTATTCTAAGAGACTCATGAATGCCTTGGCAATGAAAACTAGGGCCATGTCCATTGAAATGATGTTGTAATAAATATTGGTAGCCTTTACCATGATCTTGATAAGAAGGGAGACAAATCCAAATGCGAGGGACAACCATCTAATTAGGATTTGTAACAACATAAAATCTGAAAGGAAAGAGATTTGTTTTGATGGTGTAAGTAGTACCTTGATAGGAAAATTTAAGACAATTATGAAGGGTGGAAGGCACCACATACATAATATGAATCCAAGGGATTCCTAATAACAAATTGTAACTTATATCATTGGAGTTGACATAAAAAATGATAGAGAGAGTGTGAGATCCTAAGGTAATGTGTAATATGATTTGGCCAAGGAGTTGACATGGTATATTATCAAAGCCACAAATACTAATAGTGGAGGAAGAAAAATCGGTTGTGGGGATTCCCAAATGATGTAAAAAGAGATATTCTAAATGTTGAGACTAGACCCATTATCGATAAGAACACATTTGATGAAAGTGTTACAAAGAATGAATTGTACATAAAGTGGGAGACTACTAATGTGAAAGAGATGGGTTCATCTTGAAATGAGAAAGTTTTAGGTAGCGTAGCCATTACATGTTCGGGGATGTGTCGGGATGATGACCGAGGTTAATGAGTATATATTTAAAGATGGGGTTATGCTCAAAATATCTAGCAAAGTTGACAAGAGAGGCATCCATTACAAAATTCAGTAGGAAAATAAGCATTCTTAGAAGAATCATATAAAAATGGGCCCTTAAGGTTTTAGGGCTTAGAGCTCACTTCTTGAAGAGCACTAGGGTTTGGAGGTTAGTAAGCCTAATACACAAGGAACTAAGGAGATCCTAGATTAGACTAAGGGTTCGATCAAAAGTGGGTTCACCAAAATGTTTACACCCTTTTTAGATTAAGACCAATATGTGTTTTTTTAATCTAAATTTGATTTAGTGAGGTCATATTTACACTAAATGGATGTAGGTTAGATATAAATGGTTATTTTGATTAATTAACTTCCAACATTAATTATACAATATCATAATAACGTTTTGAAGCATGAAATACAAGATATGAACTTGAAAATACAAGGGAATGAGTGCACTTAACTTGTTACATAGTATTATAGGAAGTTTTGGGACTGTGTAATGCTGAAACAAGGAGATATGAACCTGAAATTACTTCAAATTTGAGATTGCAACTAAAAACTATCTTGGGGCAGGACCATACCAATCTACCAGGACCGTATCATAGGGTTTTGACCTTTCTATATGGTCTTGGACTTAATCTATTTCTACTCTTACAAATTTTTGTGGTAGTTTCCTCCTTATATTTCTCTGTCGCTATCAAACCCTAATTGACAATCATGTAACGAGGCTCTATGAACATTCTAAACATCATATCAAACCCTAGCCATGGATGATATGATGTGGGCACTCCCATGTACCACTGATGTTGGCATCACTCTAAAGAGTCTTCAAACCACACTTTGTTCTCTCGCATAATAGGTGATGTCTAGATAGATCAAATAGATTTGGCACTTCTTTGACAAAACTTACTTTAACTTTGGATTTTGCTAAAATACTCAGAGGAGGCATGTTTGAGTTCTTGAAAATGAGAGAGGATGTTGTATTGACTGGTAAGAAGCTTTGGACATGATGTGGTTTTTTCCTAATGAATATAGATGTGTCATTATGAGATTGAAGGAGCCGTGAGTTACTTTTAAAAGTATAAGTAGTGAGTGTATCAATGCATTGCCATCAAATTTCGATGTTAGAAAATTAGGCAGCGTTTACTTGCTTATATAAGGCTCCGTAGATAAGTTATCTAATATAATCTAACCCTGGATGAAGCAGAAGACCCATCAAAAGATACAAATTTGAAAACAAAGTTGGAAGATATGTTGGTCCAAGATTGTGCAAGTCGTCGGGACCAGATATAAAATCTTGAAAAATAGTATGGCCCTTCACTAGGGTAGAAAATATGTTAGATGAAGTTTAGAACTTGTTACTTAATGTCATACTATGGATTTTATGCATTATGCTCTCAATTTTTTTGACATGGCGGTGTGCAAGGATAAAAAAGCTAAACAAGAGAACTCAGAGAAAGTTCTAAGTAGGAGTGGAGAGATGGTATTTATTATAACATGAGTGTATTGTCAAATCAAGTGCCGTCAAAGTGTAAATTGCCAAATTTGAGTTTCTATATATACCAATATCGATTGTGGATTTATTTAGCATAAGGATTTGTTAGAAATAAAACTTAGCTTAATTCATCATTAGTTTATATTTGAATAATGTAATAAGTTAAAGTAATTAATTTTTACTTTAACTTAAGTTACTAGGTGATAGTTGTCATTAGTTGTTAATGATAGTTTTCTATCCTTATTTTTACGGGAAGTTTCCAATTTTGCAATGTACCCCGATATTTCTTGGTAATAGCTTCTAGAGGTAGTTATGGGATATATATTATTTTTGCATATTGTTTAGCTTAAGTTGATACGATCCATTTTTCATGGATTCGATAGAAGATGTACAATGCCTATATACGCGTGCAACTCTCTCCTTTTTTATAATATTATTTATACTAGATTAAAAAAATTGCACATGTGTCATCCTATATCCGCAATTACATTTGGTATCAAAGCTGCATTTTGATTCGGGAGAGTGTTGTAAGATTTATGGAAGTTTTGGGAGACCTATAGAAAATTTATAGCTAGGAGGATCCATAAAAGATACAAGAATTTTCACAACCCCGCCTAAATCCACACCCATGTTCAAAGTTTGATTTGCAGCAGCAACCAATTTGAAGATTTCAAAAGTTACAGAAGCAAGAAATTTTTTAGTTGAAGAGCGTAATCATAAGCCTTGCAGACTTGGATGCAACTCCATTTCAAGAAAATGCGACATTGTTTTGAATTATTTCATTCTATTGATTTTTTTTTGTTAAATTTATTTTACCTCTCTATATAGATGTCTATTTAGAAATAACTAAATTTAACTCTCATTTCAATTTAGTGGGTTTACAATATAAAATAAGAGTAAAAATTGTGTGGTGGCCCGATATTTTCAAGATCCCCACGCAACTCATTTTTCTTGATCTTATTTCTACACATATGGACACTATTGAATTGATAGCTTAGTCGTACCTTGAAATGATTGAACTTTAGGTAGGTGAAGGAGTATCCTAGCTACTTGCTCAAGTACCACATAGTTGGTTGATAGGGGTGGTCAAGGGGAGGTCACATTTATCATCTCCTAGTTGTGTAGACAATATATGGAGGGAGTAGAGAGATTAGGAACAACAAGATGTAGAGATTACGGTGAAGACCTATGGTTCTGGAGGTAACGATAGGCCATTATGTAGGGGCACTGAGAAAGGCAACCTAAGTGAGGTGAGGAAAATGATTCCTTCACATTGACGATGTAGCCATAGGAGGAGATGAGTCTTCTAATGAGGAGAGTGAGGAGGAGAAGTAGGAGTAGGATCCATAGGCTCATAGAGAGGATGACCCTAACTAGTAGAGGGGTGACCTTAGTGAGTATTTCCTTGATTTATTTCCCTCTCTACTATATCTAGTTTGATTAGTCATTAGTATGATTTATCTAATTCATGTATGTGTTTCTTATGATTAGAGGCACTACCTCGAGAGTAGATGTTGTGTGTCTAGTTTACCGCATAACTCTACCCATGTGTACACAAAAATTTCACACCCAAGAAAGCGTCAATTAAGATTCACCACCCACATTTTCCTATCACACCAAGAATGACCCTATCATGCCCACCTAAAGAATGAGATAATGCAAGCTCCTATCATGTTTAACAAAGAAGGAAAAGAAATTCATGTGCATAAATTATATTAATAAGGAAAAGACATCAAAAGCATACATTCATGAATTAGAAATATTTACCCATAAGAATAAATAAACATAGTAACTCCATGCAAATCCTTCAAGATGATCATAAATTTATCGTCGATCAATAATCCTTTCTCTGTGTAGTCATCTCGGTATGTGTACTATAGGTTTTTATTCCACTACATGATTTTTTCTACACATATATTTATCTTTCTTAAGTGTCAATGAGATAGATGGAATCACAATTCTCCACCTTTTTAGATGGTGGTTACACTTCCCCATTTCCTATATATCTCTTAGTAAAGATATTTTCTAATGCATCCAATATATAACATATCTTTTGGCTCATATTTGGTTCTTCCCCCTCTCTCTCCCTCTGCCTCTCCCTCCCTCCCCCCTCTCTCTCGCAAATTTCTTGTCTTTTTGCATTCATATTTTATTGGTACTCAATCTTGGACCACATTCTCACATGGTGTCAGAGCTCATCTTGGTAATTGAATGTCATAGTTTTGTTGTGTTTATTTTGTTAGAATCTTAAGTTTTTAAATTTTTAATTGTAGATCCTTTGATATTTGAGTATGCTCTTCTCTTACATCTTTGAATGATCTAGAGAATAAAAAAGAGTGAATCAAATAAGTGGTTTTGAAAGACACCATTCATTTTATACATTCTCTAGTGAAACAAATTGTGTCATTGTGTCTAGATCGTGCCAAAACCCTATGATCGATAATAAAATTGAGTATGCTATGAAGTAGGTTAGATTTGGTCTTTTTTAGTTTTTAATGGTCGTATCTAAGATATTTGGTAGAATTTTATACCATACCAAAGTTTGAGTTTTGTAAGTTTATCCAAGTTTTTATTGAAAAGCGGTGGGTGTTTTTAGTTTATAAGATCTATTGGATGCATTATTTATCAAGGTTGGTCATTGTACCTACTTGAGTGTGGCTACTATATACTATACTTATTTTCATAACTACAATTAAGCATTGATTTGTGGCTAAACGTGTGCATTGAGTTGGTTGTTGGACAATTTTTTTCGTGGTGAAAGTGGAAACCTATTCATAGTCATAGTTGTATTATGGATGTAGTTGGGAGAAGGAATCCTTACCACTTTTTCATAGCCTTACCCTTGTCGGGAACAAAGGGATAAATATTATCAGAGATTATACATCCACCATATTATATATTATGAATGTATAATAATTTAGAATGAATTAAATTACATAATGAATTAGATATTAGATTGCATACATAAACATGAAAATAAATAAACACAAGACACAAGATTTAAGTAGGAAAACCTTTCGGTAAAAAACCCACTAAAATATCACTTATCTTTATTGATAATATGTATTTCACCTAGCACTCCCACTATTTCCTTGAATCCACATCAGTTACACCTTCAAAGAGGAATTATAAACTGTCATATACATTCACTCATGTGTAGAGATTAAACTTCACATCATTCACATCATGTATCCTTAATCTGATCACATATACATCTCGCTTCTATATGTTACTTTCTTGTTATGTATGTAACCAATATCAAATAGATCACCTTTATTTATATCAAAGCGGGTGGCTCTGTTTGGGTCACTCTTATATTTTAAATTTAAATACTTTTGTTGATGCAATATGTGGATCCACCATGCTTATGTTTTAAACATAAGTTATATGCCATGACCATTAGTCTTTGGCATGTTTCTATTAAGTCATTTTCCTACTTAATATTACAACTCCAACACCCCCTTAATGTTAAGTAGGAAACATGAAAAATTTCCTTTTTATAAAAAGGACTAACGATCCATAAATAGTCACATGAAGATTTAGGATAAAATGCAAATATATAAATCTTGTTTCAAATAACACCTATCAAGTAACATTTTTATACAAAATGAATTAAAATCCATGAATAATCTAAGTTATTTAGGCTAGTGTTGTCATGCATTTTTGCAAGCCCAAAAATTCGAAACTTGAGTCATGACAACTTAGCCACATAGCAAAAATTTACTCTAAATTTCCATGAATCCCTCGATGGTAAGTTTATCTCTTGTGTCATGCTCACCCCGAACTTGTAGGTACTCCAAATATACTGAATATGAATGTTAAAATGATTAGATTGATGTTTCAAGGTCAGCAATTTCATTCAGTGAAGAGAAACCACGACTAGCTCTCCGACAGGCTCAAAAAGGTCAATTTTGTCCATTTCAAGGTAGGAGTGCATTCTCCAGGGAGGGTTTCAAGATCTCATGATCATCCGGAGGTGGTATTGGAGATTATTGAACATGTTGGAAGTGATTTAGGAAGATTTAGGAAATATTTGGATGTTTAGGGTCAACTGTAACAACAGGTTTTGTGTCTATGGAGTGTAGAGCTAATTTTGGAACCTAAACTTCACCAGATGATTTCGGGATCTCTGTAAGGATTTAGGAGGTAATAAAATAGGCATTGAAAATATGGAGGAATTATCTACATGGTGGAAGCTTCACATTCTTCAAAATATATGTTTATTTCTCAAGGCAACTCAATCTTGTCGGACACATCCTATTGTCCCAAAGAAAATGGGATTTCTTTGGAGTTTCAGGAAGATTCAGATTATTAAAATATCCCATTATTCTTAAAATTTCCTTGGGAGTAAAAATCATATAAACGTTCATGCTAAAATACCTTCTAGAGCTCTAGGAATCATTTCGTCAAGTTATCTCTTGTGGAGGTGTGTTGCTCATACTTAGCCAATTTTTTGGGTGACACATGTCATCTTCTGGTGAGGGAGAAATTTTGTGTTCCTCTTTTCCCTTTCCCAAGGGTACAAATGGGACATAAAAATTCACCCCACATCATCCCTCCTCTTTAGTCCTCCATATGATCCAGTTCAACCTGATAGAGTGCTAAACATGTCTTCTCCATCTCCCCACGCCGTGCCAGAGAGTGACACTTGGCATGATTTGGTGAGGGAAAATTTTATTTTCCTTCTTTTCCCCATTCCCAAGTGGACATAGGAGACAAAAATTGTGCCCAATCCTAGCCCCTCCTCAGGTTCTTCATGTGACCCAAATCTAGCTCCCAGGTGTCAAAGTCTATTTTTCTCCATCTCTCCATCCTTACACCACATAGTGAAACTTGTCCTCATCTAGTGAGGGAGAATTTTCTTGTCCTTCTTGTCAAAATTCCAAACAGGAAATTTTTTTATCCCCATATCCAAGCTTCCAAACTTTATTTTTAAAGTAGAAGCAACTTGCACATCAGTGAACAAAAACAACTGCCGGGTAGCCTAAAAAGACAAAATAACTAACTCCCAAGCTTATTTCTTCACCCATTTTGACCTTACATCCATTTTTGAAGCCATGAAAACTGAAAAATTTAGAACACATCAAAAATTCTGCCAAAATCATTTCATACCAGCCATGAATGCTAAAACGAAGCTTTTTCCATCACTCATCCATAATGTTAACTGTACCAAAATCTTCATTGATTTTTCTCCTCTCAAGATTCCCTATGATAACTGAAGCTTAAAGCCTAAATTAATGGATTCCATCACACATCGTAAGAGGTCTGAAAACCTCCATCCAACTAGCAGTGGAACATGACGAAAATTGGAGCACAAGATCGTAATGCGAATCAATTCGATGATGATGTTTTCATCAGAAATGAGACACATGTGGGTAAAAATTATAAAAATATAAAATTTTTAGTGCTACAACTTACTAAAAATATTAAACCTCTCAAAATTTCAAGCTCTAGTTACTCAACACATCCATAAATAGTGTGAATGACAAATAGGGTAAACCATGTAGTTTTCCCAAAAATAAAAAAATAAAAAGACAACTTAATAAAAATAGAAACTTGCTAAAAATGGTAAGGAATCATCAATGGAGTTGAATTGAGTGTCCCTGGGGATTTAAAAGATCAAATTTGAGTAAAATTTATGAAAAAAGTAGCTCTTGGTCCCACCTGCCAAAAATAGAAAGTTTCGGTTTTGGTGTAGAAAGTAGTAGTTGGCTCCATTTTCACTCATCTCGGTACTCTTTTCCATCCTCACATATTTTTAAGGTTGTATAGTAGATCAAAGAAGATAATTAACCCTTCAAAAGGATCCTAAAGCATCATCCTGATCACAACTGTGTCAAGGAACGAGATAGAGCATATCGAGGCACAATAGGTGAGAGTCAAAGACATTGTGTAGTTGGGAAGGATTTGAAAGGTGTTAAGAGCCCCATTGAAATCCAATATCATTAGAGGAGGTCATCATAGTCATAAGTAAATGAGTAACTCATCGAAGTATCTAAGCACAAGGTATGCAAACATCCCATGTCCGAGCTCATTAATTTACTCAAGCAACAAAGGCTAGAAAGGTTATCTTCACGTGTGGCATCGGTGTCCCTAGATTTTACCCGAAATTTGGGACTACCCTATTAAAAAAAATCGCACTTTTAAAATAATGGGTTGTTTTGTGTTTTTATTGCCAGAAATTTTCTATAATGTGTCAAGATATTCCCAAGGAGCCATATAAGCCCTTTTCGACAAATACCCAGATGCCTAAAATTGTTATATTCATTCTTTGGGATTTACTGCATGGGAAATTTGTATTTAATTATTTTGAGCCCGTTTGAGGCAATTTGTGCTCTAGTTTAACCCTGTTGTGATCGTACATATCATTATTCCCATATATCAAGTAGGGTTTTAACCAGGAATGAATCCTAGGCTTTATTTGTGACTTCTGGAAATGTTTTTGTGTTTTTTGTGTTTTCCCATTTCATTTTATATGAAATTTCTTTGGATCAATTCCTTTTCTAGTTTGGCCTGATTCTTGGCCTGAAGTATCTGGAGATCACATACGCACATTGTCTTTAGAAGCAATTCGCGATCAAAGGTCTGGTTCTCTTGGAAAAGACGAAGTCATGCACCAAAAAGCCTCTTTTGGGCTGGCCGCATTTTTGGAACAAGAGGAACGAGATTCTTGGAAGTAGCAGGCAGATGAGAATTTTGTACCTGCCTAGCAGGGTACTTTTTCCCATGGGAGCAATACCACTTAAGTCACAATGGGAAAATTAGGGCAACGGCGAGTGAAAATTTCTTACCTGCGTTGCCAGAGGTGAAAATTCCCATTGTGGAATAAAAGAAAAAATCATTTAAGGCATGAATGGGATTTTATTTCTGCCTTGTAGGGTAAATAATCCCATTATGTAAGTCAAACAACTTAAGTGAATCATGGGATTTTCAGGGCTGCCTTGCAAGGTAAATAATCCCATTGTCAATCGACTTTTAAAAATAGAATTCACCTGTGCCAAAAAGTGCAACCCACCTTGGGTGAATACTAATGCATTAAATAAATATTTGTTAATATTTATTCACCCAATTTGGCGCCTGTGTTTGTAGAAAAGTCAACAAAGGGAAGTGGACAAAAGGAAGTTGGAAATAGACAGTTCTAAAATTAAATAAATATTATTTATTTAATGCAACCCCTTCATGTCAAAAAGTGCGCCCCATTTGGGAGAGAAATAATACTTTTTAAAGTATTAAATGAATTAATTAATTCCTATTTTCAGTGGCTAAGGTCAAAGCATACTGTGAGGCTTGAGTTAATTGGAAGTAGAAGTCTAAAATTAAATAAATTTAATTTATTTAATGGCAGCCATGAGCATGCACAAAATAGGCGCCCCATTTGAAGAGTAAAGCTTATTAATTAATTAATTAATTGCCAGGAATAGGAAAGACATTAATTAATTATAGAATCATGAGGATTATATAAGTAGGGGCTGCCATAAGGATGAATTAATTAATTCACAAGCAGAGAAGTGCAGCCTAGAGGAAAATTGCGCCCATTCAAGAGGATTTTTGCTCAAGAAGAAGGTGTAATTAATGCTAAAAGCTTCCGGAATTGGTCGCACAAGTTGAAGGAGGTTGATTTGTGTTTGGATAATTGTTTGCATAAGTAATATAGGTGCTCAGGTGAAGTTGGTAAAATTCATGTTTGCTTTGCATGCAAATAAAACATCAAATTTGGGGCAAAGAGGCTTGAATTATGCAGATTTTTATGATTAAAATCCATTGTTCATGTTTCGGTTGCCATCTTTGTCTAAATTAATTGCAGGAATTCATTACAGGTGCTTTTATAAGAGAAAGGGAGCTTAAATCAATGTCCAATACATTGAATATATCCTTTGAATATGAAGAATTATCCATATCTGCACTTTGTTGTGAAGAATTTTGGCTAAATAAAGAGAAAAAGAATTGCTCGTATAAAGGAGATTCAGCCATGGAAAAGTGGGATGAAAAAGAAAGCTCAGCAGCATCATGCATTACTTCCACATTTGCTGACATCAGAGACACAGATCTAGATCCAGATCTCTAATTGCAAAAGCTTAAATGAAAAAGGCTTCATCCTCTTGTTTTGAATGCAACCCGTGAAAAACTCAGTGCATGGAAATTCCTTCCAGGATCTTGTGCATGTGCTTCTAATCTTCCAGTTGAATCCTTCATTGAAGTTGCATTCACCTAGAGTGCTTTCCAAAATTTTTAATTACTCATATGCAATTAAAAATAAAAAAGATGAGTTATTTTACGGACATTACAGCGATCGATGTATGTACAAGAGAAGAACTACAAAAGCTTCAAGGATAAAAGGGAAGACAAGGTGAAGGAAAAATTCCAGCCACTTGTAGATCCGACCTTGATTCCGGCCGCTTCCACGACACTTCCGAGATCCAAACCGCTACAGGACGCTTCCAGATCTAGCCATTTCCAGATCCAATATGGTGAGAATCAAGGGAAAAGAATCAACTACATGTAGAATATGAAAAGGACAAGGCTACAGACTTTCCTCTTTCTTCTTCTTTCTCTTATTTCCTCCGACAAAGTAATTGAGCGATCAATTAAATTATACAACTTAAGTGATTGGTTTAAAAGCCATTACTTGAAGAAGTCAACTACTTGGAGATAGGTGGCAGACGTGTAAAATAGAAGGTTCTATTTTCAGTTGCAAATCATGCATGTCATGCAAAGAGGAATTCTAGGAGGGAGATTGCCAGTTGTTTCCTTTCCGACTTCCACATGTGTCAGTTCAACTAAAAGCTTCCTATTTGTAATTTCCCCTCTACATGCTATAAGTAGAGGAAGAACCTACGGGTTAAAGATGAGAATTTGTAAGCAACATTCTTGTGTTCCAGACTTTGTGTTGAAACCCCTGATAGCCACTTGAAGCAAAGGAATATAAAGGAGCAGGTTTCGGAGAACTTTGTGTCACGGTGCAATTTTTTTCTAGCTTTCTATCTTAGATCTTTTAATAGACTTTGTGTTATTTTAGATCTAGATGTGAAGTGCATTTGCTTATAATTCTTTGTGTTGATATCTATTGGTTTCTTCTATGTGCATGCACTCAACTCTGTTATCTATTGATTGGGATGCACATCCTCCCCATTTCTTCCCTGTGTTTTACTATTTTTTTCCTCTATAAATATTTCCTTTCTTAAATAGCTGCTTACTTGCTGCAAAGCTATACAGCTATGGTTCATGAGCTGAATAGTTAAAGTAAAACCCCATATAGATACTAGCATATTTTATTGACAAATTTGACATGGGAGCCTCACCTGTAAATGAAGGAGATTTATCTCATGACTGCCTAGGTTTTCAGCTATGTAGAAAATCTAGCCAACAACATCATAAATGAAATAACAAGGAATCGACCTAATATCATTTTATGTCATAGTGTTATTAAAAACTTAATCAAACACTTGGTAGCATGGTCAATCCATTAAAGGAAGTCATCTAGCTCATTGGGAAAATTGGAAACATTGTGTCTCGAATCCATCATCTTCTCTCTGAAAAGAAAATCAAGTGAGCATCGTGAGTCAAGTAAAGGTGATCCATCACAACCTCCTTCTATTCAAGAACTCTTCATTGTCTTCATAAGTATCTAAGTGTGTCTTCCCCAATGATGGAGCTTTCCCACAATGAACAATAAGTAATCCCGCATCAACCAACATCATGTCAACTCCTGAAGAGCCATTCTCATGGATTCAAGAAGTGATTGAAATTGAGCCAAGGAAAAAAAAATCTACAATGCCCGACCTTAGATCTATCACAAAACCTTGAGGCATAGGAAGAGAAATAAGGCCTAGACAACTTCCCACTTCTTGATGAGTGCATTAGAAACCAATATGTGGAAGTTTCTTGACCTAAAAGTGTAAATCCTATTGAGGATATGGCTCCATTAGATTATGAGTTGATCTGCATCTCATTGGGTCAAGATATGCATGAGGGATTCTCTTATTTGTTCAAGGAATCCTCTTCCGTATTCTTTCTCGAAATGAAGAGTACAATTTTTTTTTGAGAAATTGGAGGAACATGTAAGAAATATCAGTTTTCACATTCAACCTTTCTTGGAGCCCAGTTCAATATATTATATTCCTATAGAATACATTCCTCCAATAGACAAATTTTACCTTAAGGTGATAAAGAAATCCAAAAGTTACATAATACAAGGGAAGGCTAATGAGATATGGATTGAGAGGATCACAAAGAAAGGTAAGACTTTGTTTCCTAAGGTCATATCTCTAATTGAGTATATTCTTGCCACTTTGTCGAGGTGAAGAAGGAAAGGGAGGAGATTGCAAAGGTGAAGATTCACTGGGATGAGGTTTTCCCACCTGTGTCCGAGATGAGCTCCCTCAATTCTCACACCCTCGTGAGTAAAAATGTGTTAGCATCACCGAGAACTTGTCTCCAATTTAGGTTCGCATATTCTAATTTTCAATTGAGAATGTAATTTTTCTATTTCATCCTAATCACTTAAGTGACCATTAGCTAAACATTGTAAGAGTCATTTTTCCAATGATAAGGAAAAGAATCACTTCCTAGGAATATGAATGGTCACGAGTGATGAGGATAGGTGAAGAGTCATGTGGGGGTAGATGAAAGGACAAATTGTAATGCTATAAATTGGAATGGCTTCTCCATTCCAAAGGGTTGGAAATTTTTGATTGAATGTATGTTGTTGAGAGTTCCACTTTTACATCAAGAAATAAAATCATGTCTGTCTAGTTCTTGTCTTATGTTCCTATACTCTCTCTTTCCAACTTTTCATTTGTGATAATCTTGTAAAACAAATAAATGTTTCCACACCTTTGATAAATGAATCAATGGAATTATGTGTCTATGGTTTGTTATGTCTTATCATGGTTTGCATTGTTGTGTTATTCTAATTGGATGTGGAATTACTCTGGTTATTGTGTGTGAACTTTGATAGTGCCCACTCACAATAGTAACCCTCTCTCTTTCCTAATTTATCTCCTTTATCCTTCATCACTGTAAATTCCACCCATGTACCCCATATAAACACTTTGTCACATGTTCAATGAAGTGTTACTGTGTGATCCCCGACCTATTTGGCCACCCCACATAATTAGGATAATTTACATTCAATAACAGGAGCTTCCCCATACACAAGAAGGAGGAGGGGCTTAGCCCCGTACTATTGGTGAAGACTCAATAATTCAGAACATGAAAAATTATTTTGCCAACAACTAACATGCACTAAAACATTTGTTCTGTCATTTTTTTAATTCCATGGTAAACTACTTCACTATTATACATGTTTTACAACTTTGCAATACACTACTTTGCAATATCCCACCGACTTAAAAGTTATGAACCAATGTAAGCGCTCCGCAAGTTTTAGAAAATCCATGGTACACTGCTTTAATGTTTTGCAGACTTTAAGAATCCATGACACAAAGCAAGTGTTCTATGGATTTTATAAAAACCATAGTACATAGGAACACCAAGAATTCTCAAGATAAAGTGATTACATATGAAGTCTTACATAAGATTATGGAGTCTTTTATAAAACAATAATCTCTCATATCTAATGCTTCATTGGGTATTACAAGTAAACTCACATAAAGTGATAATTTACTTTAAAAATGGAAATAGTATATGGAGTTTATAATTGGCACAATCGGTCCATTAAGAGTTGGAATTGCAAAAACATGATCATTCCTCCTTATTTCCCCCTCAAGCACAACTTTGAAAGGCCATATCTCATCTAATTCAGAGATGAAGATCAAGGTCATTCACATGAGCATTTGAACCAAATTATAAAATGTTGAACATTGCACAAAATTTGCAGAACTTTGTAACACACAATGGATTTGTAAAAAATTATGCAACATGATCTTCAATAAAATAAAAATTGAGGCCTATATCATCATTCAAAACTTTCCCATAAATCAAGTACATATCAATCTCAATATGCTTGGTTTTTATGTTGAATCTGGATTGTTTGCAAGAGTAAATCAACTTTGGTTGTCACAAAAGAAGAGTACTTCCTTTGATGCCCATATGAAGTTCATCCATCCGTATTTTTAGCGACATAGCTTCCTTTTCCGTTTCCATAATACTTCTATACTCTGCTTCAGTAGAAGAGATGGTTATTGTTGGCTTCTTCTTGCTTTACTCCAAATGATTGCACACTGCGCACCCAACTTGAAAATATATCAAAAATTAGATTTTCTATCCATGATATCAACAACATAGTTAGAATCACAATAACCAAATACATTTGCATCATCACAAGAAGAATAATATTAACGAATTGATTTTACCTTTGATATACCTTAGATACTTTTTTCCATTTTCCAATAGTCCTCATAAGGATCTTACGAATCTATAAACAATTCCAATCGTATAGGATATAGGATATATCAGGCCTATTAATAGTCAAATAAATCAAACTACCAACAATCTATCTATATAAAGTAATATTAAATGTATACAAGAAGGTTTTGGATCTAATTTAACTCCAAATTCCATAGGAATAGAGACATGCTTATAATAAATCATGTTAAATATTGTAAGAAAGTTAGAAGCATATTGTACTTGAGATGTAACAATAGATTTGTGATTTTGACAAATAACCATGCCTAAAAAATGATTTAATAGTCCTAAATCAGTCATTTCAAAACATTGTCTTAACTTCTCTTTGATTCTAATAATTAGATTCTTATCACTACTAGTAATCAAGAGATCATCAACATATAAGACAATAATGATAATAATATGATTATTTTTAGATTTTACAAACAAATCATTTTCAAAAAAATTTTTTGAAACCAAGATCTTTAAAGAAACTATTTATCTTAGCATACCAAGCTTTAGGATCTTGTTTAAAACCATAAATTTTTTTTTTAAGCTTACACATATATAATTCTTTACCATGTTTTTCAAATCCTCTAGGTTGATGCATGTAAATTTCTTCTTTTAAATCACAATTAAAAAAAAAAAACATTTTCATATCCATTTGGTGAATCTCCCATCCATGTTGAGTAGTTAGAGCTAGAAGAATTCTAATGCTCATTTTGGCAATAAGAGAAAAGTTTCAACATAATCTAAACCAAGTTTCGAGTAAACCCTCTAGCAACTAATCTTGCCTTGAATTTTTCAATCTTACCAACAGAGTTATACTTAATTTTATACAACCATATAGATCCTATAATGCTTCTTTTATGAGGAAGAGGGACTAATTCCCAAGTTTTATTTTTATAAGAGCATTGTATTCAAATTTCATAACATTAATCCACCTTTCATCTAGGCTGGCTTCTTCAAAATATTGAGGTTCAACCTCATACAAAGTTGACAAGGCATGATAAAAATGTTGATTATGGGTCATCTTTCTTAGATTATTAGGTTGAGAATTAGAAATCATATTTTGAGCCCATTTAGGAATTATAGATTGAGACATAGATTGAGAAGACTCCCCCTCAATATCTACATCCATCATATCAGAATAAGGATGATCAACCTCTTGGAAATTAGTTTCCATATTTTCTAAAGAAGGATTATCAAATTGAATAGTTTTAGACTCAAGAAACAGAGGAATCTGGAAGAGAGGAAGTTTTACAAAATGGTTTCTCTAGAACATGAACATTCCTATTCTCTATAATCACATGTTTTACTAGATCATACACTCTTAATACTTTTGTGTAACCACCATACCCAACAAAAATGCAAGAGTAGGAGGTAGGATCAAGTTTTTGTCTTTTAATTTTAGGAATGAGAAGGGAAACATGACTACCAAAATGAGAGATATCAGGTTTTTGTTTGGTCTAGACTTCATGAGGTGTAGTTTGATGCAAAGATTTAGTAGGAACTCTATTTATGATATGAAAATTAGTGTTCATGGCTTCAACCCAAAGGAACTTAGGCACTTTGGACACATGAAGCATGGTCCTAGCCATTTCTATGATTGTTTTATTATTTCTTTTAGCTATGTCATTTTGCTGGGGAATATGGAGTTGTTAACTCTATTTGAATTCCACAAGACACACAAAACTCATCAAACTTATTATTAACATATTCACCTCCATTATCAGTTTTAATTCTCTTTATTTTCATATTAGCCATGTTTTCAACTAAGACTTTAAACTCTTGAAACTTAGATAAAACTTTAGATTTTTCTTAATGTAATAAGACCAAGTCATTCTAGAAAATTCATCAATGAAACTAACAACATACAAGGATCCACCAAGAGAAGGAACTTCCAAATGACCTCTTACATCACTATGGATTAACTCAAACAAGTTAGAGGAATTAGACTCATGATGTCTATGAAATGGTTCAACATGTTGCTTACCATGTAAACAACTTTCACAAAGATCGTGGTCTGATTTCATCTTAGGGAGTCCTATAACAAGGTTAAGGAGAGACATTTCAAATATAATTTTAAAGTTTATATGCTAAAGCATTTCATTCCATAATTGAAAACAATGTAAGAAGAAGAAAAAGACATCATTCAACAACAAATCCTTCAAAAATATATACGCCGTTCTTGAAAACCAACAACAATAATCTTACCAAGATCATTATTTACATACCATTTATCTTTTAATAACACAACTTTGCAGTTTTCTCTAGTTAGTTGAGAACAAGATAAAAGGTTTTTATTTAAGTTAGGAATAAATAAAACATTACTAATGGTTCCATTTGCTAACTTAACATTACCACAATATTTAGACCTAATGAAAAATTATCACCTAGATATATATTCTCATGACATTCTACAACATCAAAAATAATTTCATGAATATATGTCATATGCATAGATGTACCACCATCTAAGATCCATTCATAGTCATTGGAGGATGAAATAACAATATAAAGCTCAATAGTTTTCTCAACATTATTAGATTGATTTTTATTTCTATTCTTCTTCTTTTTATTGTTGAAGTTATTATTTTTAGCATTATTATGAACATTGTTAACTTTAGAATAACAAATATCTATTTTATGACCAAATTTACCACATTTAATACATGTTCCATCAAACTTGACCTTAAAATTTTGATTATTCTTAGGATTGAACTTAGAATTAAAGTTTGATTACTGATTAGTGTTACTATTATTCTTATTTTTAAATGATTTTTGATTTTGGGAGAACAATGCCTAAGAGGAATTCTCTTTGAGTCAAAGTTATACATTACACTTTCTTATTGAATGAGTAGAGAAGACAAGGTATCTAAATCAGGTAAATCAGATTCATTTTGATACTTATAATTCAAAATAGAAATGTAATTTCTAAAATTTTCATGTATGTTAATCTAAATAATAAAATATAACAATTTATCTTGAAATAATTCACAATTACAGCCATCTAATTGAGCCTTAATGTTCTTAATATTAGCTAGATAATTGACTATATTTTCATCTCCTTTCATTGGAGTTGTAAATAGTTCCATAATTAGTTTTATTATCTTAGAAAGATGACTACCTTCATGCATAGTTTACAATTAAATCCATGCATCAATTGGAGACTCCATGTGTCCTATATGCAACAAGAATTCATCTTTGATACTTTGCAATAAGATGGACATGGCCTCTTGGGATTTTTGGGAGAAGATACTCAAGTTTTCAGGTGTAGCTTGTCTCCTAGTGGGTCTCTTTTCAACACCACTAACTAGATCCCAAAGCTTTATTGCCATAAAGATGGCTTTAAGCCTAAATCTCTAAATACTATAGTTAGTACCATTTAAAAATTGATATTTATCCATGGAAAATTTAGAATAATTATCCATATTAAAATAGTAAGCAAGATTTAGGTGTTATGCGGTTTTAATAGCTACAAGGATCCATAGTTAGAAGAAAATAAACTTATATAGATTTGAAACAATTAGGAAATGATTGCAACTTAATAAACACACTCAAACAAGGTATGATAACCAAGAAGAAAGACCAAAAAACACAAAGAACAATTTACGTAAGGAAATAGATAATAAGATATAAATTTTTCAAATTTTAAAAGTCAGCAGAATAAGGAAACAATGTTATGCAAAATTATAAAATGAATATTTTTGAAAAACTAGAAAAACTTCAAATATGGTATGTGAAGTTAATAGAGAGGCAAATAAACTTAGATAACATGTTTTAAGAAGCCACAAGGCAAGAACAAAGAAGAAATATAAATTTCCAAGTTTAGAAGCCATAATACAAAGAAACAAGTGTTCCGTGGAAATTTAAGGTAAAATCCGTGGAACAAACAAATGATGTTTCGTGGGTTTTTAAGGATTTTAGTGTTCCATAGAAAAATAAGGAAAAATATGTGGAATAAAGGAATGATGTTTCGTGGGTTGTTAATGATTTTAGTGTTCCATAGAAAAATAAGGAAAAAGTTGTGGAATAAAGGAACACGAGAAAAAATCCGCGAAACAAAGGATCACGGAAAAATCTATGAAAAACATAAAATTCGTGAAACAAATAGAGTCCATAAAACAAGGTATTTTTGCAAAATTCCATGAAATAAAAGAGTCTATTCTAATAAGCAAAAATCCACACAACAAACGAGGTTTTGTACTAATAAAGAAAAATGTTGTGGAGCAAAGAAAAGTTCTCGCAGCTGGGCAGAATGTTGTAGAGCGAAGAAGAGTCTGCGCAACACACAAAATACCACATAACAAGTAAATAAGTCATGGAACACACAAATAAGTCATGTAATACATAAATAAGCCACACAAGACTTAAATAAGTTGTAGAGCTAAGAAAAAGCCGTGAAATATAAGAAAGCCATGAAATACAATAGAAAACTATGAAAGACTGGAAAACACTAAGGAAGGTTGTAGATGACCAAAAAAACAATTCCAATCACCCAAAAGGTTACAGGATAGATGACCACAAGTACACACTTTATTTTGATCTTAAACACTTAATTTAAACTTTTAAAACTTCCAAATTCAATTTATTTACTAGGAATTGGATTTTTACACCTGTAGACCTTGAAAAAACCATGAAACGAAAAACATGGTTTCACAAATTTTGAATTTTTCCAAGATTCTTCACACTTGAAAATCACAAACAACTAGAGCTATCCTACACATGCATACATATTAACTTTGATACCATGTTAAGAAACACATGGATAAATAATATCACAAATTATAGATCCACCATATTAAATTGCCAAATATCACAGATTATAGATCCACCATAGTTTATGAATGTACACTAATTTATAATGAATTACATTACAAAATGAATTAGATATTAGATCACATAAATAAACATGAAACTAAATAAGTACACGACATGATATTTAAATGGGGAAATATTTCGTTAAAAAAAAAAATATCACTTATCTTTATTGAGAATATGTATTTCACCTAACACTCCCACTATTTCCTTGAATCCACAATAGTTACACCTTCAAGGAGGAATTATAAACTATCATATACATTCACTCATGTGTAGAGATTAAACTTCACATCATTCACATCATGTATCCTTAATTTACTCGCATATACAACTCGTTTCTATATGTTACTTTCTTGTTGTGTATGTAACCAATCTCAAAGAGATCACCTTGATTTATATCAAGGTGGGTGGCCTGTTTGGGTCACTCTTATATTTTAAATTTAAATATTTCCAACATTGTATGTGGATCCACCATGTTTATGTTTTAAACATAAGTTATATGCCATAAGCCTGTTAGTCTTTGACAAGTTTCTATTAAGTTAGTTTCTTGCTTAATATTACAACCCCAACAAGCCCTTGGTCACAACCAACCCAATGGGGGATTAACGAGATAAAAGGTAAAATTTTAAAGGTAATTGAGCGATTGTATTTTTAAGGCACATGAACAAGTATTAAAATTTGGAAGTAAAAAGAATGTGTAAGAGCCATAAAATTTTGATGGAAACTCTGTTTAAGGTGCCATTTTTTAAAGTGCATGTTTTTTCAATATCTTCGCATTGGTGATACTTTTACCTTCATGTTCAAAGCATCTTTGAGAAACTTTACATCCTTGAGAAATTGTATTCGCACTCATTATAAAGTGCCATATATTAGGTTAATGTAATAATGAACTAAGATAGAGTTCCATTTTGGGGGTTCATCATGGGTTATGGTATTGAATTCCATCATTCTATTGTCCTAAAATTAGAGAACTATTTTTGTTGGACATAAATGATATAGGATCCTTTGTATATTTCATGATTCTAATTCCTTGTTCATGAGCCTAATGAATACAATCATAAGATAAAGTGGTTGAACAAAAATGACATGCTCTATGGGCTAATATGTCTCAATTTTCATGAGGACATTCAACATTAGCTTGTGTATATTGAGTACCCTTTCACTGCTTGGGCATTCATCTAACATTTGTATGGAGACCATGATTCTCCATTTGAAAGTGATGCTTCTTTAGAAAACCATTTATGTGTGGATGATACTAAAACTAATACTAAAACTCTAGTTATGACACCTCGTCTATAGTTGAAGACATTTTTGTTATACATGCTTCTACTTCGAGTTTAGAGTCTCTTGTTTGAGAGTTTCCAATAATTATTTATAGCAGGATTATGGCATTCCTTTTGTCCCCATTACTAATTTTGATTTGAGATTTACTTCTTGTGAGATTCCAATGATTATATATAGAAGGATCATGACATTCCTCTTGTACATGTTGTTACTTTAGAGTTAAGAGTCACTTATTCAAAAGCTTGTAGTCATTTTTACATTTATATCATATATGTCTTCTAGATTCACTTCATTGGGACACATACCTACCAGACATTGCTTCTTTGTTTATATAGTCCCACATTTTAGATCTAGATGACACTGTGGGGTATATTTCTCTCCTAAATCAAAACATTGCTCTGTCACTTTTTGTTCCATAAGAGTTCATAGTTTCTTCCTTGAGGACTTCTAGTAATTATATACAATAGGTTCCATCATGTCTATAGGATCCACTTCATTTGGAGGTATACTTACCATAAATTTCATATTTTTTGTGGAATCTCACCTTTTAGATCTTGATGAAACTATTGGGGATATTTGTTCCCTCTTTGATATCAAATTTAATAGAGTTACATCTTCTACCTCTTTAGATGTATTTTCTTTTCCACTAAATGCTTATATGGTGACACTACCTACACTTCTCGGAATTCTATGATTAACCCACTTCATCATTCATGATGACACCATCTACATGAATACTTGGTTTTTAGTTAAGTTCTCATATCCATGTTGGGAATTGTTATCCAAATAACTCTCCTAGTTATTTGAACAACTTACATACATATTATGGCTCAGAGATCTTCATTGCAATGGCATGCACCTTGGTTGTCTCCTTGGCACATTCACTTGGTCACTATCTCCTCACGCACCCTTACACGCTTCCCCTTCCTCCTTTCATTTTCCTTTTCCTCTTTGTTCCACTCTTTCCTTGTGCGCATCTTCTGCGCATTCACTTTCTTCCTACCAGGTTGTTCATCTTCACTGGTGTACCTTGCACTTGCTTTAATCAGCTAAGTCCCTAGCCCTCCCATGCACCCCGCACATTACCTTGTAATAGTTTTTCCTTGAGCATGCGTTCTCCACTCATCGGTTTGTCTCATTTACCCGTGTGCATTGCATGCGCCTTATTTATTTCTTCTTCCCACACCTCATTCTTCCACGTGCATATCTTTGCACCCTCCTTTGCACCTCTCATGCCACGTCATTATCTGACATGCTTGAGTGTGCCACACGTAACCAATCGAAGTGCACCAATAGGGTGCTGAATCCTCACAATAAATAAATGAGTGACATGTGGTAGAAACAACAAAAACATTTGCACAGTTGGCCGTCCTTTTAGTCAATCGGTGTGCATCATGTGTCTTGCGTACGTAGATAACTCTAAAAATGTCCGACAACCATATCTTTTTCTACAGATCTCTGATTCATGTGTGCGTAGTCTCAACCAACAAATGCTAACATAGGCTATAATGCTAGATATTCAAATTCAAATTCTTGGTGGATCTGGTAGGTGAGAAGTGGGAAAACATCTTTCTGGGAAATAATGAGCAGATCGATTGCTCCAACCACCCGATTTGATATGATCCGCCCTCCTTCCTTCTCCAACATGCCAAACAAACTTGGGGAAGTACATTTGATAGATTTTCAAGCGGATTTATAGGCATTAAATGTTTCTTGTTAATGGTTACATTTCAAATCCATATTTTCCTCCTTCTCTTCTTCTTCCATGAATTCATTTATAAATGTAAGAGTTGGGCTCATTTGTTATGTTGGACATTTTGGATCCTTACGCATTTTTCTAAGGACTTCATATTTTATGTATTTTGAGTCAGACCTCTAGATCTGGCTCGTGCATGTGGATATCGAGAATCTTTCGCCATTTTAACAGTTCCATGCATTTTTGGAAGTAATGGAAGCATCATTTTGTGACTATTCTCTTTCCTAAGTGTGTTTGTATTCTTTCTTCTTGCATTTCTTTTACATTGTGTGCTTGTTGTGTCATTCTACGTCCCTTGCAGTTCCCTTTCTAGTTGTGTTCCATGAAATTGATATGGTAAATACATTTTAGTTGTGCTGCACATGCCTAGCCTTCTTTCACACATTTCCCTTTATTTTAGTCAGAAAAGATAATGTTTATCCCTCTTTTTTCGGTACTATCTTGTTTTAGTGTAGTTTCCTTTCATGTTATCCTTCTATCCCTGGTCCTTTGAAATTGTTAGCTTAGTTTTACCTTTCAACACTAGGAGTAGCAATAGTAGTAGAAATAGATAGAGGAACCAACCTTCTCTAGGAGATCCGTCTCAAGCACACAAGGTCCCACAACTTGGAGACGGTTCCATTGTTGTCTCAAACGACTCGATCCTTCCAGATCCAAGATGTGGGTGTAATTTTGAGAATGAACAGGTTTCGGCATGCTCGATGGGACAAACAATGAAAGCTTAAATTTCATATTGCTAAGTTCTGGTGTGTGAACTTAGTATTTCTAACCTTTGGAGGCTTATTTCAACACATCTGACGACTCCCAACATTTCTAGAACTCCTGTTTTGTAGTCCTGAGTGCCTTTTATGAGAAGAGTGCATACCAGACAGAGTGTTGTAGCTAAAGGATCCTTTGAATACCTCCAACTTTCACCGAGAAACACACACAATAGATCTACCATGTGCACATCCCCATCTCCAATGCACCACACACACTCTACTCCTCAAAATAGATAAGCGTGCCCTGCCATGGTACTTCAACCTCCTCATCCTCCAAGGAACTTTACCAACTTCATTGGTGGAATCCCGCTCAATCTCAATGCTCAACATGATATGTCAGTGGCCACACTCAAAAGTATTCCATACTTCATGGGAGAAAATCAAGTCACCCATGTTGAACACATTCAAGATGTGGCCAATGTATGCTTTGTCTATTTGATTGAACATGATGATGTTGTTGTCAGAGTTACTTGCAACCTCTTTCAAGGGTAAAGCACTCCAATGGTACCGTGGCCTAAGACCTACATCTATTGCTACTTGGGATGATCTTGGAACAAATCTTTGCAATTACTTTGAAGATAAATCAAATCATTTATCACCTGGTGGAGTAGCTAACCACAAAAAACATGCACCCAATGAGTAGATGATTGATTTTAATATCAGATTCTAGAAGACTTGGGACATAATTTCTCAAGTGGTAAGGCCTATAGCCCAACATGCTTTCTTATACTATCTAAGGGCTTTGAATAGTGACATTTCAATCATGATTCAATCCATGGGAGGTAGAACCTTACTGTTGCATACAACATTGCAATAAGGGCATAAAAAAATCTTATTTAGGCTAGTAAGTTGGCACCTAGGCCTCCTGCGCCCTTATTCCTAGAAATGTCTCCCGTGCCCCAACCTTCTATTGCTCAGTTCCAGTGCAGAGAGCACAATCAGTCGCACCTACATCTTACTCCCCTGCACATAAAAAAGAAGATGAATTGAAGGCCTTGATTAGAAACTTATACAACAAGGTTATATCATTAGAGAAGCAGTAGGCACAAGCCTACAGGAGAAGTTCCACTCGTGCACAAGGTCGAGAAATCAACCTTGGTGGAATAAATGCGGGAATAAAAGGTTTGGAAAAAACCAATGAATGGTAGATGACATGCTAATGCGCACTTGCCTTTACAAGTTATCCCTCCTGCAGAACCTCTTCTAACACCCAACACAAGTCGGGGAACTTATTCGAGTCCGAACAACATGGTACAATATTATGAATGGTTATTTCCTTCCAATATGCCTCATAGCTAGTATTCTTTGTGTTAATGTTGCGTGCGTGTAAGCCTACACGTTTCAAAATGCTTCAGTTGTGAACCTTCAACAAGCGCACCTGAAGTAGATAACCAAGAAAGGCCATAAGCTCCTCCAAAGGAAAATTTTATGTTCTTTGGTGTTGAGGACTTCTATATGCAATTAACAAACTTTTAGAAGACACAAGAAGACCATGTGTCCAAGTTGTGGACAACATAAGATACAAGAAGAGAATGCTCAAATCGACACGTAGGTCACAATTCCAAAGAACACAAGTAGACCCTCAAAAGCAAAGGGAAGTAATTAAGACATCCAAAATAAAATTTCTCAAGTTCCCACACTCGAGGCTCCACGTAAAGATCCTCCGGAAGTGGTGCGTGCCCCTCCTTTGGTAGGTTACGCCTCTGTGCCTGCTAAGGTTCCTACCTCTGTACTGAGAAACCAAACAAGGATGTTGTTATTCCTCAAATGTGAAATTCAATGGGTTTTCCATTCAACATTGTGGACCAGATGAAAAAGACAAACATAAATGTTATAATGTGGGATGCCCTGACCATTCCATCCCAACATGACTTGTTGCATGAAGCTTTGGCACAACTCCCGTGTACTGATCTAGCTATGCAGAAGCTATGTGCTTCTATCAACATCTGCCAAGAAGAGGAGAAACAAGTAAGTAAAGTTGTTAAAACCCCACCCTTCTATATGTCTTTGATCATAGGAAAACATCTTGTCCATAATTGTATGATTGACTTGGGTGCTAGTACTTCTATCATGCCCAAGAAGATTGTTGATGTCTTAGGTCTTAAGTATAGCCCCTAACAAAAGGAGTCCTAAAAATCGATGGTTTAACTGTCATTACCCTAGGAATCATCAAGAATCTTGAGTTAACCCTCCATGCATGTCCTAATCTAACAATAACTCAAGATGTGTCAATAATTGATCTACCCCCTCTGTTTGCCTTATGTTTTTCAAGAGATTTTACTGCTAAAGTGGGTGGTTACTTGTCTTCTGATTGGACCCATATGTTACTCAAGACAAGGTATGGTACCTAGTTTACCATAAAATCGAGCCAATATTTTCCTATCATGTAGAGTCATATGTCCCATCTCCTCTCCAAGCCAATTGTTTGATCCAAGAAGAACAAGATTCAGTTCCAGAAGAGCAGCCTCTTCCACCTTCTATTCTTGATCTAGTACTTGATGAGTGGGTAAAGAGGCACCATAAATTTGACCCATATGTTGAAGAACTAGAAGCTTATGAAACTAGGCTTAGTACTTACTGTATTCTTGAAGAAGAAACTATGTTGTCACGCGCACTCAAACAAAAGGAAGAGGACCCTAGTCTATGGAAGTTATACTTTGATGGATCCAAAAGTAGAAACAGTGTGGGATCAGGGGTTGTTCTCATTTCTCCTAAGTATGAGAAATTACTCTTTGCTTACAGGTTACAATTTGCATGTTCTAATAATGTGGCAGAGTATGAAGCACTGGTGCATGGTCTGCTTATTACTGAAAAGAAGAAGATTAAGGTGTTGTAGATATTTGGAGATACTGAATTGGTTATCCATCAAGTCACCAACAAGTGCCAAACAAAGAATAAGCTTCTCAAAGCTTATAAACACAAAGTTTGGGACCTCCTTGAGAGCTTTGATGCTTCAAATATAAAGGTGGTGCCACAAAAATGAATAAGGAAGTTGATCTAATGGCCGTACATGGTTTTCCATTCTCTCCTATTAAGGACTTTGTCAAAGGAAACACTCAGCACATTGAGATGGTGATCAGACCATTCATTCCAGATAAAAACACCACATGGCAAGTGTTTGACAGGTGATGCATGAGATCACCCAAATCATTCAAAATGAATCTGATTTCTCATCAAGCATGCAAGCTTACTTGCATGATAGCTATGGTGACCAAGTAATTCAACTAAAATAAAATAAGCTACCTAAAGGGCTGGTCACCTTAGAGAAAATGTTTAGCCTTGATGAAGAAAAGTATATGTGCACTGAACAAGAAGAATGGTCCCCAGTCACTATTGCGCGTGGAAAAAAATTACTGCTCAGTAAAGCTTGTGTGCACGATGAAAACAAACCTTCATCTCTCTCTGTCAAAAATATAGTGACATCTTCTCATGGGAATATGAATACCTCAAAGGTTTTGATCCAAGTGTTGCTCAAAACTCCATTGACCTTGATCTTGGTATTAAGCCCGTCAGACAAAAACAACGACTAGTCAATCCAAAGATAGAGCCCCTTATGAGAAAGGAATTATCTAAACTAATTAAGGTGAAGATTATTTTTCCCATCAAGTACTTGACTTGGGTCACGAATCTAGTTCGGTGCACAAGAAGAATGGTGAAATCAGACTCTGTGTTGATTTCAAAGATTTGAACAAGGAATCTTTAAAGGATCATTATCATTTATCTTCAATGGAGAAGATTCTATACATAGTGGCCAGCGCACAAAGATTCTCAATGCTAGATGGGTATTCAGGTTTCAATCAGATCTTGGTCAAGGAAGAGGATCAATTTTAAATGACGTTTACAAACAAATGGGGAACATATGCATATCAAAAGATGCCCTTGATCACATCAAATGCGGTGCACAATGTTTCAACATGCCATAGACATTGCCTTCAAAGGTTACATCAATGAGTTCATCTTGGTTTACCTTGATTACATTACAATCTTCTTGAAGCAAAGCATGGATCATATGGTGCACTTGGAGAAAGTATTTGAGAGATGCAGAAAGTTTAGGGTAACTCTTAACCCTAAGAAGTGAAATTTTACTGTGGCACAGGGAAAGATTTTGGGCCATGTGGTTTTAAAGGATGGCATAACAATTGATCCTGAGTGCCTTTCAGCCATCCTGGCTCTTTCCCTACCGACACACAAAAAGGCCTTGCAATCCTTCCTCGGCAAGATCAATTTTGTTAGGTGGTCTATTACTAAATTTGCAGGACTGGTAAGGCCAATCACCCTGATGCTCAAGAAGGACATAGCTTTTAGATGGAAAACAGAAGGAAATGAAAGCTTCAAAAAATAAATCAAGAGATTACTTATGTGCTAGTACTCATCAACCTGAATTACTCAAAGTATTTTATCCTTTATGCTTATGTTGCTAATACGATTGTTGTTGCTGTCCTAACACAAGAAAATGAATAAGGGATGGAATAACCAGTGGCTTTCTTCAGCCAGATGTTGAAGGATTATGAATTAAAATATAGTCACATGGAGAAGCAGGTCTTTGCCATCATGCACGCACTCAAGAAATTCAAGAGTATGCTCACCACAAATCATATTAAGGTGTTAGTCTCCCACTCTTCTATCAGAGACTTCATCATGGGAGTATAAATTAGTGAAAAGAGAGCATGATGGGTGACCAAAATCATGGAGTATGATGTGACTATCAAGGCCACAAAGCTGGTAAGAGGTAGCGCACTCTGTAAGCAGCTTGTTGAGGATGCACATAATGAATCTGAGACTTCATTATTTCTTGATGAAGCTCTCTTGCACACAGAACTTGAACAAAATACAAATCCTGGTGTGCATGACTGGATGAAATACATGATAACATTCCTTTTAGAGGGTACATACCCTCCTAGCTTAAACAAGGCAAAGAGAAGACATACGAGGTTACAATCTATTCCTTACATTTTGATTGACAAAATTCTCTTAAAGAAGAATCTTGATGACGTCTTTGTTAAGGTGTATCGATGACATGCAGACTAAAAAAGTGTTAACAACATTTCATGATGGATTCTCTGGTGGAAACTTTTCTACCAAGACTACAATAATGAAAATCATAATGGCAAGTATCTTTTGGCCTACTCTTTTTTCATATGCACAGAAGTGGGTCACAAAATACAAGGAATGTGCTTTCTTTGCAGGAAAGAAGAGATTGGAAACACTTCCCCTTTGACCAATCCGAACGGATCAAACTTTTACGCAATGGGGTCTC
The DNA here is from genome assembly GCA_018340775.1 of Taxus wallichiana var. yunnanensis. Lineage (NCBI taxonomy): Eukaryota > Viridiplantae > Streptophyta > Pinopsida > Cupressales > Taxaceae > Taxus > Taxus wallichiana. Next base: position 713,590,499 of record CM031234.1, on the reverse strand, counting down.
GACTTCATAGGCATGATTAATCCACCTTCAACCGCTAACACAAGTGGGTGTTGACAGCACTATGGAATACTTCACCGGATGGACAAAAGCGGTCGTACTCAAAGAATAAACCAAGTCAGTCATCCCCGAATTTATCGAGGGTATAGTCGCAAGGTTTTGCATTCCTCAAACTATTATCACCGATAATGAAAAATCCTTCATTGGCACTAAAATCACTAACTAAGCTCTAAATATGGGCATCTATCGAAGACTTCGCCACCTATTACCCCCAGGAAATGGTCTAGCAGAGTCAACAAACAAGAACCTGATCAGGATCATGAAGCGTACAATGAAAATTAGCCAAAATCAGTGGCATACAAAGGTCTCATGCACACTTTAGGAAGATAGAATCATAGTTAAAAAGATAATAGGAACTTCACCTTACAAGATTTTCTATGGTAGAGAGGCTACCCTTCCTTCGATGCTGAAATTAAACTCATTGGCGCTTGCCCAAAGAGCTAGAATTTGAAGGTGCAGACCAAAGAGACATTATAATGGTAGAGCTGGTTAATCTTGAAGAATCAAGAAACTCTACCATGATCAGGCTAGAACAACATCAACAAGCAATAAAGAAATGGTTTAATAGAAAGGCTAGGCCTCAAGCTTTCAAAATTGGGGACTTGGTTTTGAAATGGGATGCTAAAAGAGATAAACCAGGGCACCATTAAAAGTTTGATGCACTTTGGAGTGGCCCATACACCATCAGCTCATGGAAAGATGCCAAATCTTTTGAGTTAACTCATCTTGATGGAGACACACTTCTAATACTAGTAAATGGAGAGGCGAACTCTTTCGAGTTAACTCATCTTGATGGAGGTGCGTTGCTAATCCCAATAAATAGGATCTATCTCAAACCCTTCCATTAATTTTACGGCATCATTTTGTACATATTAGAGTAGTTTCATTCCTCCAAGTGTGCTATGCACACATTGTTTGTTTTGTACATAGTTATTTTTTCACGTGCTTCTTGTACACACTCTTCTTTTCTTCTAGAGTGTCGTCCTTCTTTCAACAATTTGCAGGATCCAAAGCAAAGTCAAGAAATGATCCTTTAGGTGACTTCAGGGGTAGTTTTTCAAAGCTGCGAATCAACATTTCATGATTACATTACAAAATTCATGCCCAATGGACACTCCAGGCTACTGATATCCTTCATCTAGTAGGTAGATGGCCCCAAAAGTTTTCAAAAAATGTTATCCAAATAAATATCCTAGTTATTTGGACAACTTACATACATATTATGGCTTATAGATCTTCATTGTAGTTGTGTGCACCTCAGTTGTCTCCTTGGCACATTCACTTGGTCACTATCTCCTCGCACACCCTTATGTGCTTCCCCTTCCTCCTTTCATTTTCCTTTCCTCTTTGTTCCACTCTTACCTTGCACGCATCTTTTGTGCATTCACCTTCTTCCTAGCAGCTTATTCATCTTACGCACACGCCTTGCACTTGCTTCAATCAGCTAAGTCCCTAGCCCTCTCATGTGCCCCACACATTACCTTGTAATAGTTTACACCTTGACCATGCATTCTCCACTCATTAATTTGTCTCATTTCACCCGCGTGTGTTGCATACGCCTTCTTCTACGGCTTCTTCCCGTGCCTCATTCTTCCACACACATATCTTTTCACCCTCTTTTGTGCCTATCGGTGCCATTTCATTCTCTGACACGCTTGAGTGTGCCACACGTAACCAATCTAAGCACACCAACATGGCACCAAATCCTCACAATAAATAAATGAGTGACACGTGGCGAAACAAAGAAAACATTTTGCAGTTGGTTGTCCTTTCAGCCAATTGACTTGTACCACGTGTCTTGCGTGTGCAGATAACTCTAAAAACTTAGACAACCATATATTTTGCTACAAAGCTCGATTGGCACGTGCCTAGTCTCAACCAACAATTGCTTTGACATAGGATGTAATGTTAGATATTCAAATTCAAATTCTTGGCGGATCTGGTAGGTGAGAAGTGGGAAAACATCTTTTTGGGCATTAATGAGTAGATTTGATTTCTCCTACCACCCGATTTGATATGATCCGCCATCCTTCCTTCTCCAACATGCCAAACAGTCTTGAGGAAGCACATTTGACAGATTTTCACGTAGATTTGTAGGCATTGAATGTTTCTTATTGATGCTTGCATTTCAAATCTAGATTTTTCCTCCTTCTCTTCTTCTTCCATGAATTCATTTATAAATGTAAGAGCTAGGATCATTTGTTATGTTGGACATTTTGGATCCTTATGCATTTTGCTAAGGAGTTCAAATTTTCGTATTGCGAGTCACATACCTTTAGATCTCGGCTCGTGCATGCGAATATCGACCTCTTTTTCCATTGTAATAGTTCCATGCATTTCTGGAAGTAATGGAAACATCGTTTTGTGACTATTATTTTTCCTAAGCGTGTTTGTATTCTTTCTTCTTACTTTTCTTTTACATTACGTGATTTTTGTGTCATTCTACATCCCTTGCAGTTCCCTTTCTAGTTGTGTTCCATGAAACTGATATGGTAAATATGTTTTAGTTTTGCTACACATGCCTAACCTTCTTTCATGCATTTCCTTCATTTTTCTCATAACGGATAATGTTCATCCCTCTTTTTTGGTGCTATCACCTTTTAGTGTAGTTTCCTTTCATGTTATCCTTCTATCCCTGGTCCCTTGACATTTTTATATTAGTTTTCCTTTCAACACTAGGAGTAGCAATAACAATAGAAATAGATAGAGGAACCAACCTACCCCGGAGATCTGTCTCAAGCACACAAGGTCCCACAACTTGGAGATGGTTCCATTGTTGTCTCAAATAACTTGATCCTTCTAGATCTAAGATGTGGGTGCAAGTTTTAGAACCAACAAGAACCATTATGAGTTTGGTTTTGTACTCAATTTGATTCATCAACACTTGTCATAATTGAACATTGGATTTTTTGAGGAACATTTGAATATATTCTTCATTGGCTCTACCTTAAATCCATAATATGTTAGTGTAGCATCAAACATTCCTTATTGAGATACAATTTTAATTGATTCCTTTATTGTCAGTAGGATTCTTCATATGTGGGATCTATTGGGAGTTCATGAGGCTTCATATTTTTGGGATTGATAGCTTTGTCTTCTTCTCTTCCTTCTCTTCCTATTTCTCGGGGGCTACTCTATGTTCTTCTAAGGAGATTATCTTCCGAGATATTTTCTATGTACTTTTCTTTTTTCTCTTTTGGGTAGGGTTTTTCCCATGCATTTCTTTCCTTTCTCCACTTTATGCTGGATTTACCATGTTCTTGGGTACCTCATCAGGCCTTGTTTTTGAAACCCATTTCTTATACCCACGTAAGCTACACTTAGGTGGGTGTTAGTGTATGTTGTTTATTCCATTATATGGTCTTTATTCCATTGCATGATTTTTCCTACACATGTATTTAGCTTACTTAGGTGTTGGCAAGATAGATGGGAGTTACACTTATCCACCTTTTTAGGTGGTGGTTACACTTCCATGCTTCCTATATATACACCTCTTATAAAACTATTTTTAATGCATTCAATATATAAACTATTTTTTTGACTCATGTTTGGTTTTTCTCTCTTGTAAATTTACTCTCTTTATGCGTTCATATTTTATTTGTGATATATATTGGCCCACATTCTCACAAGTAAACACAAAGTAAATCCATGTAAATCATTCACAATATTCATAACTTAGTGCTTGTCAAGACAATAATCCTTTCTCTCTATATGTCTATATTATGTCCTTAATAGTGAACCCTAAAGAGGTATTTATACTAGTGGGGACTTGTTCTTCACTAGTTGAAAAAGAGTTATATTTAGTCCTTGAGTTTCATCTAAAAATAATTATCAATTAAATTAAGGTGGTGGATATGAAACATGTCGTTATATCCTAAATTCACTTGTTTCATGGAAGACTTCCTTTATCGCATGGAAGTTCAACCACTTTGGATAACCACTACTCTATTCTCGCATGCTTCTCTAGCTATTTCTTGAAACTCTATTTTTGTACATGACTAATTTTACGTGCACCGATTACTTCACCTCATCATTCACACAATAAGACAACAATTTTTAATTCCATTATTATCCCAATTTCTCCTCTAGTGCACCAAACTTTATCACCTACGTAACTTCCTTACGAATCCAACTATCTGCACGTGTCTCCTTTTCTCCACTACATCCATGTACATCTAAGTTTGTCTTTATGCTCTATAATAGGTTTTGATTTTACCTTTTTTATTCCAAAATGTATGCACAATTTTTGTATTCTTCTTTCACCAAATGTATGTTCTCCAAAGAATAGGAAATAATAAATAGTAAGAATGGTTGCCCAATGTGGTACTTAGCTAATAAAAAAATACAGATTTAGGGGCTCAACATCACCCCACACTAAAATTATTGTCCTCCTCTTCAAACACTTCTAGTACCTCTTACCTAGAAATATATTCATGCACCTTCCATTGATCTAAGGATTTCTAAAGGAGGGCCCCATATTTTTGACACGTGTGGTGAGGTATTCCAGAGCTTTGACACCCTTTTGAGGCTATTACACCTTTGTTTAAATTTTTTCAAGGTTTTCCCTACCTTCATATTCATTCTATATCAGGTGACATTTATTCCTAGGAAGTTAGCTTCCTCAACTCACCTAATCCCTATTTGAGTTTATTCTTTTTGTGTTAATTTATTCTTCTAAATTCTCAATTTCTTGCAACAATTTCTTTTGTGACTAGCCTTATCAATGTCATTATTATAAACCTAAATTTTCAAGACATTCTATTTTTGGTTTCATACATAAAGAATCTTGGATTGTTTGAAAAAACTTTGAATGCCTTATCCACATACACGACCTTTTCTCCAAGATTGGTGGCCAATTTTGTGCAAGTCTTCAACTTGTGAGCACAAAGAGATCTTATTTTTTCCTAATATTCTTTTCTTTGTTATTTGGGGATATCTCCCTCTACTTCTCTCTGCTTAAGAAATATACTAACCAATTTTTTTAACTTATCCACACCTCCCCGATCCATTAGTAGCACTTTATCTAACTTGGATTTATTGGTGACTATTTGTTTACATTAATTTAGTTCCTTTAGATTGCCAAAAATATGTTTGTCTAAAATTTATGTGTTCCTTTGATATTTTTCTTGTTTTTGGGTCTCTTGTAGCTCCCTTGTCGCCTCCTACACTTTGTTTATCTCTATAAGCAAATATCTCTGCTATAAGTGAGGTTTAGTTGCATAACCTCTCCAATAATTTTTAAGAGCATGTCACTAGCTTGTGTCTATGACATTTAGAATGTGTCTACAAATGACACTCCCAGTCCTTCCTAGAATTGAGACGGGACTTTATTTAAGATATAATATGGTATTTTATAGAACAAATCATATGTGCAAGCATTCATGTTGACTTCTTTGTCATTTTTTTTCGCAACTAGATCCTTTACATAGCTCCAATAGAAGATTTATTCGTTTATTTTCCCTTTCTAGAATCTAGAGAGTAGGGAATTTAAGGGATGTTTTTCTTCATACTCCATGTCCTTATCCTATTTGTATCCTTTTTATTTTTATTCTTATTTCACTCCCTTTCCTTTCTCTATGCAACATTTGTCTCTTCTAGGTTCTATTCTTCCTCCACGTTGTTCTTTATTTCCTCCTATTAATCCTTTTCTTGTTCTATATCCTTTTTATTTTCTTCTTCTTCTTCTTCATTCTCCTCTTCCTCCATGGATTTTTATTTATCATCCACTTCTTCCACATTAAATATTTCGAGGGTGTCTTCGGATGTGGATTTGTACTTGTATCATGAGCAAGAATTTTTATTGGAGAATGTGCCCTTGTGCGAGTAATATTTGTTGAAATGTTGGGATATTATTTTTATTACTTATTTGAGGTGTGAATGTCCCTTTAACTGACCCCAAGTGTCGGTTTCTATATGTTATGGTGTGTCTGTGTCAAGCCTTCATTTATCCCTACACCTTTGTTTGTTGATTCGGTCTAAGCGCAAAGTTCCTAATTTTTTAGTCGTAGTGGTGAGTCACCTTTTCTTATTTACCAATGGAACATTATATGGGTCTTGTTCCTCTTCTTACTCTTCATCTAATTTGGGAGGAAATATTTGTGACTTCATTGTCTTTGGCCTCTTGGTTATCTTTGTTTTACTATTCTTTGGTTGGTGCATTTCTTAATCTACCTCATCATTATCTTGTGTATCGATATACCTTCTTTTTCTTTGGTTTTAAGTAGTAAAACAATTGTATTGCTTGGTTTTATACTAATATGGTCTCTATGGGATCAATTTGGAAAATATTTGTTTCCTTCATATCCAATTACATGACCTTATTTATGTAATTATATTTTGTGTGAAGGGTATTTTTCTACATCAATAAGAAACACATGCCAATTTACAACTTCATGTCATTGCTCGATTAATGGATCACAAAAGTACTCATATGATAAGGTGAAGGAAAACTTAGAGAAAGGATATAAATTCTCATTATTCATTTACAAGTCCACCAAAGAGTAATGTTGCATTATAGAAAACTCTGCTTCTCCTTCTAATTATTTTGTAAGTACGTTTTTGTGGTATGCGCCATTCATCCTCAAAGGCATCTCTCAAATGTCTTAACCAATTATTTATTATGGAATTGTATGTATTATTTAGGGTGGTGGGGGATAATTATTCATTGTATTTCTCGGTTGATGACTTAATTATAATTAGATGTATCCATTTAGGTTTCACATCCCCCTCTAGCACACCTATCTCATGAAAAATCAAAATAATAAGGATTGCGCTCTAGATGAATTTTCCACCATTATTGTGTGATTTTTCTGCATCTTTCTCAATTATCTCATAGATAAATTGGGAGAGTTTATAGCGCATTCATTTTTCCATTTTACGGGCAATGTGTAAGAAATTTTTATTTATTTCGACCCATCTTTCTACTCTAGCTATCTTGGAGGTAATGAGACATGTCATAACCCTTGGTACCAGGTCTTCATAATGGGGAAAGTGTGAACCCTCTTCTTATACTTAAAAAGATCACTTGTCTTATTGATATCCTTATTATCACATAGATCCAACCCTAAATCACCCCCATTGTTGATTAACTTGGTTTCCTCACTAATGAGTGCAACATTTATTCTCACACATTTTCACGTGAAGTAGAAGTAAACCTCATGAATGTGCAATATCAATTTTTTTACCAAATCTATTGGCTTTCTGAAATATGGTAACTCATACAACTGCAAGGCTCAAAATTTGTTAAGTGTTTGCTTTACTGATATCATAAAAATTATACCCCATCTATAGCCTTCTTATTTTTTTGTCAGGGAGACAGTCCATAACAAGGTTCCTTATAATCTAAGTGTGCAATGATTGAAATATATTATTTTACATAGTTGCACCTTGTTTATATAGTCTCTCTTTCTAAATATATGTTGGACATTGAATTTTTAGATTTAATAGTGGTATTGGTGTGTGAGTCTTGTCCTTGGTCTTCACCCCGCTACTAAATGTTATTGTTTGTGTGCTTTTTTATTTCATTAAGTAGAGGTGACGACATCAAATTTAACTTCAACATCATCTAGTTCCTCAACTATTAATTTATCTTATTCTTTCCTCGACCTCTTTTTATTGGGACATTTTCTAATTCTTTATAGCTCACCATTGGTGACTTGAGTTACTTAAATTGTACTCACTCAAATAACTAGATTGTTACATAACCCATCCTTTATGTGCCTCCTCTTTTATGGTTCTCCTTACACACTTAGTTTGGAGCCCTTGTTGATTTACTATAGGGTGGTTTAAATCCCCAAAGTCACTCATTTCTTCGGGAGAGCTCGAACCCCACCTTAATGGTGGTCAAGCTATTTTAACAGATCTGAAGAATATGTTCTTTATATTCCCCATGCCATATCCTATAAATTCCACCTATTTCCTATGTTATTCATCATCATGTAACTGTAATATCTTCAAAGAGATCAAGACCACATTAATGGAGTGAGAGACATAGATTGGGAACCTATAATCTATTTATCTTATGATTTTCTGTGTATCTTTAGATGCTTTGGCGCTCCTCTAGTTGTGGAAATTTACTATTTTTGCGTGTTATAGTTTATTTTTCATAGTTTTATAATCATTTTATCTCTAGAGCTCTATCTTTGTTTGAGAGTAAGGTAAAAATGTGTTCTTATACTTCCTTTATACCCCTTTTACTTGTGCATTATTAATTGTATTTATTTCTCCCACACTTGAACTATTACTTTACCACCCTAACGCATTTAATGTTAATTTACTAGTTGTCCTCCACTCCCTATTTTGGCACCTATTTGAGTTCAAAATTCACTTAACTAACTGATGACTCCTTATTTTTATTTATGTGCAAAAAGTTAGTGGACTTATGTTTATTTTTCTCGTGCCTTTAGCTATGTAAGTAGCTTACATTCGTAAGCCACATCACATTCGTGTACATATTCCTTTTCTCGTGCACTTCCTTTCCCCATAGCTTTCCTACCAAAAATCTTATTTCCACTTTTCCTTTTTCTTGTGTGCTTCACTTTTCCTTCTTCCAATGTCTATCATCCATCTATTTTCCTTAAGTCCAAGCTCATCTTTTTTCTTTCACACTGAGCACACATTAGTTTCTACCATTTTTTCCAAGCATAGAGACGATCTTCATCGTACCCCATATCATATTGATTCTCAATTTTTGGCACATGATCATTTTGATACATATATTGAAACCCTTATTCTTATTTTCTATGTGCATAAATATCCCAAGCATTAAGCCTTTATATTTTTGTGTGCTGATTTGTGACATGTTGAGAACATCACTCCCACTACTTCCCACAACCTTTTAGTTTTCAAATTTTGTATATATGCTTGTTGAAATATTCCATGACATGTGGAGATCATCGGTCCTTCCATTCTCTGTAAGCTCCTTATTTGATCTCTAGTTGTGAAATTCCTTGATGGGAAACATGTGGCCTTCATTAGTGCCACCATTTTCCAAACATATTTGAAGTCTGGATTTGACATCGGCTTATTCCACTACATTAATTTTTTCCATGTGGTGTACATATACACACTCTTCTTCGTAATATTTTGAAGCTTAGGGTGTAAATATATTTTATCCTCCCTAATTAAAATGTGTGTGTGATCCTCCACAATTTTTTTGAAAAGGAACTTATAAGATATTTTAGGAATTCTTCTTCATATTTGAGAACAATATTTCTAAACTTATTACAAGGATCTTATTCATGCGCAGAACATGTGCACTTATTACAACATAAAGAAATACTTAAAAGTAGACTATTATAAATACATAAAAGAAACTATCCTAAGAGATTCAAATAACATCTATCCTAATGGCATATGAATTATTTTATTACAAACATGAGCCTCACTAGAAGTAGGGTTTAATCCTACTTTCATTGAAGTGACTTGGTAGAAATTCCTCATTAAGGTCCTTCAACTTACATGCCTTAGTAGGAAAGATCTCATGTATCTCATATGGCACTAGCCAATGTGTTTGAAGTTTTCAAGGTGTCATTTGAATTTTGAGTCATATAACAATACTTTGGTGCGTATAATGGAAGATTTATTCTTTATGTGTCTATCATGTCAAGATTTTTGGCATTCCTTCTCTACCCCTTAGCTCCCTCTTGCATGCACTATTCTTTTATCCAATTGCAAGAGATTAGTAAGGAATTTTGGTATTGATGCCTCATCATTCAAGTTTACAATGCATGTTATCCTTAACAATGGAACCATTAACACAAAAGGAAACCCCACTTCTTTTCAAACACCAACTAGAAAGATGTTTCTCTATTTAACCTTTTATATTTGGTTTTATATGCGCACTGAAGCATAAATACCTTATCATCCCAATATGTTATTCTAACATCGTATATATTTTTCAATGTATTGCTTAATATCTTATTAAATGATTCGACTGTACCATTTTCATGTGGATGATTGGAGTGATTTTATAGTGTGTGAGTATAAAATCTGCTAACAATATGCACATCATTTCATTTAAAAATTAGTTCCTCGATCACTTGTTAATCTCAATGAACACCCATACATGCTTATAATGTTTTCCCAAATGAATATTTCAGTTTTGGTCGCTGTACAATCTTTTATGGGCATGGATTCTTGAATCTTGTAAAATAATTTGTAGTTGTAATGATGTATCACGTGTCGGGTTCTACATGTGGTAGGATTTATTGCCCCTACAAACTCAACAACCCATTTTCCAAATGATTCATCTGTGATAACTAGATACAAAGGCATTGCATATATTTTATTAGGTTTTCTAATGTATGACAAGTATCACATGTGCATGTGTATTCCTTTACGTCATTATATATGTGTTACCACCATAACCCTCTTTGCTAAAATATTGCACATGGTTGCATCACCTACATATTTTCCATCAACTAATCCCTCATGCACTTATCGTAAAATGTATTTTAGATCATTTTCCATCACACATCACCGTAATAATTCATCTCACCTCATTTTTATAAAGTGCCCCATTGATAATTTGATATGGTGCAGTTTTTATTGTAAGTTATTTCTTTTATTGACGCTCTAGTTTTCTAGAAAAAAGCCCTTTTAAAGGAATAACACTATATAATTGAGTTCATTTGGCATGATCTTTATTATTAACACTCATGAATTGTGTCCCATATTCAATTATGTCTCTTATCCAAAGTAGTTATGTGCGAGAGATGGTCACACCTTCCATTATTTTTCCTTGGCTTCATTACTACTGAGAATTGGAACTCTTAAAACAAGATTATCTTCTTATATGCACCCATGCAATATTAATTTATTTAACATATGTTATATATAGAAGACAAAGGGTTTCACTAGAAGATATTGTATATATTTTTGGAGCATACATACCATTGAAACCTCTTCTTTTACGTAGTGGTATATTTCGCTCTGCATGAATCAACTTTCTACTTGCAAAGAAGATCAAATAATCTGATTTCTCCTCCCCTATTTATTTGATTATTTATCCCAATTTTGTTATTGATGCATCCACTTATACATGTGTTGTCATGAAAAATGTTTAACATGAAAAATTCAAAATTTTTGTCATGACAACCTAGCCCACATTTGAGAATCCCTCTCTCTGTCATTGTAAACATGTCCTCCCACCAACGTAGTTACTGTGTTACCATAATAATGGTTAGGAGGAATGTGTTAATGTGATTTTTAAGTGTGTTTCATGTGCAAGGAGGTGATTCATTCAAGACCATTCATACGGAAGTGCTTAGGAGGATTAAAAAGGTTTTTAGCCTTTTTGCACCTTGTGAACACTCTTTGGGAACGTATAGGAAAATTTGAAGCATAAAAGAAGTGTGTGGAAGAGCTATGCAGTCATCTGAGGTAGTTCAGGAAATTTTTGCAAGAAAAATTAGGACTAGGAACAAGTTATGTAACACCGAGCTATTCTTAACAAGGTATAAGGAAATGAAAGTGGTGAAACACTACTTAGATTGTTTTGGATACATCAAGAGCCTTGAGAAGATTTTAAAATTAATAAAATAGTAATTGAGAATATAAGGATATATACTTCATTATGCAAAAGGTTTGAGGCATTTCGAGGAGTAGATTTGTAGATATTGGCTCGACAAGTGCGAGATAAAGACCTTGATCCTAGTGAAGATTCAAGCGAGCATTCTTAGAGTTACAAGAAGATTTATAATATAATTAAAAGGTAAAAGTGGATAAAATTTGACCCTATACATGTTACATAAGTTGGTTTAGATGAAAAGGTAGATTTATCTTCGGTGGCGTTTGACCTTAGGGAGCCGCTCGTGACGGAATTGAAAAAAGGGCCTAAATTTAAAAAATAAGGAAAAATTGAGTCATAAAAATAGTAAACGTGAATTAATTGGGTGATTTAAACTCGAAATGATATAAGGTTTTCCTAGGATACACCAAGGAAATCTCTTGGGACAAAAAGGCACTTTGATAGGCTATTTTTAGCAGTGAAATGGTGATACCCAACTTTGAAAAATGGTGAATGCACACTTGGATACCAATTATGTCCATTTTTACCTTTTATTAAAGTGAAAGGGGACATAGGGGAAATTCAAGTGTGCTACCAAGGAGGGAGATGGAGAATTAGAACCTGTGTCACTTAAGTTGCAACTTAAGGTGTTAGGTAAGTGTTTTCAACTCACTTTAAGTTTTGGCCCCTTTCTCATGATGAGCTGAACCTATGTGCACTTGGAAGGAGGTGATGTCACATTTTACCTTTGTCAAAGGGGCATGGGGTACACAATAATGTGCCACTAAGGAGGGATAATTTTCATTAATTAAGTTGCAAAATGGGGTGTTAATGAGATGTTTTCAACCTCGCATGACTTAAATCCTCATGCCCCCTTCTCATGATTAGGCTACCCATGGAAAATTTTCAAATATATTATGTCACTTTGTCCCTTAATAAATTTGGTAAGGGACATGAGGTGGTATGCCCATTTGGAAAGTTGTAACCCCATCCCAATCGTGGTTAGTGAATTATGGCCAAAATTTGATTTTGAAAAGGAACAAGATGGGGAAAGTATGGTGATTTTAAAAACCAACATGGATCATAAATTACTAATTTTCATCCATGTTTTCAAATTTTAAAACCATCCTCCATTTCTCTTATTACTGTGATAAAATTCAATAAAAATTAGGCATCCACCATGGCTAAAACACTTTTTGCTCGTTCTTGCAAACCCCACCCTCGATGGCCTTGAAACTTGGATTGTGGATTCCAGATTATAACGCATTTAAGATGAGCGTTTACATGGACTCATTGATTACCTCATTAATTTTTACAGATTCTTGAAGTTTTTATCCATGGAAAATTTCTCCTCATATCTACGGAGTTGTAGCGATCAAACTACCTAAAAATCGAAAGCCGATGATGTACAAAAAAATCAAATTTCTTTTGAGTATTTGTTAGGCCCATGAAATTGATTGTGCTTAAAGATATATATGGCTATTATTTTTTACATTCTTCCATGTCTGAAGGTGAAATTATTGACCTGTAATTTTACTTTTTGTTTTCATGAAGATCCGAATGAGAGAAACCCCGAAAATTAGAGCAAAGCATCCCAATGTGAAGTAGAATTTTTGGAAACCATTTTCACTCCGATCCGACACTCCATGGAAAATGTATATTTTTAGTAAGTTCCTATTCAAGCCACTTACTAAGAATATTAATTCTGAAGAATGAATGGATTCCCTTCATTTAGTTCATTTCCCAAGAGAAAAAGCACTCAAAAGTGATAATTTGACAAAATTGCCAAAACTAGTCACCGGGAAGAACTTACTAAAAATAGTAAGTGCTCGAAAAAGATCAAAATTGTTATGGTTTTTCATCCTACACATTCATCACTAATCCCAAACTTCACAGAGGAAAAATCATGCTTGCAAAGGGGTGGACAATGGCGTTTTGTCTTAAATAGAAGAAGAGCCCTCTCAGTCTCCAATTTTGGTCACAACAACACATTTTGGTCTCGGTATGCTTCTCACTTCATTGGATGGGATGATAAAAGGTTAGAAGCATATTCCATCCAATATCTCACCTTATTTCAGCTCATGGTTGGAATTTCTTCACCTCATCTCATTGGTTTCTTCATTCCCAAGGCTGCGATCATCATGTTGAATTGTGCAGGCAATAGTCTCAAGTTTCATCAAGAACTTGGTATTTTGGAGACATACTTAGGTGTTTCAAAGGTTATAAGACTTGTTAAAGTAAGGAAAGTATCATTCATTGTCTTCATTGGTCAAATGTTCATCACCTCTCTTTTCAATGAGTGAAATTGTGCTACAAAAGTGCATCATTTAAGGGAGGTCTTAAAGGGGTAAAGATTTCAAAGAATTCATCTTTGTCATCAATGGAGCTGATTTTCATCAAGGAAGAGGCACCTTCATCCATATTTGGAGCATATTTTCTATCCTCTCTCCATTCTTTCTTTTCTTCTCTCCCCCTTTCTAATTCCTCATTATATGCAATCATGACATTTTGTCCTATTTACTTGAGTGGCAATAAAATATTTATAAAATGTAAAAGTACTCTCTCAAATTAAAGAGATGTAATTAATCTATCTCTTCTAAGGGAAATTGAAAATTCACAAGTGATGGGATATGAAGAATCATGTGGGGTTAGATGCGAGTTGCATTGTAAAGCTATAAATTGAGAGAACATCCTCATTTCAAAAGAGGGTTATTCTTTTTACTAGCTCCCATATTCTTTCTAGGTACAAGTGATTAAATTCCTCTATCTCCTTTATCTATGTTTCCTCTACCTATCAACTACACTCCATGAGCATGTACTTTTTGAATGTTATGCACTTCAAATTTGTTTCATTTTTATCATGTTCCTTGTTTATTCTCACAGTGTCTTCTCATTGAAATCATGGATGTATTTTGGTTTTAAGAAATAAACTCTATTGTGTTATTTATTGTGAAAAACCATCTCACTATTCTCTTCACACCTCTCTCTCAAGATATTTCCTCCCTTATAGTATCTACAAGCATTTTTCCACAGGTGTAGGGAAGTACCCATGTGTGATCCCCAATTGAAATACCACCCCAGTTATTAGAATAGTGTACATAATTTCCCTATTTTCAATAAATGGAGCTGCCCCATTCAAGCAGAGGGACTTAGTCCCACACTATTGGTGAGAGATCTCTAATTTTCCCATGTGAAAAATTATTTTGCCAATAGTTTTTGGTGACTCCACTAGGGAGAGATTTTCTCTTGTGCACCCATAAAGATAGTTGGACAATACAAAAGTATATATTTCAAAAAGAAAAAAAAATCAAGTTTAAAATAAAAATCAGTTTTGAAGGCAAATCCATCAAGGAATGAATCCATGTCACATTAATTTCCCGCATCACAATGATGAATTTTTGAGATTGGTGTTCGACACCAATGAGTGAAAATAACCATGAAGAAGAATATGACCACTAAGACCTGCAAAATTTTGGTCATCCATCATTTTGGACCAACACTAGCAAGGGTAAGGAATTCAGGAACAATGAAGAGGCCTCTTTGTTCAAACAAAAATCTGCAATTAGCTAAGAGAAATAAGGTTAGTGGCATTTCTATACTAGTCATGAAAATATTGTCTAGAATGGAGAAAATTGATGTCTGTGAAGATCCTATCATCAAATCCTAGTGGCTTCAATTCAAGTGGACTACTGCTAAAGGAAAGAAAATGGGACTTGCACCTATTGATGACCACAAATTCAAGAGCTTAATGAGGAATATGCAGAAGAGATACAAGATGCTATATGAAAAGAATGAAGATGAAGAATATCCCAAAGGTAATGTTTTTAACTTCATGTAGCTGACTAAGAAAATCAAAGCATTGTCTTTTGTCTCCCTTCCTCTAGATGATTTTATTGCATATGAAGATGAGGAAATGGAAGCCTTGAAAAGAGAGTTCATGCAAATAATTTTGAGCATTACAGAAGGAAATTATGATCCCCAAATCAACCTTGAAATTATGAATTATGCTGAGGCTATGCAAGAA
The DNA here is from genome assembly GCA_018340775.1 of Taxus wallichiana var. yunnanensis. NCBI lineage: Eukaryota > Viridiplantae > Streptophyta > Pinopsida > Cupressales > Taxaceae > Taxus > Taxus wallichiana. Next base: position 713,574,909 of record CM031234.1, on the reverse strand, counting down.
ATATATGAGCATCTTGAAGCACTTCATAATGGTGAAAAAGAAGAAACTCATATTTCAAAAGAAGATCATGATGATTTTCTCAGTATTATGAGGTTTTTATTCCTAAAATATTCTTGTGCACTTCTCATGAATGATCTATCCTTGAACCTTCTAATGAGATTCAAATCAGCACCTTGGAGGATGATGAAGAAAACATGATAGTTGAGCCTCCATTCATAAATTCATTTTGGCTTGAGGCACAACCCTTTGGAGAAACAACGTATACAAGAGATGAAGATTCTTGTTCTATGACAAATGAACCAATGCTTTCCGAGGACTCCACTAACCACAAAGATATTCAAGAAATCAATTCTCCATCTTAGACTCAAGTTATTCAAGAAGATGACTTTGAGGTAATCATTGATGATTTTATTTTTGATTTGGTCTCTCCTTTTGATTCACAGATGACCAGTGATGAGATGGAGAATATCAAAGAATCCAACTTCCTTCTTGACACAATCATGGATGAGAAAATTGAACAATACCTCTCTGAGGAGTTGATGTCCTTACCTTCACTAAAAGGGTGTAATGTTGATCACCATAACAAGTATGGAGTCTTTCCTTTTCCTTATGAACAAGAAGACTCTATAAGGAATGATCAAGATGGAGAAGAAGATTTTTCTCATGTTGCAGCCCCAATGTTGTATTCTTCCCCCTGTCATGAGGATGATCTAATGGACCTTGAGCTGAAAGGTGCACCCTTCCCATATAATATGGATCTCTTCTCTCTATCTAAAAATGATGAAGACAGGTATTCCCAAGCTTGCAAGAAGGTAACTCATGGATGGAAAGAAGTATGTATCATAAGGAGGAGAATTTTTCAAATGAATTATGGCTATGTGTAGATCAGATTTTCATCCATCCCCTTAAGGATAAATTTGAAGAATCTTCAAGGAAAGGTGAAAGTTAGTACGTGGAAAATTTTAAGGAGGATTCTATACAAAACATATTGAATATTGTGGAAGAGATTGAAGACCCTCAACTGAGTCTCAAGATCTTGACCCATGTCATTGCCATGCAAGATAAGTATGATTTCAGTCATGACCCTTCTTTTGATACACAAGTAATCAACAATGATATGTAATAAACAAATGAGCTTAGTGTTATCTTTAAAGCCTTGGTGGATGAGAATGAATGTCAAAATGCGTCTCCCTATTTTGCATTCTATGAAGAAGCTTTATCTACGATGAATGGAAATAAAAGAAAATTCTTGAATCTCCTATTTATACTTTCAATCATGAAGATATCACCTCCATCATTGAAAATTATACCAATTCCAATGCTTGAGATGGTTTGTATAGAAATAAGTTGTTTAAAACAATAAAGTGAGAATGTACAAGAGTCTTGTGAATGGATTTATAATCAACTTAATTTCACCATTTCTAAAGCCCCAATTGAGTTTGAATAGGATTCCTTGCTGCAAATTTCACTTAAGGATGATGAATTCTTCCATGAAAAATAAAATATTATACTTTTGAGAACATGAAGGAATGGATTCTCATATTCACAAAGCACCATGTGGAGACTCTTGAAGGCAATACCTCTAAGCATGTTACAAATTGGTCATTAGATGAATGATTATTTTCCATGCAATATCAGTATTAAGATAAAATATTGGTATTTTACTTCTTCTCAAAACATGCAAAATCATCACAAGAGCATGACATGATTGGGTGATTATCTTTGAGCTTCGAAGGTTTGAATTGATCCCATTATTCCATGATGGTATGTACTTCTCTCAACTAGTTTCCCCATGTGTGAATATTCTTCCCCCTTCTCAGTAAATTTCCCTCCCCTGTAACATAATTTCCATTTTTGTTGTGTGTTTTATTTCCATTTTGGTGTGTTTGTTTGATTTATTCTCTGTGTATGCTTGTTGCTTTTGTTTATGGTGAAGAAGTGATTCTATAAGCCCAATGGATAAGAAAGCTGGTCCATGTAGTGTATTAATATTCTAGAGTTCCATCCTCATTGTATTCAATCCGGAAAAAATCCCCAAGCTAGATCAAGTTGTGCTCATGTAAAATGTTTATCATGAAAAATTTAAAATTTTGGTCATGACAACCTAGCCCACATTCGAAAATCCCTCTCCCGGTCAATGTAAACCTATCCTCCGGCCAACTCAATTCTTTGTGTTACCCTCATAATGGATAAGAGGAATGTGATAATGTGATTTTCAAGTGTGTTTCATGTGCATGGAGGTGATTCATGGATTCATTCAATACCATTAAGAAGGAAGTGCTTCCAGAGGCTCCAAAAGGGTTATTTTTAGCTTTTTGCATTTGGTAAAAACCATTTGGGAACATACGGGTAAAATTTAAAGCACCCAAGAAGTTAGTGGTAGAGCTATGCAATCATCCAAGGTAGTTTAGAAAATTTTTACAAGAAAATTCAGGACTAGGAACAAGTTATGTAACATTGGGCTATTCTTAACAAGGTATAAAGAAATGAAAGTGGTGAAAAACTACTTAGATTATTTCAGATATATCAGGAGCCTAGAGAGGATTTGGAAAGAAATCAGATACTCATTGGAAATATAAGAATGTCTACTTCATTGTGAAAAAGGTTTCAAGGTATTTTGAGGATCATATTTGCAGATATTGGCTGTCGGTGTAGAAAAGACCTTCGATCCTAGTGAAGATTCAAATGAGGATTTTGAGAGTTAACAAAAGAATTTTAAGCTGATTAAAATGTAAAAGTTGATAAAATGGGACCATATATGTGTTCCATAATTTTTTTGACAAAAATTTATATTTTTCTTCGGTGGTGATTTGACCTTCGGGAACCACCCGTGACCATAATTGAAAAGGGAATAAATTTAATGTTGGTTGTGGAGCTTAATAGTGATGGGGGTTGCAAGGGGGCTTTGACCCCCTTGTAGGGTCCGGGGGGATGGCCCCCTAGACGGGGTCTGGGGCCACACGCCCGAGTGGGGTTCGAAGGCAACATACCCGAAAGCCACATTTTATATGTATTTATGCATCATGAAATCTGGACCGTTCCTTATTAGGTCACAAATCTAATGAGTGGTTTTATATGTTTCCCCAAAATGATAAAAAAACCTAATATCTTTAAAGGGTCATTATGTATGAGGCTCATTGTATGAGTGATGACACTGTGAGAGAGAGTTTGGCTGGACTGAATAAAAGGATTGGCTGTTTCTAGTGGACGTAGCCCATTTTGGGTGAACCATGTTAAATCTGTCTCTGTTTTATTGCATTCTTTGTTTTATGTTTTTTGCATTATTCATTGCATGTTTGTTTATCTGTACAAATGGTATAATCCTAACATTTAAAAGATAAGAAAGAATCAAGTCTTGAAAGTTGTGGCATTGGATTCCCTTGGTGTTTTCTAATCAAAATTATATAATTTTGGCCTAAGAAACACCAAGGGAAGCTCTCGGGGCAAAAAGGCACTCCGATAGGCTATTTTTAGCGGGCAATGATGATACCCAACTTCCAAAAATGGTAAATGCACACTTGGAGACCCATTATGTCCCTTTTTCCATTTGAAAAAATTCAAAGGGGACATAGGGGACACTCAGGTGCGCTACCAAGGGGGGAGATGGAGAATTAGAAGCTGTGTCACTTAAGTTGCAACTTAAGGTGTTAAGTAAGTGTTTTCAACTCACTTTAAGTTTTGGCCCTTTTCTCATGATGAGATGAAACTATGCGCACTTTGAAGGAGGTGATGTCCCATTTTACCTTTGTTAAAGGCGCATGGGGGACACTGATAATGTGCCACTAAGAAGGGAGAATTTTTGTCGATTAAGTTACAAAATGGGGTGTTAGTGAGATGTTTTCAACCTCACAACTTAAACCCTCATGCCCCCTTCTCATGATGAGGCTACCCATGATGCATTTTTGAACATATGATGTCCCTTTTTACCTTAATAAATGTGGTGAGGGACATGATGGGGTCTTAGACCCATTTGGAAAGTTGTAAGCCCATCCCAACCATGGTTAGTCAATTATGGTCAAAATTCGATTTTGAAAACAAACAAGATGGGGATGAAAGTATGGTGAGTTTAAAAACCAACATGTCTCAACACTTAGTCATTTTACTCCATTTTTCATTTTTTAACCATCCTCCATTGATGTTATGGTTATTATAAAATTAAAGAAAAACCAGGTATCCACCATGGCTAAAACACATTTTTGCTCGTTGTTTGCAAACCCCACCTTCGATGGCCCTGAAACTTAGATTGTGGCTTTCCTATGATAATGAATTTAATAAAAGTGTTTAAATACCATAATTTATGACCTAATTTTTTTACATCCTCCCAAATATTCCAGCCATTAAAAATTCCTCCTTAGATCTACGGAGTTGTAGTGATCCAAATTGCCTAAAAATTGGAGCCAATGATCTACAAAAATCGATTTATTTTGAGCATTTATCCGCCCCATGAAATTGAGTGTGATTGAAGATATGGATGACTATTATTGTTTAATTTATTTCTTTTCTGAAGGTGAAAGTGTATTCCTGCAAGTTTACTTTTGATTATCACGAAGATCCGGACAAGAGAAACCCCAAAATTGGAGCAAAACATCCCGAGTGTGAAGTAGAATTTTTGGAAACCATTTTCACTCCGATCTGAAATTCCATGTAAAATGTATTTTTGATAATTTTATATTCACTACACTTAATAAGAATAGTAAGTATGAATAATGAATGGATTACCTTCACTAGTTCATTTCCCAAGAGGAAAAACACTCAAAAGTGATAATTCGACAAAATTGCCAAAACTAGTCACCCGAGAAGAACTTACTAAAAATAGTAAGTGTCTAAAAATGCTAAAAATGGTCATGGTTGTTATTCCTCCACATACCTCACTAATCCCAACCTTCATATATGACAAACTCATGCTTTCAAAAGGGTGGACAAGCTGTGTTGTGTCTCAAGTAGAAGAGGAGCCCTCTCGGTCCCCAATTTTGGTCACAATGGTGCATTTTGGTCTCGGTGTGCTTCTCACTTCATCAGATGGGTTGATAAAAGGTTAGAATAATATTCCATCCAATATCTCACCTTATTTAAAATCATGGTAGGAATGTTCTTCACCTTATCTCATTGGTTTCTCCATTTCCCAAGGGTTGAGATCATCATGTTGAATTATGCAGGAAATGGTCTCAAGTTGCATCAAGAACTTGGTAGTTTAGAGGCATGCCAATTTTTCAAAGGTTATAAGGCTTGTTCAAGTGAGGGAAATCATCCTTAATTGTATTCAGTAGTCAAAATTTTTCACCTCTCTTTTCAATGAGTGATAATGTGTTACAGAAGGTGCATCATTTAATAGAGGTCTCGAAGGGGTAAATATTTCAAAGATGTCATCTTTGTCATCATTGGAGATTATATCTATCAAGGGAAGAGGAAAATTCATCCATGCTTTGGAGCATATTTTCTCTCCTCTCTTCATTATTTCTCCTCTTCTCTCCCCTTTCTAATTCCTCATTGTATGTAATCATAACATTTTGACCTACTTTCTTAAGTGGCTATAAAATATTTGTAAAATGTAAAAGTACTATCTCAAATTATAAGAGAGGTACTTAATTTGTCTCTTCTAAGGGAAATTAAAAATTCACAAGTGATGGGACATGAAGAGTCATGTGGTAGATGAAGAGTTGCATTGTAAATCTATAAATTGAGAGAGCCTCCTCATTTCAAAAGAAGGTTATTCTTGTTTACTAGCTCCCATATTCTTTCTAGGAATAAGTGATCAAATTCCTCTATCTCCTTTGTCTATGTTTTCTCTCCATCTCAACTACACTCCATGAGCATGTACTTGTTGAATGTTATGCACTTATAATTTGTGTTATTTGTATCATGTTCCTTGTTTATTCTCATGGTATCTTCTCATTGAAATCATGGATGTATTCTGGTTTTAAGCAATAAACTCTACTGTGTTATTTATTGTGCAAAACTATCTCACTATTATCTTCACACCTCTCTCTTAATATATTTCCTCCCTTGTAGTATCTATAAGAATTTTTCCACTAGGTGTAGGGAAGTACCCCTATGTGATCCCGATCGAAAGACCACCCTTGGTTATTAGAATAGTGTACATAATTTCCCTGTTTTCAATAAATGGAGCTGCCCCATTCAAGTAGAGGGAATTAGTCCCACACTGTTGGTGAGAGATCTCTAATTTTCCCATGTGAAAAATTATTTTTCCAACACCATGAAATGGTTTATTCCAATTGGGGATTCATAATATAGGCACACTTTAAAGTCTCTCATTTATCCCATCAAACGTCTTTTACGATCCATAGACCACTCAAATGGGCCTTTCTTTTTAGAAGCTTCTCCAATGACATGACTATTTTTACATATCCCTTGTTTAACTTCTAATAATATCTACAATGTTCAAGGAATGTGTGTACATCCCTTTTGTTTGTGGGGTTTCCAATTGTAAAATTATTGTTATCTTCGCTAGATCAACAAGTAAACCATATTTACAAATTATGTGGCCTAAAGCAACATTCCAAAAGGAGTCCTAAACACACTTATTTTGGTTTAATGAGATTTTCAACTATTATAAGCACTCAAACATAAGACATAAAAATTTACAATGGTCCTTGATCAACCCATAAACTATACAATCATCCCAATAAACATGTAATAATTTGAGGATGAAATCCTCCAAGTGACCACACGAATGCACGAGAAAACCATAAGGTCATTCTTAAGTCAAAATAGAATTATTGTGCATGTGAAATACCCTCATTTAGTCACAAAGTTACTTTTTGTTTTTTCATATTCAATGATGTGTGCCCATTGATATCCTAAAAATCCATATGCAAATGTATAGACATCCCTTCCTACCATTCATTCTAGAATTTTCTCTATAAAGGGTGTTGTGAATGGATCCACTACACATATGGCATTAAATACTCTACAATTAATGCAGATCCTTATGTTCCGATATTTCTTAATGCTTATGACCATTGTACTTACCCATTCTAGTTTCTCTAATGATACAATTACTCTTGCAGCCAACATTCCATTGATCTCTTCTTTTACCTTGGTGTGGAAGTTTGGGTTCATCCGATAGGTTCTTTCGCACACTAGTTTTGCAACCTCAAATAGTTTTATGTGTATTTTTCATAATTATGGATGTAATACTCTCATCTCATAATAGTATCATAGAAATAAATCCTAATACTCGGACATGATTTTTATCATTTTAGATATTTCATTTGAGGACCAATAGTCTTTAATAATTACAATATTTATTGCTTCTTATGTACCAATATTTACTTTCTTAGATTTCAATGGCTCACTATATGGCCCACTTCCCATGCCATTCTTGTGAATGAAATGTTTAGAACCACATGAAGTTTCAAAATATAAATGGTTATCATTTGTTTCTTCATCAATTTGGAAAACCATATTTTGTTTCCCTTTTCTATTCCAATTGCACGCCATCCTTATATCCTCATTTTATTTGATAGAATAACTATTTTTGCTACACTCTTACAAAAATAGGTAGCGCTATAAATTTAATCATTCATTCTTCCATTATAAATTCATTTCCAAATATTGCATTGTTGATAATTTGTATTGATGTGGGTTTAACTTAGGCATTTTGGATGTAAAAGACAATGTATGCACAAAATTAGCTTTCAAGTTCTCCCACCTTGATGTCTCTCTTGGAACTTCACAATCTACACACCACGTGTGTGCCAAAATTTTTAAGGTATGACATAAATCATGAGTCCACAAATGTTTTCATATAGTTTTGGAACTTGAACGCGAAGATTCTTCACACTATTTTAAGTGGTCTTCTAGCTTTGATAATCCACTATAACTAGGAATCTTGCACGTATGCCTCCCTTGATCAAATAAAAACTCATGGCCATGCTTACATGGTCCTATGTCTTCAAGAGTGATCGATGATTATTCCATCATATTGTCATTATACCCCACCGTATATACCATAAACTTAATGCACGCTTATTCTATGGATATATATATATATATCTCCATTTGTTGAAGATAAACTGAATATCACCTCCACCTTGGTAATTCAACTTTGGATTTGTGGTTTCTTTTCTTAGTTTACCCACATGCCTTTTCCTTGATATGTATTTCTCACTAGTATATTGTTTTTGGTTTGATTTTATTGCACCACAATCATATCCGATCAATTCATAAGAGGCTTCTCACATGTTGTACTTATGGTTTCCAAGATTTATTTCATGTCATTCCACTTTAAAAATCCATCTAGATTTGGTTCAAATTCTCCAAACCTTCATCCTTAATATTATATATGTGCTCCAAATCTTCACGCTCTTTGAAATTATTAACAAACAAAATTCCCTTGATAGGATCCATTAGAAGTATTACATGTGTGGATGTTAAAAAAATTAGAATTAAAATGCAAGAAAACAAACAAGTTTGTCTTCCTACTCTAATATTCCTAGAAAATACCTCAGATAGAGTAATGGATTGAAAGGGAGAGAGGGATTATACCTGCACTTACCTACAAGATTGCACAAATCCTCCTTTGATGTGGTGGATTTTCTCTTGATGGTGGATTGGATGTGCTTGCTTTAGATTTTGGAGACACTTGGGTAGAACCTCCCCTTGATTGTGCTTTGGATTGCTTGATTGATGAAGATGAATTGATTGTATGATGATAGATGGATTGATTGAAGATGGATGATGGATTGATTGATAAAATTGGAAGAGGTTTGTTATGAACTTTCTAACTTGGCTCTCATGGAGGAAGAGAGCTTAATTTATAGTTGAGGAGTGGAGGATTCAATGGCTAAGATGAATCCATGTTGGATTTGGATCAATGGTGGAGAATGCATGTGAGGATTAGAGGATTCTAGAGTGGAAGACTCTAGAATTTAAATTCAAATTCAAAATTCATGGAGGGAAGAAGCTTCTATTGAATTAAAAATTCAATAGAAGGAGAAGGTTAGAGAGGCTTCTAGAAATAGAAGCCTCTAGATTTAGAGGTGGAGCATGTGATTAGGATTATAATTAGATTAGGTTAATAAATGATGATTAGGGGTGAGGTTACATGGAAAGGCTAGATGTAGGGATGTGTAGAGTAGGTGGTAGGTGAGGTGTAGGAATATTAAATTCCTAGAAAATGTTAATGAAGGATTAAAATAGGATAATAGGATATAATAAGGAAATTAAAGTGATTAATGATAAAATGAGATGTAATAATGATTTAAAAGGATCAATGATGGAATGATAAATAATGATAAGGGGTAAATAAGATAAAATGGATTAATAATAATAATTAATCTTGTGATTAATTATTATATGGATGATGTTGGGATATTTGCAGGACAAATTAATCGTAATTAATCATGTCGACATTTTAGATGTCTACAATATGCTACATATCATTTTCAAGTCTTGTGTAGAGTTATTTGAAGCACATGTCAATGTTGTTTGCATAACAACACATCTTTCCAAGTAATGTTGGAAAGTTATCTCGCCTCGCTTAGTTAATCACTTTGAATTATTTTTGAAACTTTACCCCATGACACTAATAACATCACACTTCAAAACTCCAATTGACATCTTTGCACATCTTGTTGGCCACGAAAAAAGCATATGGTGAAGGATGAAATGTATGTTGCCCCATCTTATTCCGAGTATTTATCATTAAGATATTAAATTTAGCTCTAATGTCAACCAATATATCATTGATATTCCACACATCTATACAAGTGTTAATAATAATTTCTCTATCATACTCCTCTATTTTGGACAACTTAATTTATTTCTCTTTCACGTTCCTAGCTATTTGCCAAGCGCCATATTATTGATTTGGTATGAAAACCATTGGATAAGTAGGGTAATTAATCATCCACCATGCAATATTTTGCACAATTCTTGGAACTCATTTCTTTCCACATTATCAAGTTTAGGTATACTCGTAATTCATTTATGGCGTTTGCTACCTCTCTCAAAAATTCAATTTCACCCTCGTAATTCATGCACCAATTCCTTAGTTTCATCTAGAAACTCTTTTTATCTCCTTGGATTTGGGTAACTCTTCCTTATCTGAGGGTTCTCATGTAGAATATTTTCCAACAAGTATTCAAATATTTGTCTCCACGCTACAACTCATCTAGTAGTTATCTATATTTTTGGACCTTGATCAACTTTTGGCACGTCTACTTGTCCTAGAACCTCTAATACATCACATGTAATCTTGAAAATTCATGCATACTTTTCAATTTTTTCCAACATGATTATGTAAATATTAGGGTAGTCTTCCACCTTATGCTCCTTTTGACAATATGCACATGTAGGAAATGTTGGAAAATCTTGTTGATAATGATATGATGAGCCACACTTATATCAAGTTCTTGGTAGAAATATTCATCCACCTAGTTTTCTCTTTCATGATCTCTCCTCACACATTCCCATCATTTTATTCATGATTGTTACCTATTGTGGCTTTCCTTAACCCAAGCCATTAAAAATTAATTATAACTTGAGAATTTTGAAGGATGCAAATGCAAAGGATAATCCTAAGGATGTTCTCTTTGAGAAAAATGATGGAAAGGGTGAATAAAAATGAAAAAGGTTATTATTGTTCTAGAGCATAAAGTTACTCCACCTCAACCAACCAAACAAAGAGGTTTTGTACAAGAGAAGGTAAGAATATTTTTTTACATGTGTAAATATGGGGCTTTCATGTGCTAAAAAATATTGTTGAAAAAAAGATACAAAGGGTAGAATCTAATCTCAAAATTTCCAATAAAATAATGCACCTTCATCCTTTGATTCTGGGCATTCCTTTTCTCGAGATCTTTCCTCATGCATACTTGACAATGATTCCATCACCTTACCTCCAAACACCCCAATGCCTAAATACAATCCATGTGATATGGAATCTATTCTCATCTAGTTCAAAATAACAATCCCCTTAGTTTAATTTTGACACATTCTAGAACTTAAAAATAGATAATTTTCTTACCTAGGCACTAAAAGCTCTATTGCCCCAACTACAATTTTTTTGAAGATAAAGAAGTTAGTAAAAATTTGGAGAAAGTTTCTAAGATTTACTTGGGCACATCATTAGTATAAATTTAGTTGGATGTGGATCCATTTTACACCACTTTTCTAGTGAATGGGTGGTTATTGCACAATTGTATGTTGGATTTAAAAGCCTTTTGCAATATCATACTGTAGCTTGTCATGAATGAGTTGAGTATCGGAATCAAAATGAATTATGGGAGATTTATGTTATGGATTCCATAAACGAGTTTGTAGTAGGGTTTGTTAGAGGTATTTTTGATCAACTTATAACTTGGTCAGGTAAATTTTTGGTTATTGATGTTATAGTGGGTTTCCCTCCCAAGTGGGGTATGATATTATCTATAAATTGCGCTACCCTAGTTGGATGAAACATTTAGATGGATATGTATTATGCAATTATACCTCTTGAAGGAGAGCAAGTTGAGCTTTGCATAGAGAAAATGATGATACACTTGATTGAAGATCCATAAATGGCCTTGAATGAAGTATTATATATTGATGTGGATATGATTTTTTTGTGGAGAATATTTTCTTTGTTAAGAACCACATTGACCCTAGTTTCCACCCACAAATCTGCAATACTAATTTTGATGGTGTATGGAATATACACTTTGATGGAACATGCTCAAGAGGAAAGGTTAGTGTTGGAGTTGTTTTATATTCTCCATAAGGAAATGTTTTCAAATTTTCTTAAAAGTTGGACTTTGAATGCATTAACAATATAATAGAGTATTAAGCTTTGCTAGTTAGGTTGAACATGGCCTCTAAATTCAAGATCAAGAATGTGGTTGTTAAGGGAGATTCAAATTTGGTCATACAACAAGTGAGGAAAGTATATTTAGATGAGAATTATAGGGTGAAATAGTATAAGAATGTTGTGTGGGAATCTCTTGCATTTTTAAATCTTTCAACATCATTCATGTTGACATATAATTAAACATAGTTATAAACCGACTTGCTTATCCATGCTTCTTTGTATCAAAATCAAGTGGTTTCCCCATGTTGCAAGTATGATGTTAAATTATTATTGAGACTTTCTATTCCAGATAATGTGAATAATTGACAAGTATTTGAGGATGATAGTCATATCTTTAGGTTTTTAGATAATGCAGGTGAGTTTGATGATCAAATTATGGGTTTAGAACCCTTCATTGAAAATCAGGAGGAAAGAGATTCTTTTGGGGAAAGAAGTCATTATGTTGAAGATGAAAAAGATCCCAAAATGAATATTTGAACTTGAGAGAGCCTTTGATATTGTTGACAAGGTATGACAAAGAGACACACCCACTATGCATGATAAAGAATAAATTAACTTAGGTAATGTTGTATCTCCTAGACTTGTGTTTATTGGAAAGTGCTTGAAGGAAGATAAGAAGAAGGCTCTACTTAAGGTGTTTAGGAAAAATAAGTATTTTATGGTTTGGTCTTATGATGAGTTGAAGTCCTAGAGGAAATGTTTGTTTCAACATAAAATTCCATTACATCCCGATGAAAAGCCATTTAATAAGAAATATAGGACAATCAATCCAACATTGAAAACCATTTTGGAGGGAAAACTCATAAAATCAAAATAAGGAGGAATCATTAAACCAATTAGATTCTTCTCATGGGTTTCCATTCTTATGTTAGTGAGGAAGAAGAATGGGGACATCATATTGTGCAAGGATTTTAGAAACTTGAATAAAATGTCTTTAAAAGATACTTATCTATTTCCCAACATGGATCACCTATTGCAAATGATTAACGGTTTTGAGATTATGTATATGTTAGATGGATTCTCTAGTTATAACAACGTTGTAGTCAAAGATTCTGAAAGATTTAAGTTTTCTTTCACAATGCCTTAGGTACATATGTTTATAAACACATGTATTTTGGTCTTATAAATGTTGGAGTAACATTTCAAAGGGAAATGGACTATGAATTTTCCATTCTAATCAATGAGATCATGGTGGTATAATAAGATGACATTACAATGTACTATAAGAAAAGAGAAAACCACATTGTACATCTAGAAAAAGTGTTTCATAAGTCCAGAGAGTATGTGATCTCTCTCAATCCCAAACAATGTATCTTTGGTGTGTATAAAGGAAAGTTGCTTGTGTACATTATGTTTAAAGTGGAGTGATAATTGACCCTGGGAGAGTGAAATCTATTGATAACATTCCTATCTCATGCTCCAAGAAAGGAATCTAATCATTTTTTGGGAAAATGATTTTTTTCATACATTTCAAGTCAAACTTTGTAAATATTACCATTCCCATTACTAATGTGCTAAATAAATAATCAATTCATTCATTGGAATACTGAAGTAGAAGGGGAATTTAATAATGTAAAATAATATATTAAACAAGCTTCAATGTTGGTTATTCTTGATGGTGGGACTTTGATTTTCTCTTTTGCATCTCTTCTCACCATAACTATTGTTTTTCTATAGAAGAATTATAAAGGGCACGAAAAGTACATTGCCTCTTTTAGTAAATCTCTACAACATGTTGAATTAAAATTAACCATTATGGAGAAAAAGATTCACTTTGGTGAAGGAAATAAACTCATTCATATATTATATTCTCAATTCTATAATTAAAGCATATGTGCACTGTACGTACCCAAAATTATATGTACTGTACTACCGGAAAGAGGTTACAGAAACCCCAATGATGATTTAGATCTCTTTGCAAGGTGTTCAAAATCTAGAAAGCACGCTAAGTATACATTTGCATCCTAAAATACCTTATCCATCATTCGCATGCTTTGTTCTAACCCGTTCCTCTCTTTTCCTTGCATTTTGGTTTTTAGTTACTGGGGATCGCCACCAAGTGCAAAGGCAAGTTAACCCAAAATTATATCTTGTACTACGTAAAGAGGTTACAAAAACCCCAATGATGATTTAGATCTCTTTGCAAGGTGTTCAAAATCTAGAAAGCACGCTGAGTATACATTTGCATCCTAAAATGCCTTATCCATCCTTCGCATGCTTTGTTTCTAACCTTGTTCCTCTCTTTTCCTTGCATTTTGGTCTTTAGTTACAGGATCGCCGCCGACAGACAGGCGATGGTCTTATAATCGCTACCCCGCACCTTTGGTCGATAGTCATGTGTGCATTTTCCATAACTCTCCAATGCTTTCGTCAACGTAAAAAATCAAGTTGCGCTCAACCACTCTTGCTTGCATTTAATTTTTTTACTCGGTAAATAGTAATTCCTCTTTTTTATAATAGAAGAGTTCAATTCAAACTTACCCTTTGGTAAATCAAAGTGCTATAAATACCAAGCTTGTTTACAAGAAAATGGCCCCTCTCCCTCTATGATTTATTATTCAGTGTGTTTGAAATTTCTTCAATAAGTCTCAACAGGTTTAGATTTTGTAAAGCTTTCAGCCTCTTAGTTCAAGGCTCCACAGTTCTAGTTTAGAGATCACTGGATCTCTCTAGTTTAATCTTGTTCCATTGTTGTTCTCCAAACAACTGGCTTAGCATAAACAATTCTAGTTCTAGATTATGTTCATTTGAATCTTGATTTTTCTTAGAGTTATAGGTTGTTGTTTCGTCACAGGAAGTATAGGTCCTAGAAATTTTGGTGTTTCACCACTACCGCCGGATATCATAACACAATTTTCCATATTAAATATAGAAACCAATCAAGCTAATATTTTCTGGGTTAGACCAGAAAACCATCCATAGTTTCCTACAAATCCACTACACTACCACTTTCATGACCTTGTCTGGAAATATACACGAAGCACCTACAGGTCATTTTCCATGCATCCAACAACCAATAGATAGGATCTTGGTAGAGATCAACATTGATTGGAGCCTCCGAGCAGCTATTATATCTGAACGATCCATTACACCAATTCAGGTTAGGAGAGATTTCTTTGCCTTAGACTCGTAGATCATGTTATTGCGTGTTGAAGATATAAGATTGCCCAACTAGTTTGTAGAAGTTTCTCAAACTAAGAATGAAAATATTGTTTAAGAGATGAATCCATCAGATTATGAGCTAATATGCATCCCATTGGTTCAAGCTACACATGAGGGATACTCTCACTTGTTCAAGGAATCCTCTACCCATCTTATTTCTTGAAACGAAGAGTACAAGAAAAAAATTGAGCAATTGGAGGAACATGTAACAACTCTTGGTGCTTAGATTCAACCTTTCTTGGAGCCCAATTCAACATCTTATCTTATGGTAGAAGACATTCCTCCAATTGGTAGATTTTACCCGAGGTGATCAAGAAAGCACAAAGCTATATAATACAAGGGAAGGCTAATGATAAATGGTTTAATAAGATCATCGAGAAGGGAAAGACATTGTTTCCCAGTGTCATCTCTCTTATCAAATACATTATTGTCACTTAGATGGAAGTAAAGAGAGCAAGGAAGAGATGGAAAAGAGAAGATCAATGGGAATGAGGTGTTCCCACTTGTATCCAAGATAAGTACCCTTAACTCTCACACCACGGTGAGAAAAAATGTGTTTACATCAGTTGTTGAGAACATGTCTCCAGTTTGGGTCCACATCATGGATGAAAGATATCATATGATAGTATGCGTCATCTCTAAACTTGTGTGGAGAATAAGAGACTCATTATTTCCTTCCAAGAGTTGATCAAGAAAGAGGTAGGAGACTATCTCTCCTTCATTGAAGATATCTTAGAGTCCATTGCCAACATCGAGATTCCATTTCTAGAATTTCAAAAGATCGGAAATAATGGCTCATCAATGTGAGAAGATCAATGATTTTCCCTTGGCATGGATCAAAGTGTTAAGTTGCATTTGCATTCAAATAGGGGATAAGGTGGAACCTATAGCAGCTCAATTCCATAAATAATTCAAAGGAAAAGATCTCATTCTTGAAACTCTTCCTCAAGGATCATGATCAATAAGTTCTTCATCAACAACATATTAATCAATTCCTTCCCTTTCTCTCTTCTCTCTATCTCCATATTCTAATTTTCAATTGAGAATGTAATTTTTGCTATTTCATTCTATTCACTTAAGTGACCATTAGCTAAACATTTTTAGAGTATTTTTTCCAATAATAATAAAAAGACTCACTTCCTAGGAATATGAAAGGTCACAAGTGATGTGGATAGGTGAAGAGTCATGTGGGGGTAGATGAAAGGAAAAATTATAATGCTATAAATTGGAATGGATTCTCCATTCCAAAGGGTTAGAAATTGTTGATTGAATGTATGTTGTTGAGATTTTCACTTCTACATCAAGAAATAAAAGCTGAAATTATTCTATTTCTTGTTTTACGTTCCTCTATTCTCTCTTTTCCAACTTTGAATATATGATAATCTTGTAAAACCAAGAAAGGTTTCTGCGCCTTTGATGAATGAATCAATGGAAGTTTGTGTCTATGGTTTGTTTTGTCTTATCATGGTTTGAATTTTTGTGTTCTTATAATTAGATTTGGGCTTACTCTGGTTATTGTGTGTGAAATATGATAGTGCCACTCAAAATGATAACCCTTTCTATTTTTCCTAATTTCTCTCTTTGTCCCTCATCATTGAAAATTCCTCCCTTGTACCCCGTACAAACACTTTTCCATAGGTTTAGTGAAGTGATCATGTGTGATCCCTTACTTATTTGGCCACCCCGTAGAATTAGGATAGTTTACATTCAATAATGGGAGCCTCCCCACGTGTAAGAACGAGGGGCTTAGCCCCATATTGTTGGTGCGGACTCAATAATTTGCAGAAAGACGAAAAAATATTTCGCCAACAATGTGTAAGCGAAGAGAAATTTAAAAATATGATTTTAGAGGTTCATTATGGACTATGTAGATGTCATTATGTGGCTAAAATAACTGCCCATAAGATTATTAGAGTTGTTTATTGGTGGCCTACATGGTTTTTTGATGCTGCCAAAGATGTGATGGTATGTGATCCATGCCAACATTAAATTGAAAGAAAACATAATGGGTTTTGTGATCTCCCATTCGTTTCTAGGTATTGCAGATGCCACTTTTCAACAATGGGGAATGTATTTTATTAGATCATACAAGTAATATAATTTAAAATGAAATTCACGATAACAGATCCTTGGATGGTAGTTAAAGGTATTTCCTCTACACACTTTATGATAATGAAGCTATGTTTTGTGGTGGAAGTTGGGGTGAATTTACCTATTAAATCTAAACCCCACATGGAAAGGTCTAGGGTATGACAATTGAATACAAAGATTGAGATGAAATGCACAAGTTTTTAGAATTTTGGGCACCTACACACATACTCGATAGTATCATGCTCAAATGTGGGCCAAAATTAACCCATTTTATGAATCTTCTCAGAACTTTAATTCCTATTGAAACATCCACCAAAAACATTGCTATGGGCTTCGAAGAGGATATTTCTCAACCTACTCTTCATTAACACATCTAAGAAATAAGTAGTTGAAAACTTTATGATACAAGACTTCCTCAATGATGACATAATTAACGGATATGATACAAGGTCATCGTCACCATTTGGATTTATCCCATTTAGGTAATTCCTACTAACTATTTGATTTATTATATTTGTATACCAAAGGCATAAAGTTATCATTTTTTTATCAATATAACATATGCATTCATAAGGGAAATCCAAGTTGACTAGTTTGATGTAATGTAATAGGTCTTTGGCTAACCATTCTATGATAATTTACCCCTTGACCAATTTTTAATTCACATAAGTCAATTCAAACTTACTCATGAGGGTTATGAAGTGACCATCCTTCAAGTGGAAAAATCCACTTGAGTAAGAAATATGTGAATTTTCTCACATTTGACGATAAATCTAGTTATTGGTTAGGCATTTAGTGCCTTAGATTTTTGTAGAAAAAAATTGGTGAGGCACTCCTCTAGCTGGGTATACTTGGTTTCATAGTTGAGAAGGAAACCTATAATAAATTAGATAGAACACTCTTAGGAGTCATCACATTATTTAGCTATCATACATGCGAGAGATACCTTTGTGGCCCTAAAGTAAAGAATCAAGGGTTGGTCACATTTGTGTGGCATTAGAGTGGGTAGATATAACATAAAATACTCAAATGAGATGAAGACATCATGACCTCTTTTTTCCATATGTCACAACAAGTTTTGTTGAGCAACCCATTAATAAGATGGATAACATAAGTGATATTGGGAACAAATCTCTATATTTCCTTGAGTTTTATAAGGAATTACCTAGTGCTATATTCATCTTTGGGTGCGTTCATTTCAACAATTACATGTATCTTCACATGATCTACATCAATCACTCATGAAGAAATAATATACCCCAATATATTTCCTCTTCTCACACCAAAAATACATTTTTGGGGTTTACGATGACACCTTACTCAATCAAATAAGAAAGGATATTGTAGATAACTTCTAGGTGATCTCCTCTTTTCATATACTTTTCTAGAAGGTGATCTACATAGGTTTCAACAATTTTTTGGATGATATCATGAAATACGTGGGTCATATCCCATTAATATGTAGCACCAATGTTTTTCAATCCAAAAGGTTCCTCAAGGTGTTTTGAAGGTTATCTTGGTTTGGTACTCCTTTGAGATCCTAATTTGGTTATAACCTAAAAACTAATCTATTAGGGACAACATATATCATATCCATTTTTGCATAAATGATGACATCTATCGAGGGTAAGGGAAAATAATCCTTTAGGAAAGATTTATTTATATCATAGAAAGTGATGCAGATTCTAACCTTTCCATTCTTATTAAGGACTAGGACTATGTTGGACATCCACATAAAATAATATATATGCTTCATGAACCCCACTTGAAGAAGCTTCATAACTTTCTCTTTAAACCTTAAAGTAACCTTGGGTTTAATTGGTTTCCATTTCTACTTGATGGGTTTAACATTAGGATTATTCACTATATTTTGGACAACCACCTTGGGGTCCACTCAAGACATCCTTAAAGAGGAAGGAAAAAATGCACATGTGCTCCTTAAGGATCTTAGTGTTCTCTTCAACCTCCTTAGGGTAAAGTGTAGAACCCAAGTTCAAGATCTTAGGATCTTTGTTGGTGTCGATATTAATGGCAATAATATCCTCTATTAGAGATACATTTCCTTCTTCAAAATTTGGAGGAGTGGGAGGGATCTCCAAAGGTTCATAATATACTTGAAAATTTCCAACTCCGGATTAACAAGGTAACACACAAAGTGGGGATGAGAGGGAAGCCTATTTTCTGATGCGTTGAAGGGAGGTCATCATAGACTTGTAGGATTCTTGTATTGTTTCATTGTTCTTATCTACTTAAAAGAAATATGTTTTATTTGGTGTCCTTCGTATAAATGGTTATGGTCTTATAGACATGACAAACTCAGTCTCAAGTAAATGTACATTAGGTAAAAACTAAGAACAAGAGGAGGTCATTGATTCTACAAGACAATTCTTCTCCCTAGGAATGGGTTCAATGGAGATGAAATAAAAATCCTTGATTAAATTGTGTATGACATTTTATAAAGTTTCAAATTCCCATCTCTAATCTTGTAGAGCTCAGATACTTGATTAGAATCTAGTTACAAATCTCTAAGGACCTTGATGTTTCAAATCATTAACCTTCTTGGAATAATGAGGCCCAAAAGCAATGCCTCATATTTAGTGTCATTGTCGGTGCACTATAATTATAACTTAAATAAAGGGCATGATCTTACCTTCCAAGGAAGTTAAGATCACGCCCATGATTGTGCCATATTGACATTTGGCTCCATCATACTTGGAGTGTCCACACATTAGTAGGAAAAGAAGGCTTTCCTAGTTCTTTAACATGTTCTTCTTGTAGTTTTAACACCTCCACCATGCATATGTATGTGATATCATCCATCGGGAGGAGACTAAACCTAAAATACTAGCACTACCATGTGGGTCAAAAGGGAGAGTGATAGGTGAATTATTTTCTAATATATTTACAATCTTGGCAATAGATTTTGTGGAAACCACATCCATAGTAGAAATATTTACATTAACCTTTTTAAAGTTTCCACTTGAAATCCTTCTATCACTTTTATTTTCTCTACGTCCGCCTTCAGAACACATTTGTTCATCACAATTGGATATTTTGAAGAGTTTAACTTATTCAATTTATTTTCTAGAAGTTCATAAGTTATATGAATTCCGAGTCTTCTTTTGAGGTTTGGCAAATTTATATTGAATTGTTTGGGGTCACCTTACGTGACGTAATACTTCGCTAAATGAAAGAACATAACTTCTTAAAGAAAATTTGAAGGAATATACCTCATCTTGTGTATTAAATTTCTTCCCAATAACATGTTGTAATTTTTTTCGCTATTTATGATATATAATTCAAATAGGACAGTCTTTGGTCCAAGAGAGATAGGGAGAACTATAGTTTCAATGGATTCTTCCTCGAGACTATCATTTTTTTCCATTGTGTGGTTGTGTTGTCATTTATGTCAACCCAATTTATGGAAAAGGGTGTCATAGTGTCATATGAGTCTCTCTATGATGTTGTTTAGATGTCAAGCATGAATTCTAAGTGGTTTGGTGAGTTGTCATGGTGTCTTGGTGCATGGTTGAGTGATCTAAGCCATGATTTGAGTCTTCAAGAGTTTTTTTCAAGGTTTCATGAGGTAAAGAATGGTCATAGTGATGTGTCATAAGTTTATATGGGTCTAATTGAGTCACCATGGTCATTTCATGGGTTGTCGTAGTATGTCGGGTCTTTCTAGGCTTGTGTCTAGCCCTGAAACAAGAAGAATGAGGTAGAGATATGAGATTTTGACCAAATAATTCATGGTGGAGGATGGGAATTTTTTTAGAGTTTACATGAGATTTATGGTTATTTTAAAGTCTTCATTCAAATCGTTTGATGCATTTTTGTGGTCGGTGGGAAGCTATAGGTGAGAAACATGCAATTTAACATGTGCAAATGAGATTGGATGGAGAGTTTCAAATATATATGAGATATATGGTGAGAGTATAAAGTTATATAAGGTTTTCATGGTGATTCATTCCAAATTTAATGTCATTCTGAACAATATTTTGCAAGATATGCAAGTTTTTGTGAAACCGGGTAAGTAACCTTGTGTTTTTAGATCAAATATGGACCTTCGATACTTGTTGTTTATATGATTTGCATGGGAACATGAGATATTTGGAAAAATTCTTAGGTCATTTATATATCTTCAAAAAAATAATGAGGTGGTTTGATCATCACTTTTTATGAATGATCGTTAAGAAGCTAAAGTGGTTTGAAACCCTAGCTAAACCCTAACTAGGAGCAACTTGCATAAAAGTGAGTATAATGAGCCTTTTTTATTTCAAGTGAAAAATTTATGATTTTATGTTGTATATTACCATTCAAAATTTCCATAATTTAATGATAGAGCATGTGCTTGATATGTGGGCCCCATCGAATTTGTTTGTTTATGAAGCGTTACAATTTGAGGAGAAAGTTGCCAAATGAGGTATGAACTAAATTTCTATTGTGTGATGTATGTGAGTTGTTATTTATTTAAAAATATGTTTCATGTCATGGAAATGATGAGAAATGGTCAAGAATGCTTCACTTAACTTGATTGGTAAAAGGGCAGTTTTGAGGCAATTAAAAGCAATTTTTAGTAAAATGGACATAACAATAGCTACATGTAGAGTTAGGAGGTGATTCAAGTTGTTTTGGAAATATAATTCAGATATATTTAAATTTATATAAGTTTTTATCATGATGATGAGTTTTTATAATGTTTCTAGGTCAGTTTTTAGACAGAAGGTTTTTCCAAAGGTGCAGAACAAGATAGGATCTCTTTGGATGTTTTGAGTTGGTTTAAGCATAAGATGGATTAGGTGATGATTTCTATCACCTATAGAGTTAAGGGGTATGAATTTTTCATCAAATTAATCCATTTTAAGTTCTTTATTGTTCCAAGAAAGGTGTTAACTAACCGATCTTTGAAAACAACATTTTGGGCAATTTGATTTGGTGAAGACAAAAGTGGTTGAGGTTTGAGCAGGTGATTGTTTCATGAATTATAACTTGATTATAAGTGTTATAAATGTTATTAAATTTACATTGATTTGTCACATGAAATATTTATTTTTTATTATTTTAACTAATCTAGTGGAAAAAGATTTCGATGTGGTCCTGAAGGTTGAAGGAAATAAGTGTTTTGAGAAAAACAAAGAACAATGGTCCCATTAAATGAAATATTCTGATTGTTTGATGTAAATTGATACCATGTATGATGTTTAAATGTTAATTTAAACATGTGTGATGAATTTTAAATAATGACTAAAAATATTTTTGGTGTTAGGAGAATTTTGGCATTCCAATGCATGGGTTTTGGTGATTTTTGGTGCATGGAAGAAGAAGGGTTTTGCTAGGCCGACCCATATGGGTCACTTGTGAATGTTGTGATAAAGTTATGGGATTTTTTTAATGATGAATTTTTCTAAAAAAATGTGTAATACTAACCTCCTTTGGGTTAGAATAAAGAAAAAACATATAAAAGTGATGTTTTGGGTTCATTTTTGAACTAGTGCTCTTGGAGGGAAGAAGTGCAACCTAGAGGAGAGTTATTTGCAGGTATATGTGAATGATTTGAGGGATTAGTAATACCTAAGGTATGAGCTAGGTATTTTTATCTGAATAAGTGATCTCCATTAGTTGTGGCATAAGAAAAAGTAGATATCAAACATCTTCGTGTGGGTCCGAGTTGGTGCTTAGTCATCATAGGGGTTGTAGCCTCCTTGTGGAGTTGGTGATTTGCTAAATTAGGGGTTGGTGATCCTTATAGGGTTGGTGATTTAATAAAATAGGGTTTGGTGCTCCTTGTGAAGTTGGTGCTTCATAAATTTCCTTTTTGTGTGTAATATCAATAAAGTTTCAGTGGGTTTTCTTTCCCTTGAGGGTTTCCCACATATATTTGGTGTTCTTGTGTAATTTATTGTTCTTGGTCATGTGTATGATAATATTTATGATTATTTAAATACATATATGGTTCATGGTTGATTTAATGGTTACAGAAATGATTTTGAATGATAAATGAATTGAAATTTTTGTAGGATTGATTCGCCCCCTCTCAGTCCATTGTGCTTCCAACAATTGGTATTAGAGTAGGTCCTTTTAGAGAAGTTTAAAATATTTAAGGAGATCCCTAAATAAAAATCAATGGGTAAATATTCAGATCTTATAACATCATTAAGAATAAGGAATGCAGTATCTCAGTCATGTATTGAATCCTATCAAAATCAGGTCAAGGATATGGAGATAGAGCATGATCAAGCCATCATGGATTTGAAATATCAAGTGGAAAGTTTGAATAAAACCCTAAAGGTCAAAGAAGAATATTATAGCAGGTATGAAGCTAAGTTGAGATCCTTAAAATTAGATTCGAGTCGGCTCATAGTAAGTTGAAAACCTATGAAAAGTTAGAGAAATTTTAGAAGCCCTAAATGACATGTTGGAGAACCAAAGAGCTACAAATGAAAAATATGGTCTTGGCTACAAAGAAGAACATTCAGAGAAGCATGAAGTAAACAAATATGAACCTAGTGATGCTACTAAAGCTATGAAGGATGCTAAAGATCTCAAGAAGGTTATCAGAAACCTAATGTAATGAAATCTACAAGTTCAATGGTGTGTGTTACTCTTGCAATAATTTTGGTCATAGAGCTAGATATTGTAGGAGGTTTGTTAAGAATGCATTTCCATGGAGCAATGGTAGGCATGATCATTCATATCAGTCAAGGGATATTACATGCTATAGTTATCACAAGAAGGGTCATATTGAAAATTTATGTCATCATGAGTCTCCTAATCAGATTTGGAAGAATGATAAGAAGCATGGAGTTGTGTGTTATTGTTGTAATCAATTTGGGCATATAGCTAAGTATTGTCATCAAAAGGATTCTAAGAAAAGGAATGATGCTTCTAGAAGTAAGAGTGCTCTTGTTTGCTTCAAGTGCAACAAACTAGGTCACATTATAAGATAATTTGGAGTTAAAATGAATACCTACAAAAGGAAGGATGATGTTAAGACTATACCAGCTGAGAAGGTGAAAGAAGAACTCAAAAGGACTAAAGATGATTCCAAAGTTGTTGGTACTAATCAGAGTGATCCTATTATTCATGAAGGTATGTTTTCTCTTATTGAACCTAAGGATTTGTTGTTGTCTTCCCAAGAAGACTATCAAGAAGATGACATGAAAGATAAGGTAAAACAATTGAAGAGGTTGATGCAGGACCACAGTGTCAAGCCCTATGAGTACATGGATATTTTACCTTGCTAGGTAGATTGTAGATGTCTTGGGTTTCTCCATTAGGATTCATGGAGCCATCATCCAATGTTTGAAGGTATGTCAATTGATCATCTCCATGTGTTCTTTGGTTTTGTTTCTTATTGGTGTCTTATTATTGTCATCATCTCAAAGTTGGTTTCATGGTCTTTCTTGGTTGGTCCTGTAGTGTAATGGTGTTTCTCTGAGTCTAAATGTTGTTTTAGTATTGTGTGTCATGAAATAATAGGTATTTGAGTCATGAAGCAAGGAAGGAAAAAGTCCTCTCAGTCTAAGTATGTGATTCATCTTTGTCTTTAAGGTTTGTATGCATGTGATGTGTCACAAGTAGGTTTGTCTTAGTTGAAGAAGTCTTAAAGTTTATAAGTGTCTCCTCAAGGTTTGAAGTTGATGATTCTTGATGAATCCATAATTGTAAGGGTTTGTAGTAATGTTCATATGTCAAGGATTTTTTCAAGTTTTTTTATGAGAAAGTAAATGTTAACCTATGACAATCTAAGTCTTAACATCTTATTGAAAGGTTTGAGTTAAAAGTATTGTAAACTCCTATAAGTGCTAGGAGTATAAGACTATGTGTGTGTTGATTCAATGTGTGAGTCTTAAAGTTTGTTTCAAAATCAGTTAGATGTCATTCAAGGTATATGCATCCATGATTTGAAGAAAGAAGGACTATGGAAGGTATTCAAGTGGAAATGAAAGATTAAAGTATGTGTTTTGAGCTCAAGTGGTCGTGTCAATGCAATTAAATGCTCTAAGTTGATATTGTTGTGACATGGTATGTGGATACACCAAATTCATAATAAGAGTTATTGAATTCTACAAGGGTGATATTGTCCTACAAAGTGACCCTAATGACAAGTTGAAGTGAAAATTGTGTGTCTTGAAGATTTTGTATCTTCTCAAGGGATTGTGTTAAGCCTATCATGATCAAATCTTGGTTGAATATGTATATTAGTTACTATATGATGTCATGCAAGTTCGGTAATAATAATCGTGTTTGTGAAGGCATTCAAGAAAGTTACAAAGTATGTTAATAATGTCATTTGACCTATGTAGTGAAATTGTGTAAAGTATTGCAAACTGAGTATTGAAAATTGGTTGTGCCAAAGAAGGTGCTCTTGATGTCTGAATAGCCTCAAAGTGTTTTAAGGAGATCTGTAACACCATTATCTCACTCCACGAGGTCTGTTGAAAATTTTCTTGTATATCATAGTGTGTGTCAGGGTTTATAAAATAAAACAAGTGTCTAAGTGTGTCAAATCTTTGAGTGTGTGTGTCTAAGAATAAGTTTGTGGCATGGTATTGTGTCTTGTTGATGGTACAAACCGAGAAAGGACTAGAAGTTTTCAAGTCTCAAGGGTTCGAGTACTATGTAAAGTCTGTCATGAAGTAATGAAGGTGTCTCTATGTTCATCAAGTTAGGAGTATCTTAGCACAAGGTAAGCTACATGAGTTCATCAAAACAAGGTATAGTTTGTCTCAAGCTCAAAAGTGAAAGGTTATAGGTCAGAATAAGAGTGATCATCTAGGGACAATGTGATTATGGAAAGAATGATGAGTGCTATAGGGTACAAAGTGATAAGCTACTGGTCTAGGCTTGAGTTGTATGTATTCATAGGGAATTGAGATGGAAATCTTCAAGAACTCAAGTGTCAAGATGACAATGTTATTCTTAGGTATAAGAAAAAGGTCATATTCAGTCTCTCACAAGTGTGCAAACTCGTGAATGCATATTAAGGTTTCTCAAGTTACAAATGATCCAAAGGATGAATATACATAGAGGTTTTTGAGTTTGGTCATTGTCTAAACATGTTTCTTGAAAATGATGCCCAAGAATATGATGTTGAAGAAATCATCTTATAAGAAGCATGCTATCTAGGTCAAATTAACTTTTAAAGACAAGAAGTTTCTCAAAATGAAAGGTGTGTAAGGATGACAATTTTCCAAGACAAGATAAGAGGTAAAGTACATCTCGAAGTTGTTTCAAGCCTAAATACGAGTTAGTTGAATGGTAATATAAGAGAAAAATGCATTTTTATAGGCTTTAGAGAGCCCTTGAGTGAGTGAATGACCTATCAAAGGCCAAGAAAGAGTTCTTTGTACCTTGATGATATTTGAAGTTTATTGAAGTGGGTAAGTGAAATTAATGAGAGGTTATATGATTAAGGACTCTTAAGGGCTAAAATAAGGTATCTTAGGGTCAGAACAAGGAGTGCTATATGTCTTAACAAAAGGTATGAGATTGAAGAAGATCTAGAAGATGTATAAGACAAATATTAATAGAAGTTACAATAGTTCTCGATGACTACTGAGATGCATAAATATCGGTGAATCCAAGGTTTGAAGATAGAAAAAGGTGTATCAAGTACAAATATGGGCCTAGAATTCTAAAATGCTTTGCTATGAGGTTGAACTTGATCTCTATGATAGGGAAGAAGTCATTAGAATAGAAATGCAAAAGAGTCTTCATGATAGGTATGATTTTTCACCCAAAGCAGAGTAATGTAGCATTTTATTTTCTAGCATTATCACCTACGGGATGTGAGAATATTTAAGGCAAGTAGATGGTTATTTTAGGCACGAAATGAATGACATGGGTGTGAAGGTTGTTTAATGATGTATCATGATAGATCCATGTGTTTGAGATGTGTTCATGTCTTCAAGAGTGACATAACAGTGTGGTTTCAAATTGTGAAAGTTAAATGCACTTGCAAGATAAGTGTGAAGGTACTCTTGTCATAGTTGACTTCCAAGGAGAGCTTGAAGATTCATTCACTCTTAGCATGAAGAGAAGTATATTATAGTACAAATATCCCACAAGAAGATATGACAAGTGATCAAGTGTGAACTCCAAGGTTTCTTAAAGGCAATTCCAGTCTGTGTAAGTCTAAAATGGCTAGTATGAAGCCTGAAAAGTCAAAATTATTTATGTTGTAGTTTATAATAAGCCCTATCATCCAAAGGTGGAGTATTAAAGACACAATTTCCTAATATATGTCATGTTAAAGTGTTATAGTCCATATTGTGATCCATGTAACCTTGAGTACTATGTAATTATGTGAGTTATGAAGTTTTAGTTAAGTAAAAGATGGTTAGAGGTCCATAAGGTCAAAATAAGGGACGTTACCTTGAGGTTAAAAAAATGACAGAGATGAAGCTCTAAGAGACCTTAAAAGGATAAATGATTTGAGATAGCATAGGTATGTGAGAAGCTCTAAAATATTTATGAAATGGACATTTCTAGGTCTGCGAAAGAAGCTTTATGGATATCCTAGCTTGCAAAATTCATATACAAGATCGCATATGTATAGGTTGCAAATATGATGTAAACCTACAAGACTATGCTCTTATTGAGGAGGTTTGATATAGTGATTGAGAGAAAATGTTCGAGTGGTTGATCTTAAAATAATGGATTAAATTCTGAATAAGAAATCGAAGATAAATCCACTTTGAGAATGGTTACTTTTAAGAAACTACAAGTATATACAGAAATTAAGGAGGGGCTTGTTATGTTCATGTATTACTTGCACAGTGATAGGTCATGCACAGTTGGAAGGAGGTGTATTATTGTCGTAACAGTGAAATAAATTTCAATAAGAGAATGTTTTGATTGCACAAGTGTGCTTAAAAAATTCTAATGAAGGTACGGTTTGTGATTGGAAATGAGAAAATGGTGTGTACAAACTTGTAAGGAGAATAGAATGTTGATGGTCTTTCAAACTAAATGCTAATCATGTGCTACTTAGTGAAAAAATAATTCAAACTCATGAAATTAAAATCAAATAATGGCAAGCTATAGTGACTAAGAAAAGGATATATACAAAAGGATGCTATAGGTTTGTGTTAACTCTATAAGACATGGGGAGAATGAATTCATCCTTGATCAAGTGTGTAAGAATCTTAGAAGGGTTGTGTAGAAAGAGAGATAGTGTTTCTTGGGATAACAACTTGGAGAAGCACCTTTCGATTATAGAAGGTTTTTAAGATCTTGAAAGAAGCATGAAAACAATAATAAAGTGTTTCAAGACCATGTGATCATAGTGGAGATGTTTTTCAAGCCATGTAAGCAAGGTAAGTGCTTCATTTTTTACATTTTCAAAGAGAGATAGGTTGTATTAACCGGGGGTTATTAGTCGATCCTTCATGTTGTATGTGATTCTTCATGGCTTGTAGAAGTTTGTCTCATATGTACTGAAGTTTTCATTCAAGGATCATGGTCCTAAAGGTAAATATGACAGGGTTAGAGGCATACTTTGTGATCTTAAGCATTGTTAAGACCTAGATAATGATGTTAATCATGAATGAATGCCTAAAAGAGGTGTATCATCTCAGGGGATCATTTTTGTGGCTCTCATCAGGTCCAAAGGATCATTCTGCTGTTGTTGGAGTCAAATTAGGGAGATTTCAGTCCCAAGGGGAGCAAGCAAGTCAAGTAATTTGTGTTTTTGCATTTTTTCCATTGTATTGATTCATGTGTTGTCATTTTACATGTATTAAGTCATTGTAGCCTTTTTCATAGATGGTAAAGGAGAGAGAGACATCAAAAACATGGGATTGAGTCATGTAGGTGTGTTTGTCTTGTTGGTTGCCATCAATGTTTCTGATGATGGTTGTCATCAATGATAAAGGGGGATATTGTTGGCAATTGTGTGGTTGTGTTGTCATTGATGTCAACTCCATTGATGGAAAAGGGTGTCACGGTGTAATATTAGTCTCTCTATGATGGTGTTAAGATGTCAAACATGAAGTCTAAGTGGTTTGGTGACTTTTCAGGGTGTCTGGTGCATGGTTGAGTGAGCTAAGTCATGATTTGAGTCTTATCAAGTGTGTTTCTAAGTATCATGAGGTCAAACATGGTCCTAATGATGTCTCATGAGTGTCTATGGGTCTTCATTGAGTCATCATGGTTAGTTCATGGGTTGTCAGGTCTATCTAGGCTTATGTCTTGCCTTGAAACAAGTAGGATTAGGTAGAGATATGAGATTTGGAATAAATAATTCATATTGGAGCATGGGAAATTTTTTTTGTAAGTGTAAATGAAATGTATGATGAGTTACAATCTCGCATTCATCATTTGATGCATTTTGGGGTCTCGAGAAGCTACATGTGAGAAACATGTAGTTTAGCATGTGAAAATGAGATTGGATGGAGAATTTAAAATATATTTGAGTTATATGGTGAGCATGGAAAGTTATATCATGTTTTCATGGCACTTCATGCCAAATTTCAGGTCATTTTGAAGAATATTTTTCAAGATATGCAAGTTTTAGTGAAATCGGGTAAGTAACAATGTGTTTTTAGAGAAAATATGGACCTTCTGATGCTCGTTGTGAATTGTATGATTTTCATGGGGACATGAGATATTTAAAATATATTATTAGGTAATTTATGAGGTGGTTTTATCATCACGTTTTTATGAACGATCGTTAAGAAGCTAAAGTGGTTTGAAACCCTAGCTAAACCCTAACTAGGAGCAACTTGCGAGAAAAGTGAGTATAATGAGCCTTTTTTTAATTTATAGTAAAAAATTTTATGATAGGATGTTGTATATTAATCTTTCATATTTCCATAAATGTATGATATAACATGTGGTGATATGTGGGCCCCACCTAAATTTGCTTGTTTATGAAGAGTTATAGTTTGAGGAGAAAGTTCCAAATGAGGTATGAACTAAATTACCATTGTGTGATGTATGTGAGTTGGTATTGATTTAAAAATATGTTTCATGCCATGGTCATGCTGAGAAATGGTCAAGAATGCTTCATTTTAATTGATTGGTTAAAGGGCAGTTTTGAGGCAGTAAAAAGTAGTCTTTAGTAAAATGGACATAACAAGAGTTACAGGTAGAGTTAGGAGGTGATTAAAGTTGTGTTGTAAAGATATTTCAGATAAATTTCTAGTGATATAATTTGTATATCATGATGATGAGTTTTGCTAAGGTTTCCAGGTCACTTTTTGGACATGGTGGTTTTTTCCAGTGTAGAACATGACATGATTTGTTGGATGTTTTGAGTTAGTTGAGGCATGAGATGGATTAGGTGATGATTTTTATCACGGGAGAGTTAAGGGGATGAATTTGGAATCCAATTAATCTATTTAGAGGAATATAATGCTCCAAGAAAGGTATTAACTAATCGATATTTGAAAACAAACTTTTGGGTAGTTTGATTTGGTGAAGACAAAAGTGGTGAGGTTTTAGCAGGTGATTGTTTTATGACTTATAACATGATTAGAAGTGTTCTAAAGGTTATGAAATTTCCATTGAGTGGTCACATGAAATATTTTTTATGTTTTTAAGTGATCTAGTGGCAAAATGATGTTGACAGGGTCCTAAAGGGTGAAGGAAACAAGTGTTTTGAGAAGAAAAAGAACAATGGTCCCATTAAATGAAATATTATGATTGGTTGATGTAAATTGTGAGAATGTATTATTTTTAAATGTTAATTTAAACTTTTTGGATGAATTTTAAAGCATGAATAAAAATCTTTTTGGTGCTACGATAATTTTGGAATTCCAATGCATGGGTTTTGGTGATTTTTGGTGCATGGAAGAAGGGATTTTTATATGCCGGCCCATATGGGTCACTTGTGACTGTTGTGATAAAGTTATGGGATGTTTTTAATGATTCATTGGTCGAAACAAAGGTGTAATACCGACCTCCTTTGGGTTAGAAGAAATAAAAACATATAAAAGTGATGTTTTGGGTTCATTTTTGAACTAGTGCTCTTGGAGGGAAGAAGTGTGACCTAGAGGAGAGTGATTTGCAAGTATGTGTGGATGATTTGAGGGATGTGAGTAATAACATTACAAGCTGAATACTGATTAAATATATGAGAGCAAGAGGCTAGAGCAAAGACAAGTGAATAAAGAGAAATATTATGAGAGTTTGAAGACCTAGGGTATGAGCTAGGGTTTGTGAGATGAATAAGTGATCTCCATCAGTTGTGGCAGAAGAAAAATAAGAGATAAAAAAATCTTCGGTGTCCGAGTTTGTGCTTATTCATCTTAGGGGGTTGTATCCTCCTTGTGGAGTTAGTGCTTCACTAAATTAGGGGTTGGTGCTCCTTGTAGGGTTGGTGCTCTACTAAACTAGGGGTTGGTGCTCCTTGTGAATTTGGTGCTTCACTAAATTTATTTTTGTGTGTAATATAAATAAATTTTTAGTGGGTTTTCTTCCCCTTGAGGGTTTCCCACATATATTTGGTGTTCTTGTGTACTTTCTTGTTCTTGCTCATGTGTATGGTTATTTCTATGCTTAAGTAAACACATCTATGGTTCATGGTTGATTGAATGGTTGCATAAATGATGATGAATGATAAATGGTAAATGAATTGAAAGTTTTATAGGACTGATTCACCCATCCTCTTAGTCCATTGTGCTTCCAAGAATCGTATCCTTGTAGGGCATTTCTATTCGACGACCAATTGGTCTACCTAGAACCCATCCTTTGCAAGAATGAGAAAGGAATGATATTCATGATAACTCCATCATAAATCATGGATCTCTTACTATAATTGTTTTATACCCACACGTGTATATATAAATCGGGGTCTCCTTTCCTAGTTATTTCAACATCACGAGCATCTTCTTTATATCAAATAAATAAGCAAGTATCTCTATCATTTTTCCAAAGAGGGTATATGTCAAAGTCAATATTATCGATTTTCTCTTTAGGATGAGGTATAATATTGATAAAGTGACCAAGGCCCAAAGATTCGAGAAGAGTGTAATGGTGAGTGGAAGAATTCTTACACACATTAAAAAATAGATGCAAGAGAATGTTTTTTCAAGTCCATAATTAAATCATATGCTCCTAGTTTTGGTATCTCTTTCTAAAGAAATAAAGGTAGAAGGATATTGTGAAGGATACTCCATAGTTTGGGTCATTGTATTAACCTCAAGTTCCTTTTCAAGATCGACCAAACCTATAATTTTTTTATTTTCGGTTTAAATTTGGATCTAATTCATAATTTTTAGAGAGAGGCTTTGATGCAATTAGGTCATATAGGCATCCCTTTTTTGACATTAGGGGAAGCTTATTTTTATTTTGTAGGATTCTTAAGAAAAGAATCTTTGTATATGCATAAATTTTCATTTTGAGGTGAAACAAATCTTGTATGACCAAGTCATGTGCCTCCATCAGGACTAACTATGAACATATTAATGAATGATTTCCACCGATCCTCTAGAAGTATTTGAATGAAATTATTGCATTTTATACAAGTTTGAGCACCATGTATGACCCAAAGTGAAAACCATAATATAAGTTATATTGTAATCTTAGGCCTTTGGTTTTGGTTTTGTTGTTGGTTAAAACCTTTATTGTTATTTAGAGGTTTGTTGCTGCATGTATTTTTGTAGCCCTTGGTTATAACTTTGGTTTTGATTTTTATTTTGACATGGAATATGATGATTAATGTCAACCACATTTATAGATGGGGTATAATTGGGATTCCTTTGATTTTCCATATATATATATTTATTATTCATATTTTCATTGTTAACATGGGAGGTCACATGAGGGATTAGCATGGGTGCTTAAGTGTAGCGCCCCCAAATATTTTTAAGCTGGTCTAAAAATATTTTTCTATTCTTTTGCAAAAATAGGTTTTTAAAATTTAAAAAAAAACTTGCATTTTTTAATTTAAATGGACCATTATTGACGAGAAATAGTTTCCTTCATATCTTTTGATCGATAACTTGGAATTGAGTTCAATTTTTTACAAAATTGGATATTTTTTCCTCCTTTACCCATTGGTGTTATTTAATTTGTAAAACACACCACTTCATAAAGTTCCAAAATTTGGGGGTGTTGTAATCGCATGAGGATGCATTTTCAGTTGAGCCCAACGTCCGAAATTTTTGAGTGTCTCCTTATTATCATGGATTCTTACCCATCGAAGAATGACATGATTTTCTCTTAAGTGTGTGGACTTCAAAAGGACAGTAAAATTTGTAGAAGAAAATAGACCGTTTAAGAATAAAACTCACTTCTACATAACCTCATTCACAACAAAGATGACGTCATTCACTCCCTGAAGCAAAAACTTTCTCACTTATAGCATCATCCTCACATTTTGGACTTTTATTCCTATGATCCTAGTCCACTTGTAGTTGTTTCTCCCACACCCACTGACCTTGATTTGTCAATTTTTGAGCCTTCTTATGCTTCTAATGCTCTTAATCCTATTACACTTGTTACTACATGTTCTACCTCCCCACATAACCTATTTTAGTAGCACACATGTTATATCCCACTTCATCTCCTTCTACTGACATGCATGGTTATTTTAGAAGCATACCACTACATTCGGTTCTCGCATGCTTTGTTCTATGGGATTTTCTAATGAGGTATTGGCATACATTCACATGGTATTACTTCCCATATTCAGCCTATTAAATGGAATTATCACCACAACATTGGTTGTCGAGCATGTACTTCATTGGGATCACACATTGACAAAACTCCTATTTTTGTTCGCTTGAATCTTTCCAAGGATCGAGAGATACACATGAGTTGCGCACCTTCACTTGAGCTTGAGAGACCTGAGATTTTAGCTGTCAGACATGATCGACTTGACACATATTTTGATGTTCCTTTGCATGACCTCGTCATGAATTTCACACCGATTCATATTCATGAACCTTCATCATCCATCCGTGTTGATTTGGGGTGGATTTTTTATCATTCATGGTGGCGACATAGGAATTTGTTGAGAAGCGCTTTATAGGTGTGGCTCCTCTACCATTTGGCTTCGGCTTCACTTTATATACCATATGCATTTGAATGCTCCTTATTTTGAATAATTTTCTTTAGTAGGTGTTCTATATCTCTCTTGTTTGTTGAGAAATTTTGTATCTGTATTTTTGACATTTTTGGCATGTTAACACTCTATCTTGTGAGGGAGCTATTCTGGTGAAGCTCAATGTTATTTTGATAGTGTTTGAGTAGTTGTTTTGAAAAATCATACATATTTGATAGTATCACTCCACCCATTCAAGAAGTATGGGACGGTGTGGTGTTGATTGTGTTTCTTTAGGTCTTGTGTCCTTACCTTGTTACCTTGGTTGTTCTTGGATCATGACACTCCTATTACTTTGGATATTGTGTCCTTGGCTTGTTTCCTTTGTTTTTGTTCTTAGATCGTGGAACACCTATCGTAGTAGTTGATCGAATTATGTTTGGTCATTTTTACATATTTCAATCCAAAAAAGGAGTGTACAGTTAAAAACACCCTCCATAGGATTTTTTTCACCCTCTAACACTATTTTGTTGTGCAAGGATGCAGCCTAGGTATGCAAATGAGCCAAAAACGTGGATTTTGTGGTCAAAACAACAATATGAGGACACCCTATCTGATTTATGAGTAAAACTAGATCATAGTCACACAAAAATTCCTTTAGAAGATTCCTATTATCAAGTAATGGCCCAAACACATTTCCAAAAAAAAAATTGTACATAAAAATGGCTACCACAAAAAAAAACAACAAATATTTATCCTTCACCAATAATAGAGTAATGTGAAACTTTTTTTTTTAAATATTACAATTTAAAAAATTAAAAACTTGTAGAAAAACACCAGACAAGCTTAATACCTTGGTTGTTCTTGGATCGTGGCACTCTTATTACTTTGGATCTTGTATCCTTGCCTTGTTTCCTTGGTTATTGTTCTTGGATTATGGCACACCTATTTGTAGTAGTTGATCGAATTATGTTTGGTGTTTTTGCACTTTTGACATCACTCCATTGATAGTCTCCTTGTATGGAGCTATTTTGGTGAAGACTAGTGTCATTTGTTTTTGAGTTTTGTGATCGAGAAGTGGTTCCGGACCGCAATGCACACCAAAATTCCTCAACATTGTATGATTTTTGGAGCCATGCTTCTTAGATGCCTTGCAGTGGTTTTTTTCTCTCTCTACTTTGTTATTACTTGTTTTAGGTACATTGTAGTGTTCCCTTTTTCCTAGTCATTGTACGTGGGTAGATCATTAGGGATTTTTATTGGGACCCACCTTATTTTCCACCCACCTAATCTATACTTACGGTGGGTGTTAGTGTAGGCTATTCTTTATCCTTTTATTTATTTATTAGGATAATTCTTTCACTTAGGTTATCCCTACATTTGTTGAGTTATCTTTCTTAGGTGTACTATTTGTGTGGAGTTAGCTTACTAGTCACGTGAAGTTAACTTGCTAGTATTTTGGATTCAAATTAAATAGCAATATTAGTTAGTGGGAGTTCTTCACCACTGATCTAGGTAGTAGTTGCACTTCCCTCCTCCTATATGTACATCCTGATTATTGAGTTAATTCATGGCATTATGATGGATTTCCATATATGATATTTTAGCTCTTTGTTTTTAAATCCTTTTGTAAGGTTATTCTAGTGAATTAAAATGTGATGTGCTATTATCATTTGAGATCTTCAAGGCTTGGAACAATCTTCTTTTCATTCCTTTCAATTTCTTAAATAAGTGAATGTAGGAAAAGGTTGTTGGGGGAACTAATCGAAGAATCAAGAAGTTGTCACCATCTTGATATGAAATGGGCATCGAATCATTTTCTCTTCTTTGATATGTAGGAATTATATTATTATTTTTCTAATATCTTTTCCATATCAAATGCCTTGAAAATTTTAGAAATGATTTGTTTAAAATAATGTAGTAAGGTCTCAGGTATTCTATAACACTAGTCTAAAGCGATACCCTCCAATATTTTGGGGAATATCTTTGCTACTACATCATCTCATGGGAAAATTTCCCTAACCACAATAGCATACATATTAATATGGGCATTGGGATCTCCCTCCCTTTTAAATTTTGGAAGGTTTGGAAATGGTCGAGGCAACATGACACTCCTAATTGGGTAGTCTAGCAATTATTTAAGACACTTTACATAAGTGCCCATTATGTGGGATTCTACCATAGGCATTTTTGGATAAGAAGGTGGGAGAGATGGTGTTTGAAAGGTAATTAGCTATGGGTACTAAGAGGGTATGAAATGTCACGTAAATTTGGGGGTGAGTAGAAAATGTATAACCATCGACTATGTAGATTTGGAATATGTATGCACATAAGGAGTGAATGTGGTTGAGGAGGTATTTGAGGGATATGGTTATCAACACCAGTTGCCATATTATTGGGAATGGTGTACTAGGTATTGTTGTAGAAGGATCCTTGGATGGGATAAGTATATAAGGTATGAAAACCCATGCCTAATGTTCCCTCTCTTGTGATAATATCTTTGGGGTTTGTTTGTGTTGTTTAGTTGGGATACTTATACGATGAAATTTGTTGAGTGAATTGAACTTAAATGTGATTTTGAGTGTTTAGGTGTATTCCATGATTTTTACCACTTGATGGGGTAGGTTGAGAGGGGTGAGCATTCTATAATTCTTGAATACGTTCAATCAAGGTAGATGTGAGATCACTTGATGAGAATTGGGGTTTTTTCTTAAGATATTGGCTGACATTTTTCTCAATAGGGGAGGAATATGGATTCACCTTTATGAATTGCTTAGGATTTACACTCTTATTTGTATGCACTTGGTTAGACTCATGTTGAGCAAGTGAGGCATTTTCATTTAATAAGGTAGTGGTGTAATGTTATAACCTTTCTAACAATTCTTCTATAATACGAAGTGGATCATAACTTTGGTCAATCTTGGAAAAAGGCTCATGAAGTGGCATCGAAAAACTAATTTTCAGCCTAGATAGGAATTTCAGGTAGTAGTTACGTCCACGGTAAACATCATGTTGTTCAAACTAGACTAAAGGTCTTGAAAGGTATGAGTTTGGTCAATTTATTCTATATAAAATCTTGATATGGGTGTTAGAATATAACTAGAGGAGTTACACGGTTGTACATTCTTTAAGTAGTTGTTCACCTAGCCAAAGAGAGGAGGAGACTATTGGGAATGCATTTGAGCATTATAAGATTCATGACCCAAAATGGTTCTATCAAACTCTTGACTTGTGATATTTGGGGTTTTTGTAACTCCCACAAAATAATGGGAGAGGGAGAAGGTGGAATAAAAAAATAAAAGAAAACAAGAAGAATCTAGTCCTTCATGTCGGGTTCACTAGGATTTGTACACAAGAAAACTGACATTACTAATCTATGCACTCAAATTCTTGAGGTCACGTTGAGACAAAAAAAAAGTAGAAGGATGATGAAAAATGGGGATTTGATATGGTGATGAAAATCATGGATAATGGTCAATATTATAATGTGTGAATGATTAAGGATCAAGATGAGGTAGATAGTGAATGCTTTGTTGATAGACTTATGAGTGTGTAACTTACCCATCTTGGAAACAAAACTCCTATTTAACTTGTCTCAAGAGATACAATGATTGAGGATAATAGAGATAATCATCTCAAGAGATCTCTCAATCTATACCAATGATGTAGAATAAGTTATTGCAAGCATGTAAATTTTTATAAAATCCATGTTTATTTCAAAGTACTTTTCTCCAAAGAGGCTCATGCAACTAGATAGGTGAAGGTGGGATAAATGGCCTTTGCACCTCTAGGTGGGTGCACTTGATCAAACTAAAACTTCTCAACATTGTTAAGATGCTTGTTGAGTGACTCTAATTAGATAATGATAAATGGGGGAAGGGGGAAAATATAAAGACCAATGTACGTAGTCTTAAGTCTTTGTCACATTGGTATCAATGAATACATGAAGGATTGATGATAGTTTCAAAATCCTTCTATGAGTTTGGTTTGTAGTGGAAATGGTCATGTACATGCCCCAACTCATGATTAAAGAATGAACAAGAGGAGCTAGAGGAAAAAATAGGCTAAGTTCAAGTAGCGTAGATTTCCTAATAGCTAAGTTTTGATATTTTGGGTTTTTCAATTGATTTAACTAATAATAAAAAGGAAATGACAATTAAAAAAAATTATTTAAATCAAAGATTCAAAGATATTTTAATTAAATTGAATTTAATTTAATTTCTCATTCAATAAATAAATAACAATTATTCTAACTTCTTTGTTTTAGTATTTTTTAAAAATAGCTCTCTAATGAAAAAAATTAAAACTAATAATCAACTAATTTATTCATGATTTTCAAGTGTCCTGGGAATAATAAAATTAATTAACTAGCTAACAAAAATAAATAAATAAAATAATATATGGCACCTTTTAAAATTAATGAAAATAATATGTGTGTGTGTATGACGCGTGCGCATGTGTGTGTGTGTGTGTGTGTGTGTGTGTGTGTGTGTGTGTGTGTGTGTGTGTGTGTGTGTGTGTGTGTGTGTGTGTGTGTGTGTGTGTGTGTGTGTGTGTGTGTGTGTGTGTGTGTGTGTGTGTGTGTGCATGCGCGTGTGCGTGTGTGTAATTTTAAGTGTTCTTTGTCAAAGTCACATCTCTTAGCTTGTTGACCCAATTGGAGAATTGCAAGATCCATTGGAAAGATAAAAAATTTAAATTAAAAAGAGAAGATATGAAAATAGACTATGTTATCATCGTATTGTCTGAATCCCATAAATGCTTTGAAGACCCTTAACATTGTAAAATATGAAAAGCTTACAAAACCTACAAAAATAGATTTCAAGACTTTTTAAAAATAGACTTTTTAGAATTCATGCTTTGATTTTTGATATGGAACATTCATGCTTTGAATTCCCTTCTAAATCATTAAACACTAAAAATAGATTTTAGTAATTTCTAAAAAAGACTTTTATAAGTTCTTCTTTGAATATTGGTACGGGTCATTTTTGCTTCAAGATATCATTTGGATCATGTGTGACCATCATGAATTCTTTCTCTATCATATGGCCAAGGTCCTCCCAGACACACATTGTATACATCTATGGGAATTACATCACATAGAAATTCATATTCATAGGTGCTAATTTTGATGATCATTCTACATTGCTCATTCACAAACAATTGATGCTACTTCAAAAACCACGACACTTTATTTATGTTTGGGTGAAAAATATTCTTTAGACCAAGATTCTTCACCATTTCCATAGAAATGATATTATCACTGCTACCACTATCCACAAAATCACACTTTTACACACTTTTGCATACTTTTCTCAAAATTTTCATATACGAACTTTGATTACTCTTTTTCTCTTCCTTTGTAGGTCCGTATTTAATACACAACAAGAAGTAGCCTAAAAATCAAGTATAAACACAACAAAAAGTACATCACAATGCATATGCTTCACCCCTAGGGTCAATTTCCTTTCCTAGTCTCCACACTTCACTTTGCATCATTCCACACTTCACTTGTCCACTCAGCACACATTTTTCCGCACACTCTATAGGATCATAAGGTACGCATCTCTTATATACTTTATTTTATCAAGTATTCACTCAACAACATAAAGTGGGGGAAAATGTAGACACAAAATTATGCACTTAGGTACATTTTTAGGTCCTAAAAGCATGCTAGCATTTACATGATTCATAAGCAAGAAAACTAGTTATTAACGATTATTTGGCCTTACGCACCCTAAATCCCGGTTAGAAATTTTTCTTTTTATCTTTCATGGCTTCAAACACAAGCACCTGACTAGGAAAATAGTGCCTAGGCACTCCTATCCCCTATGGGAAGCCCTAACCCTTTTTCACCTTACTCACTCCTTACGGGTATATTTTATCTTTTGGACATATTTTTCACTTATGGGTTGAACTTCCAATTGTCAATTACGAAATTCAAACAATAGAATCATATAAATAAATAATTATGTGTTCAAAATAAAGGACCAGGCACTAAGCATTACTATCATCACCTAATATTACACTCAAAAGGAACCTAAGGCACTCCAAGGCATCCATCTAAAGCATCCATTCAAGGGACAAGGGCTGCAACTCGCACACAACATAGGAAGGGTAAGTTCATTCTATTCCATCCACACATTCTCTTTGTATTACTACATTCTAGCTACAACCCACTATCAAGTGTAATTTGCACAAGAGAATATTAGGGCACAATTTCTACACACACTCACAAGAACTACATGGATTTTGAGATGTAGTGCAACACTCGGTTGTAAGCTCACTCTCGGGGTGATTTGTTGGGGTCGATCTGACTCCCCATTCTACATTTTCCTTTATAGGTTTAATGTGGTTTGCGTATTTGTGTAGGTGAAATTATATTTTGCAGGTTACATGTAGCTTCGGCAATCATAGTGTGAACATCGAGAAATCAATATAGAAAAATAGCGAAGACCTGCGACACAAAAAAATTAGACTCGGAGCTTCTACGTGGTCACAAGTGCCTAGATCTAGTCATCGGCACACATGTGCCCCTGTCTGCTACGGGTGCCCCTGTCTTTCATTTGTTCGTGAGTTGGTAGAATTTACAAATATCAATTACAAATATGTTTACATATTGTTCATCACTTCTCTCACGCAGATCAATTCCATATTGCACGGATATCATCTAAGTCATAATATCTCCTTCCTTTTTGTTTGGTTTTACTTTATTGCTTTCTTATTGCTTGGATCTTATTGTATATTATAATTTTGTACATCATTAGGAATAATAGTTAATCTATAATTAGATTTAATTAAAATTAAATTAAATCATTTGGTAGACACAAATCACACACTTGGGTACATTTCTAGGTCTTAAAAGCATGCTAGCATTTACATGATTGAAGCAAGGAAACTATTAATTGATGACTATATTTTGCCTCTTTTGTTTGTCTCTTGTTTTCTATTTGGGCTTACAAACTCTATAGCCTAGTCAAAACTTTATTTTTTTACCTTTCAGGATTTCGACACAATGCCAAGCTAGGACAACAACGCCTAGGTGCTCCTGTCCCATTTAGGTGCCCTTGACCCTTTTTCACCTTACTCACTCCTTTTGGATCTCTTTTATCTTTTGGGAATATTTTTCACTTATGGGTCATCCTTCCAGTGTTCGATTATGAAATTCAAACAAGGGAATCATATAAATACATAGTTATGTGTTCAAAATAAAGGACTAAGCACTAAGCATTACTAGCATCACTTAAGCTTGCACTCAAAAGCCACCTAAAGCACCGACAAGGGCATCCTAAGGCACAATTTCAACACACACGCACAAGAACTACATGGAGTCGAGATATAGTGGAGTGACCAGTTTTAAGTTCACTCTCCGGTGACTACTTGGGTCGTGCAACTCCCCATTCTCGTATTTTAATTTTTAGGTTTGATGTGGTGTGCGGGTTTGTGTAGGTGAACTTCTCTTTTGTAAGTTATAGGGACCTTTTGTGATCATAGTGTGAACATCAAGAAATCAACAGAGAACAATAGTAAAGATCTTGCGACACAACAAAAATCATATCATGATCTTTTACGTGGTCACGGTGCCCAGATTCAGTCATTAGTGCCCAAGCTCCCTATCCCATTGTGAGCGCTCATGTCCTGTCATTGTTTGTGAGTTGTATAATTTACAGAGATCAATTACGACATTGTTTACATCTTTTTCATCACTTCTCCCTGCCCAAATCAGTTCCAAATTACATGGATATCAGCTAAGTCATATTTTCTCTATCTCTTGCTTAGGGTTTCATACTTTACATGTTTGTTTTCTTGTTTCATTTTTGTATTTTATCATTTATACATCAGTTACTCTATAATTATATTTAATTCAAATTAAATTAAATCATTTGGTGAACCCATCGCTCGAACCCAACCTTGCTTCTAGGCATTTTATCATCTTTTTAA
The DNA here is from genome assembly GCA_018340775.1 of Taxus wallichiana var. yunnanensis. Taxonomy (NCBI): domain Eukaryota; kingdom Viridiplantae; phylum Streptophyta; class Pinopsida; order Cupressales; family Taxaceae; genus Taxus; species Taxus wallichiana. The sequence goes on along the minus strand of CM031234.1, from coordinate 713,532,913 downwards.
CATGGCTGAAACCTATGCACCCTTTACTGATGAAGACCTTCATGATCTCCAAGCTCATCTTGTTGAACATCTACAAGACTTAGATCTTCTTTTATTTGCTTCTCGTGAGGAGGCCACCAACCTAGTTGAGATCAACCATCCCACCTATAATATTGTTTCCATTCCTATTACAACGCAACCTCCCAACTCTAACCTTCCACCTACCTCTATTGTTCCCATGTTTATTCCTACTCCTACCAACCATTTCACTCCACCTCTTATTTCTCACACACGACAAGTCTCCTCTTCCAACACTCAAGACCTAGCTTCTTTATCCTAGAACCTACAAGTTCAAATCCATTAGGTACTGAAAGCTACTTCACACTCGTCTTTATCTCTTGATTCTTCATTGCTCCTTCATACCTCTTTTGCACTCACCATTTCTGCTTATCCACTCCCTCCTAACTTTGTCACCCCTAAGCTGCCCACTTTATATGGCCATAGTGACCCTCAAGAGCATCTCTGATCTTTTCATGTGGCATGCCTTGAATATGTGAATGATCATACATTTCTTGCTAAGATATTTCCTAGAGCCTTCAATATTATGCCATGCATTGGTTTTATGATCTATGTGTTCATTTAGTAACTTATTTTATACATCTAGATGATGGTTTTATTTCTCACATTTCTATCAATATTGGCACCAAGATCTCTTGTTCACAACTTGCTTACATCAAACAAAAATCTAATGAGCATCTAGTTGACTATGTTTTGCGTTACAAGAATAATATAGCTAATATGACCAATGTACTTTCTGATTTTGAATTACAAGATATTTTTGTTCAAAGTCTCTTACCACCACTTCAAGAGAGTATCATATTTGAGACCTCTCCTTCATTTTATTAATTTTTTGAATCTGGTCATTGTCATTGATGTAAAGTGGCATTAATGGAAAAAGAGAGAGTGGTGATGGAAGACTTTGTAAGAGGAATGAAGGTTGATTGGTAGTGCCTTCTCGATTAAATATACGTGATGTGTCCTCTTAAGTGGTATGTAGCAATCTCGAGACAAGTTCATTGGGCATTCAGAATGGTCCCAAGTTGATATGGTAGAGATCGGTCAAAATCTTGTCACTCAGTGGATCAAACATGTGTAATCATATGTGAAAATAGTGTCTCCAAGGTGTATGAGGTGTTTCAAAGGTATACAGTGGGCTCTAGTAAGTTAATCATGCATTTAAAATGGTCTCATAATTTTTCTAGATGATTCAAGGTCAATGCATGCATGGATAGTGTGGCATGAATACACTAGAGAAATTAAAAAGGATGGTACATTTTGCTAAGGTGATTTAGGGGTATGAAAATTTATTTACAAATGTTATAAGTGCTTATGGAATCTCTATTGTAAAAGCAAAATATTCGGTACTTAGAAAAATTTAGAGAAATTTGAGTATTTTGTCTTTTCTAGTGTATTGCGGACATTTGTTGTGCATATGGAACTAGTGCTTCCCGCATTGGTCTTGGGGCCGTAAAACAAAGGATTGTGTTTTTGCGCAGATAAATTGGGTGTTTCGGGCACAAAGATCCCTAGAAATACATGTTCCTCACTAGCCAATGTTCTCCGCAAGTCAATTTGATTGAAAATACAAAGGATCGAGTTCATTGCGAATAAAACGGGTGTTTTGGGCACAAAGATCCTTGACGAAACAAGTTCCAAGTGAGGTAGAGTTTTCCAAAAATCAATTTGGATTGAAAAACAAAGAGTTTAAGTATATTGTGGATGAATTGGGGTTTCAGGAATAGAGGACCCAAGTGGTACAATTTCCCAAGTAAATTAGAGTTCCCGCAAGTCCCTATGGGCTGGAATATAAGGAAATGGTTCAATGCAGATAGATTGGATAAATTAGGCACAAAAGGACCTAGAAGGAACAATTCATTGTGAGACTCATTTCTTTGCACATGGATTTGAGTTGTACAACAAAGCATGAAGGAAGAGGAGTTAGTGTGTTGCGTACGAGGAGAAGGATGCGGGCACAAATGGCCCAAATGGTATAAGTACCATGTGGGACTTAGTTCCCACAAGTCAATTTAAACTGCAAAATAAAGAAATAGTTAAGTGTGGGAGTTTGAGGAGTCGAGAGAACAGGATGCGGGTGGAACATGTTCCACGAGAACCCAAGTTCTGCATGATACCGAGACCCAAAAACAAAGAAAGGTGTGTAAAGTGTAGAAAGAAAGAGTTGTGGAAGAACTAAGCTAAGATGACCCCAAGTTCCCAAGTACCACTCATTCCTCGAAAACCATAGTATCTGCATAACGAGAGGAAAAGGAAGATGAAGTGTGATGTGGAAGAAAGGTGATGCCGGAGAACTCAACCCACGTGACACAAGTTCCTTGTGTTCCTTATAAACCTGTTTTATCCAAATTACAAAGTGTTAATGATTTAAATGAGATAAAGGATATGATATAAAGTTTAAAAGGTACAAACCGCAAATAATTAAAACTTGTTCCCCATGAACTCCTTAAACTTGCATGGAGACATCTCGAGCTCCGGATGTCGATTTACAAATTTTCACACTCGTTGGAAAGGGAATTCAATTCTTTATGCCTTGGAATAAGAAAAATAAGAATTTAAAGAAAAATATAGAAGGAATAATTAAATAACAAGTGACACTCTTTTAGAAGGTAGTTTTACATTGTATTTTTGAATTCTCCAATGCATGTGAAGAAAATGAAGTGCATGGAACCCCAAGAGTCCAAAATGAAAAATATGATTGTTTATAAAATCTAAATTGTACGCATAATATGATGTTGATGAAATAGAGAGTGGATGTAGTCGAGCAAGGGGATTTTGTAGAGAAAGAAGATAAGGCTTCGAAACGAATATCCATTGATTGAAAGGATTGGTGATGATAGAAATATAGAGAGTGTTAGATAATCAAATCAAATGAATGCCTGAGTAAGATGAGAGGAATGAGACAGAGATGTTAAATGAATATCTATTGATCAAAAGAGAGGAGAGATATATGTGCTGAAAGAGAACACAACTATGTGAAGAAGAAGACATTGTTATCAATTGAAGATCCAATAATGAATATGGGAAGAGATACATGTTGAATAAATTGTTGTAGAGAAAGAGATGAGACAATGTTACTAAATGAATATCTTATTGAAAGAGAATTCAGTGACAGAGATGAAGAGAGGAGAAAAAACCCAAGTCTAATGAATGTATGAGGGAGAGATCTGAACAGATATAAGAAGAATCCTGAATATCTAAATTTGTAGAGTGAATGAGGAGAATCCAAGTGATATGAAGAAGTGATCATGATCAGTTGTGAAAGAAAACACATGTAAGTGATCAAATAAATTGTAATATCTATCTAAGTTTTTTCTTAGATCACACGGGGTTGCAACCTCCTTGTAAGTAGTGGCTTACAAAAGATTAGTTGTAGCTAATTAAATTCTAGGGGGTTGAAGCCTCCTTGTAAGTGGTAGCTTACTAAAGGTCAGTGGGTGTTGTACCAAATTTGGGAGTTGTGGCTTCTAGGAAAGTTGTAGCTTGTCAAAGACTGGGTGGTGGCTTGGTTAAATTATTGGATTTTTAGCTCAATCGTGAAATCATTGTAACTCTAAAGGACAATTGTCCAAGTTAGTGCATTGGTTTCAGTGGGTTTTTGTCCTGAAAGGGTTTCCCACATTAAATATGGTCTCCTCATGTGTGTATGTGTATTTGATTCTCTCTTTATCTTTCATGGTTAATTTTACATGCTTATGACAATCAATATAGTATAACAATAACATATTAAAGAAGTGGAAATTGATTGTGAAATTTTTATCCTTGACCGACTCGGGATTACACCATGTGTTGGTTTTATGATCTACATGTTCAATTAGTAACTTATTTTATGCATATATTTGATTATTTTCTTGCTCATGTTTCCATCAATATCGGCACCAAGATCTCTTATGCATAACTCTCTCAAATCAAACAAATATCTAATGAGAATATAGCTAACTATGTTTTACATTATAAGAACAATATAGCTAAGATGACCAATGTACTTGTTGATTCTGAATTAAAAGATATTCTTATTCAAAGTCTCTTACACCACTTCAAGAGATTATTATCTTTGATACCTCTTCTTCATTTGATCAATTATGCCATATGGTCAAAATGTACGAAGTCAAACTACTATCTATGGGAAATTAAAGTATCATGATTCTCCTTCATCCTCTTATAATAGGTTTCAAGCTAAATTAGCATTCAAGCCATCTCCAAATCCCATCGAAGAAAAAGAAAATGTTAGTGTCATCCCTCCACTTGAAAAGCTTCAATGGAAACCTCCAAAGCGTACTTTCACTAAATTACCCTATGCACCTCGGTTTCTATTACCTCAACTCATTGAAAGAAATATAATCTCCTTCTATTGCCAATCAATCTTGATTCATCTCGCCCCATGACCGTAATTACTATGAAAATGCTAAATGTGACTATCATCAATGCATTGGACATTCTATTGATCGTTGTTTCAAAATAAAACATCTCATTCAAGACCTTATTGATAGTCATTCACTCGAGATCCCTTAGCCATCTACTTTTAAGTTGGTCAATGATAATACAAAGCTAAAAATATTCAATGACCCTTTTCCCAAACATGACACACAAGCTCTTGACTCTTTTGTTAATCATACATGTCGAGTTGTGCCCCCTCCTTCATCGAGCCCCTTAACTTCCTTGTCACTTTTGTTGATACATCACCACCAATCATTTCATTTTCAGATCATGATTATCATGTTACATTCACTTCTGATTCATTGCATATCAATGCTTATATTGGTTCATATACCTTTAATAACAACATGATCTATCCAGCGGCTCCTATCAATGTGTGCTCTATTGCACTCCTCGTGGCTATCAAATGTCCACTATCTAATATCACATATCCAGTTCCTAATTATTTTGGTTACATCAAAATTCCTATTACTGTTGGCCCTCTTACCATGTTTTTGTTATTCACTATGGCATATTCAATCAAAGGCTATGACATGCTCTAAGGTCTTCCTTGGCTCCGTGCCACCCAAGCCATTCCCTCCATGAATCATTTGTGTCTCAAATTCATTCACAATAATAAAGTTGTCACTCTTAAAGGCATTCCACCATGTACACCATTGCCTAAGCCTAGTCTTGATGATATATTTACACTAGTTACAACATCTAGGATTCCTAGGCCTCTAAAACCTAAGGCACACCTAGCAGCTATTTCTCCTATTCACACATGACCTACTTCATGAATTTTTCATATGCATATGTCCATTAGCCCATCTCATCGGTCAAAGTCCCTTACTCGGGCAACCCTTCACATAGTTATTCACCACCTCCTTCACCACATAGGTCTCCTTCACATGTACATCATTACTCTCATACACCATTGATCTTAGAGCATCGTCACATGCCTTTATCTCCTTAGATATTAGGTGGAGGGCCCTTTCCCTTCACTATTATTGGATAGCCTTATACCTTCCTCATACTTAGAGGGTATCACACTTTCTCCCTTCCATCTAGCATCATAAATCATCTATAATATCTACTATCATGCTTCATGCTTCACACTTAATATTTCTCAATACTCTTACACATTTTGATGCACACCTTATATCGTCATTACCCTATGAAAAATTTAGCTCCATGGTTCATACTTGACTGCTGAGAGTCTAAATTTGAAATGAACCTCACCACATTCACTCTTCATGCTCTATGCTTCATGATCTATATTTCTAGTGCACATTCTCAAACTATTTCCGATGACACACTCTTGTTCTATGGTTCATTCTTGATCTGTTGAGGGTTTCTATAAATGAACCTCATCTCATACACATTTATTTGGGGGCACATTACTCCTATCATCTTCACATTTTGTATACCACACCATCACACTCATACATAACATTTACATATCTTGGTTGCATTTACTCTTGCTAGCTTATTCTATTTACATGTTACACTTTGTTTTCCATGCTAGATGGATTCTTAGTATGTCATTATCATTCTATATATACACATGTGTGTTCACTTGGTATTTTATGGTGAATGTAGATCTCTTACATGTTTTCACATGATGTAATGATGCTCGACATTGTACCCTTTTCTAGTCCCACAGAGGATCTAGGGGCATCTACTTTCCTACTCTCACACATTACGGGTGTTATTGTTTCCTCACTTATTACTTCTACTTTCTAGCACATTACTTTCCATTAATACATATATGCCTTGAAAAACTATTTATATTTCTAACATGCTAATGGGTGCTTCATGTGTAGCATTTTTTCTTTGCAAGACTACATGGAACCATGGATTTGATACATTTTTCTTTTAATTATTTGCTTATGTATGACATTGTTTGAAGGCTATGCCCTATGTCCGGTTTGATCACTTTTTCTTGTTTATGGCCACTTCAGCCCTGATTGTCTTGTGACATTGTGAGCAATCTCCCATGTTTGAAACCTATTTTTTCGTGGTCCACTATTTTTGCACACTTGCTTGTTACATTGCCTTCTATTGCATATTTTATACTTTTTCTACTAACACGTGTTACTAGCCACTTTGTGTTCGTGTGTCTTGGTTTCTACCATGCACATTCCCTACCCCTTGCATGTATCCACTTAAGCACAACATCAAGTCCTCTCTTTGGGCCACATTCTCCTACAAACCTCACATGCTCAAAATGAAGAGGACATACATTGGGTGAACAAATCACCCCATAATAGCTTAAAGATACAATATAGATCTACAAACTACGAAACAAAACATGAACATAGTCATAGAACGACCCATAATCTGACTTGGGTCCTCAGCAAAACACAAACACCAAGTGCTCGAAATTAGACAAGAGCGCTGCTCGGTCACCTGTTTCCTCCCATGGGCACACACATTCATCTTCTCAAATCAGCATAGTTCAAAGAATCCCTTCATATTAGTTCTACACATAGGCACACAAGTCCTCTAGTTACATAATACATGATATATCCTACAATAGGTACGACTCGGAACTAATTCAAAAAAATTGAGACATCGGGAATGAATAAGGGACATACCATCTACAGTGGTGCTTATTAAGAAGAGTCATGGAAGGAGAGTAACACTAGACCTCTCTCCCCAACACTGCTCTTTGTGTGAGATCGCCCAAAAACTCACACTTGGCATGAGATCGCCCAAAAACTCATTCTTGGCGTGAGATCGCCCAAAAAAATCACTCTTGGCGTGAGATCACCCAAAAAAATCACTCTTCATAGAATTTTAGACACCTTTCTATCCTTTACACTCTTTTACATCAGGTGCACACTTTCCTTTACTACTACTTTTACATACTTTTGCATACTTTGCTCATATTTTTCATATACATGACTTTGACTACTCTTTTCTCTTCTTTTACAAGTCCATCCTTAATACACAACAAGAATCAACCTACAACATAAAATACAAGCAAAAAAAGGTACAACCCAATGTATACCCTTCACCCCTAGGGTCAATTTTCTTTCCTAGTCTCCACGCTTCACTTTACGTCATTCCACGCTTCACTTGTCCACTCGACGGGCATTTTGTCGCACGCTCTGCAGATCATAAGGTACGTATCTCTTATCAATTTATGTTATTGAGTATTCACTCAAAAACATAAATTTGGGTGAAAATGTAAACACAAAATCACACACTTGGGTACATTTCTAGGTCCTAAAATCATGCTAGCATTTACATGATTCCTAAGCAAGAAAACTAGTAATTGAAGAATATCTTTGGCCTCTTTTATGTCTTTTGTCTTCTATTTGTCCTTACGCACCCTACAACCTAGTCAAAAATTTACATTAATCTTTCATGGCTTTAGACACCAACTCGGAGGTGCTCTTGTCCCTTCGGGCGCCCCTAACCCTATTTCACCTTACTCTCTCCTTTTGGGTATCTTTTATCTTTTGGGCATCATTTTCACTAATGGGTCAGCCTTCCATATGTCAATTGCAAAATTAAATCATCAAAGGAATCATATAAATACATATTTATGTGTTCAAAATAAAGGACCAAACACTAAGCATTATTATCATCACCTAAGCTTGCATTCAAAAGGCACCTAAAGCACTCCAAGGCATCCATATAGTATTCATTCAAATGAAAAGGATGCAACTCTTTATATAAAACATAGCATGGGGAAGTTCATTCTATTCCATCCACACATTCTACTACATTGCTACATTCTAGCTATAACCCATTATCAAGTGCAACTTGCATAAGGGCATCCTAGGATACAATTTCTACACACACTCACAAGAAATACATGGAGTTTGAGATGTAGTGAAATAATCAGCTGTAATTTCACTCTTGGGGTGACCTTCGTGCTCAATCTGAATCCCTAATTTACATTTTCCTTTTTAGGTTTAATGTGGTTTGCAGGTTTGTGTAGGTGAACTTCCATTTTGCAGGTTACATGTACCTTCGGTGATCATAGTGCGAACATCAGGAAATCAAAAAAGAAAAATAATGAAGACCTTGCGAGATAATAGAAATCATATCTAGAGCTTTTGCATGGTCACATGTGCCTAGATTTGGTCACAAGTGCCCAAGCGCCCCTGTCCTATTACAGGCGCCCCCATCCGTCATTGTTCATGAGTTACAAAATTTATAGAGATCAATTATGACATTGTTTACATATTGTTCATCCCTTCTCTCTACCTAGATCAGTTCCAAATTGCACAAATATCATCTATTTCATCTTTTCTCTCTCTTTATTAGGGTTTCATACTTTACATGTTAGTTTTCTTGTGTCATTTTTGTGTTTTATAATTTATACATCAGTTATTCTGTAATTAGATTTAATTCAAATTAAATTAAATCAAGGTTTGGGTGTACAGTATTCTTTAGACCAAGCTTCTTCACCATTTCCATAGAAACAAGATTATCAGTGCTACCACTATTCACAACAACCATAAAATACTTACATCGAGACTTACAAATGATTTTGAATGGATTATTTCTCTGAGATGAATGTTTTTATCTTTTGTGGGATTTAATGACACTATTTTCATCATCAATGCTTCACCTCATTCGGGTTTTTCTATGCTACTTACCGACATAATACTTTTCACATTTGTATGCTAAGAAACATGATTGATAACATTTTTCATCTTACTCTCACTTCTTTGTGTGGCTTATGGATACTCAAAGCATGATATCCATTTTTCTCCACCATGAAAACGAGCTCCAATGAATTCTCTTCCTTTTCCACATCCTTTTACTTTAGATGTTGACCTACATCTACCTAGATACACATGAATCTACTCGTGTGAGGTACTTGTCTCTCCTTCTTGTGCATGAGTTTATGCAGACCTTTGTACAAACATTCAACGCTATACAATTTTTTTTTCTTTACCTCGTAGATTTCCCTATTGTCTATAGGAAAAAAATTCTTCCACATTCAGCCCAAATTGATAGGCTTCCTATAAATTTAAACCAAATCATCTTGATTTTATCTTGAAGAGAAATTTTCAATCCATTGACATGCCTTGATATTTTATACCGTCATCCTCCACATATCCAACTCTAATGTTGAGAAAATATAACTCTTTAGTGTACTTCTTTACACTCAATTCCTTTTGACTTGAATTTTTGCAACTACTTGAATAGATGAGAGTGGTAATCTACTGTGCATAAACTTATCCTTCAACTTTTTTATTGTAGTGCCCTCTTTAGCTCGTAGAAAATTATCCTTACTTCAACCTTAATGGGTCGCAGGATGTTTAAAAAAATGCTCGTGTTGTTCTTTGGTCCCCGTGTGTTGTAGATTTTGGATAATGCTCACTCGATTTTAACTTAGAAGTATTTAAAAACCCTTTCCCAATGGTCCAAAAAATGGTCATTAAATTTTGGCTTGTGTCATGTCGTCATTTTGGCCACTTGCGAAGTGATCGTAAAATAAACTAACAATGAAATAAATTAAACATTTGAGATGATAAAATAATAAGGATAAGTTAAAAGATTTCATTTTGCAGACTAACCATGTTAAACCATGGCATGTCTTCGACTTCTCCGATGATGTCATCTTCTTGCGATCCTTTCAACTCAGGATAATTTTCAAGGTTTGAGTTTGAAATATGTATATCTCTTTTATAACTTTAATGTTGATCTAAATAAATCACATTACAAATAATAATAAAGCAAATTCGTATGACTCGCTAAATAAGGATAATTACGTCATAAGATAATTTCGTAATGAGGGGGATTGTTGTGGTTTTGGTTTGAGGAAATTTAAAGTAATAAATAATATAGTCTTTTGAAATTTAAAATGTAAACAACAATTAAAAAACATGAAAATAATTAAATTATCAAATATTCTAAAAATATCCATAAACTCCTCCAAATTATTGGAGCTTGTGCCAAACCTTTTTGTAAGAAATAATTAATGGGTTTTTTATTATTCGAGAATGTATTTATTCAATGTTTGAACATTTATGAGAGGATTTTTTGAGAGATTAATTTGGTAAGAGAATGTCACTACCTTCTTCTTGGCATGAGCACCAAAAAAATAAGAAATGAGAAATTTTGATGCCTATTGGTTTCTTCTTGGGGATTTTGGATACGTCTTAAGCCAAACTATGCAACCTTTCCAATATCCTCCCAATGTGTACAAAATGGGAAGATTTGGAGAAGGCTATTGGCACTTCTTATAAGTAGCAGTTGTTGTTTTACCAAATGGCATGTGTTGGAAGGGAGGTATTATTAAGATATGTGTTTGTTGGAAATTCCTTAGATGATCCATAGGATCCAAAATGACTCTACTTTATCAAATTAGCCAACACAAAGAAGAAAAAAAAGATACACAAATGTTCTGTTTGTCTAGTGACAGGACCACCGCCCTATGCAGGGCAGTGGTTATAGAACCACCACCCCACCAGGGTGGCGGTCCTAAACCATCGGTCTGCATTGGGCGGTGCTCGGCTCTTACGGGTAGAAAATAAAATATGATGCGGACAATCCCAGAATTCCAAAGGGTGTCCATGTCTCTTCTTTTGCATGACCTTTACCATTCTCCAGTGCACGGGAGAACATGAGAAAGGCTATAAATGCATTTTATGGAAGAGAACAAAGGCATCAAAGCATGAAGCAAGTGAGTAAGAAGCTCTTAGTGTTGGAATTTTGATTTGTAGAAGTAAGGAGTAATTGAGATAGAGCAAGCAAGTAACTGGGAGGAAGTGTGAGATATTATCTACTTCTCTTTCACACTTATTGTAATTTATGTACTTATTATTGAATTGGCCAATAAAAGTGGGAAGAAAGAGCAATTTCCCTTCCCGACTGGTTTTTCCTCCTCTAGAGGTTTTCCAAGATAAAAATTGTTGGTGTATGAGTCTATATTTTTCCCTTTCTACAAATTGTTGGTTCTAAGCACAAGTATAATTCATTCACTAGCTATCTCTATTATTTTCTAATAGAAATTAGAACAACAATGATTAATTGTGATTTTGTGGATAATTCCAAAGTTGAAGAGTTTACAGATCATTTTGGTATCAGAGCTAACAATTATCTAGGACTGTGGTATTTGTTCTTAGATTTGTATGATAGTGACAAGATCTAAAGGTGAAGAGGATTTACCTTGCGATCTAGAAATTTCTACAAAAAGGTGGAAATAGATAATTGAGAACTTGGTCCGTAGAATTGAGATGCTAGAGACCATGATGGATAGGATGTTTAGAAGGTAAGAAGAGCTTGTTGATTTATAGAAGACAACCTCTGTCAAACAAGACTCCATGGAATCAGTGGTTCGGGGCTTAGCTAAAATTTTTGGCATAGGAAGAAGCCACCATGAAGAAAGTTATGGGGAAGAGCATGAAGAAGAGACTTCTAACACAAAAGAAAAGTTAAAATCTGATCATACTCCTTTTAAAGTTGAAACGAAAGTTGAGATTAAAAGCTTTGAAGGACAAGTAGATGAAGAGTTGCTTGATAAATGGTTAAAACAGTTAGAAGTCTAATTTAGCGTCCATAATGTCACTGAGGCACAGAGGATCACCTTTACACATCTCAAGATGGAGGGACATGCTCTAGTTTTGTGGGAAACCCATCTAGCCACTTGTGAAAATAATAAGCGTCCTAATGTGAAATCTTGGCAAGAATTTAATGAATTACTTAGAGCTAACTTCTATCTTATTGGCCATAAGACTGACCAAATGATTAAATGGTAGTATTTTAGACAAGGTAGTGGTCAAAGTGTGTAAGAATATACTACGGAGTTTCGGAGGCAAGCCATGTTGCTTAACATGGACTTGGAGGATGAGGATATTCTGACCAAGTACTTGGGAGGAATTCACACTCACCTTTGAAGAAAATTCATCTCCACAAAGCCCAAAGATCTCAACGAAGCATGCGTACAGGTGTACTACATAGATGATGAAAAGAAGCAAGGAGAAGTAGAGCCAAGGGTAAAGCAGTCAACAAATTAGTAGAAGAAAGATTTTGGACAAACAAGTAACAAGGGTAAGTGGAAAGGGAAAGGTAAACAAGCTGCCACTACTTTGAATACTTGTAAAGATCCCAAGAATTTTTGCAAGAACTATGATATCAATGGTCATATTGACACTACATGTTGGAAGTTGCATCCAGAGTTACATCCGAAGAACCAAACCAAGGACTCAAAGAAGTCCATCACAGCTGTGAAAATAGAAGGGGAGGTGGAAATTGAAGATGACTCTGATGTAGAAGAGAGGCTTGGATGCATGGACACCGATATGGACATCTAGAAGAGGAGATGAGTAGAGTATTCCATATCAAAATCCAGATCAAGAGAACTAAGGTAAATTCTTTGGTTGATATTAGTTCTCGGCCTAACTTGATTTCGAAGTAGTTGTAAAGAGGCTTGGTCTTGAGACTTACGAGCATCCACACCCTTATCCTTTGGGTTGGGTGAGGAAGGGAGTTGAAATTCAGTAACAATAAGATGTAAGGTCAAGTTTGGGATAAATTCCCAATATATTGATGTTTTTGAAGTTGACGTTATTCCACTTGATGCTTTTGATGTTGTATTTGGGAGTCCTTACTTGTATGTTAGGGATGTTATATTTATGAGGAGGGAAAACCAGTACAGATGGGTCAAGGATGGGATCAACTACAACATCTGGGCACACCAGCGTAAGACACAAGTTACTATGGTAAGTGCTAACCAAGCAAAATGACTTATTCAGGAAAATCATAATCAGTTTTGTTTACTTTTATTAAAGGATAAACAAGATGGGGTAGAAGTTGCAGAGATTTCTAACTAGGGAAAGCATGATTTGGATAGTATTATTTAGTCTTTTCAAGAAGTATTTTAGGCTCCTAGTGGGTTACCACCAAAACAGAAGTAGAACATGAGATTCAAACTATTGCCATAATCCCCTCTACCGAACATCGGGTTGTATAGGCAATCCTTGCTTGAGAGTACTAAAGTAAAGAAACAACTTCAAGAACTAATAGACCAAGGGGTGATACATCCGAGCACCTCACCATGTGGTTCGCCTATCGTGATGGTGTCAAAGAAAGATGGTTCTTGGAGAATGTGCATCAACTACCGTGCTTTGAACAAGATCACCATAAAGAACAAATATCCACTTCCCCGCATAAATGATCTCTTGGACCAGCTTCAGCATGCCAATTTTTTCACGAAGTTGGATCTCAATTCATGTTATTACCAATTCAGAATGAAGGAGGAGGATATATGGAATACTTCCTTCAAGACAAAACAAGGTTTGTATGAATGGTTAGTACTTCCTTTTGGGTTATGCAATGCACCCACTACATTTATGAGATTGATGAATGATGTATTGCAGGATTTCATAGATTGATGTGTCATTGTATACCTATATGATATCTTTATTTTTAGTGCCACATGGGAAGAACATCTAACTCATTTGCAGCAAGTCTTGCAAGTTCTCAAGGAGAAACAACTACTTTGTAATATGAAGAAATGTGAATTTTCCAAATAGTCACTTGTCTATCTTAGGCACGTGGTTGGAGGAGGAGAGCTATGAGTGGATCCAAAGAAGGTGGAAGCCATCACTAATTGGCCAACACCAACAAGAGCCACATAAACTAGGAGTTTTGTGGGAGCAGTACAGTACATGCGGAAGTTCATTCTGGGCTTCTCCGTGATCGCAGCACCTCTACACACAGTGGCCGCAAAGAGTAAGATTTTTGACTGGGGTAAGGAATAAGAAAAATCCTTTGAGTTATTGAAATACAAGATTAGTCATGCTCCAGACTTGCGGTGAGAGACGGATGTTAGTGATTACGCCATGGGCGCCGTGTTGCTTCAAGGAGGTAAACCCGTATGTTATCATTATGAAACTTTCACTTCAACAGTTAAAGGATATTCAGTATATGATAAGGAAATGTATGCACTAGTTTAGGAAATTAAAAAATGGAAGCATTATTTGTTGGGTAAAGAAACTATTGTGCACACTGACCACAAACCTCTCCAATATTTGTAAGCACAGTCTAAATTATAGCAGGCAAGGCACTACAAATGGATGGGGTTCCTTCAGTAGTTCCATCTGGTGATTAAATACAAGAAGGGTAGTACAAAATTGGTGGCAGACATGTTGTCTAGGCCACCCACATAGGAGAATTTTCTGTTTGGCCACTATCTCTCAGATTGAGCCCTTCATGAAGGAAGCTTACGGAGAGGCATATGCCCAGGACAAATACTTTGGGGTGACATTTCAGCAGTTGTAGTCCCAAGGGGCTGAAAGGACAGGGATTGAAGATTGTTATCTCAAAGACGGGTTGCTCTACCGATGGGGGAAGATTTACATGCCAAAATAAGAGAGAATTATATTGATGAGGGAAGCACATACCTCGAAAGTAGCGGGACATTTTGGTGTTGGTAAGACCCTAGCCCACTTGCAAAGGTACATGTATTGGCCCAATATGCAAGAATAAGTATCAAAATTTATATGGGGATGTAAACTTTGTTGTACTAGCAAGCCTAAGACTAGGAAGGAAGGTTTGTATATGCCTTTTCCAGTACCTACTCATCCATGGGAGGAAATTTCTTTCGATTTTGTAGGAGGACAGTAAAAGCACATGAGGTAGTAGATCTTTTCTTTGATAATGTATGGGTTCATTTTGGTTTGCCAAAGTCTATTGTTTCTAACAAGGATTTCAGGTTCTTGGGGAAGTTTTGGACTACTTTGTGGGACAAGATGGATACCAAGTTACAGAGGAGCACAACTTTCCATCCACAAACAGATGGACAAACAGAGGTGGTAAACAAGACTTTGGAACAATTGATCAAAGGGTATAATAGAAAATACCCAAGGACTTGGGATGAGTCTATAGCCTACATTCAACATTCCTATAACCAGGGGCAAGTACACACATCCACTATGAAGTCATTTTTGAAGCATGCTTGGGATATCTACCTACAAATCCACTGGACATAGCAGTTGGACAATAAGATGAGAAGGATACATGAGACACAGAGGTGACTAGAGCAAACAAATTCATTGAGAGGATCCGGAAAATCCATCTCAAAGTCAAGGAATAGCTAGAAAAATCTTAGGCCAAGTACAAAGCTAGGCATGATCAACATAGAAGGGAACATAAGCTTCATGTTGGAGATAGAGTTTGGCTTTACTTGAGAAAGGAGAGACTACAAGGTCAAGCACGGAAGCTCAAGCCACTACGATATGGACCCTTCACCATATTGGAGCAGGTTGGAGAAAATTCTTTTGACTTGATTTGTCATCATTCATGAGGATGTACTCTGTAGTAAACTGTGAGAACTTGCACCTATATGAGCCATCCATGCTAGATGAAGATGAAGAACTATAGTTGCTACCTTCCATTGAGGATTGTGTCTTGGACTCACAAGGTGAATTGGAGGAGGATGTAGTACTGTAGTAAAAGGTTAGAGAGACTAGGAGAGGTCCGCAGGAGTCTTGGCAGATTGGACTGAAAGGAAAGACACCAAGGCAGCCCCGGTGGTACTCAAAGGAGCAAGTGAGGGAATTATTTCCTCATCTACTCCCCCACTAAGCTTTTGTGGGACCAAAAGCCTCCTAAATAGGGGAGGTGTGATCCATAGGGATCTAAAATGACTCTACTTTATCAAATCAGCCAACACGAAGAAGAAAAAAAGATACACGAAGGTTTTGTCTATCTAGTGACATGACCACCACCCTATGCAAGGTGGCGGTTACAGAACCACCACCCCACCAAGGCAGTGGTCTTGGGACCACCGGTCTGCATTGGGCGGTGGTCCTGGCTCTTACAGATAGAAAATAAAATATGATGCGAACAATCCTAGAATTCCAAAGGGTGTCCATGTCTCTTCTTCTGCATGACCTTTCCCATTCTCCAGTGCATAGGAGAACATGAGAAAGGCTATAAATGCATGTTATGGAAGAGAACAAAGGCATCGAAGCATGAAGCAAGTGAGTAATAAGATCTTAGTGTTGGAATTGTGATACAAAGGAGTCATTGAGACAGAGAAAGCAAGTAACTCGGGAGGAAGTGTGTGATATTATCTACTTCTTTTTCACACTTATTGTAATTTCTGTAGTTATTATTGAATTGGCCAATAAAAGTGGGAAAAAAGAGCAATTTCCCTTCTCGAATAGTTTTTCCTCCTCTAGAGGTTTTCTAGGATAAAAATTGTTAGTGTACGAGTCTATATTTTTTCCCTTTCTGCAAATTCTTGGTTCTAAGCACAAGTATAATTCATTCACTAGCTATTTTTGTTATTTTTTAATAGAAAGTAGAACAACAACGATTAATTGTGACTCTATGGATAATTCCAAAGTTGAAGAGTTTACGAGATCATTGGAGTATTCAAAGCAAAAAAATTGACATGTATAAAACCATTTGTTTATACCTTTGTCAACATCCCCTATTTGTGCCAACATCATTCTTGTTGAGCCAAAATGGGATCTTGTGAATAGTGCGTTGATTTCATCTCAATGGAGTGGAAAGTGAATTTTTTGCCTTCATGTTTCTGTCTCATCCGAGGAAGAAATGTGTGCAAATTTGGAAGCATGTTCAAGGCATGCAAATTATTTGTCTAAATTCCATAATGAAATGCATCTCTCGTAACGTCATGATTACGGGGTATGCACTAAATGGATATGTTGATAAGGTTTGGGTTCATTTTTGTTGGGCATTTTTGTAGTGCATTGGGTAGGTATGTGGAGTGCTAACTTAAGTATGGAGCACCGTGACGAGCATATGGTGCACCGTGGCTTGAGTTTGGAGCACACAAGCTTATGTGGGATGCATTCCTTTGGTTGGATGTGGTAAACTTGGATTTATATGTATTTATATCCTTTGATGCTTAAAGCATAGTCCTAAATTCCTATATGACATACAACAATTCTTCTTACTAGCTTTTTCCAAACTTGGGTTGGGATTTCCAAAACGTTGAATTTTTATGAGTGGAGAAAATAGGTTTGGATTGAATGCTTCAATGATAATTGATTTGAACAACCTAAGAAATCATTAAAATTAATAAAAAGGGTAACTTCAAGATGAAACAAGTATGGCTATTTTAGAGTCTGGGCACTACCATAGATAAAAACATTTGTCATTAAAATATTGTCAAAGGAATGGATGAGAAGATAGGGAGATAGTTTCCAATAACACATAGAAACCAACTCGGTTCGGCTCTTAAGATCATTATTATCAATTGGTGTTCTATTGTGTAAAATAAGAATCTTGGAAGAGTTCGGATAACCATCCAACAATGTATGTGTCGAGCGTCGTTGGTACTTACACTTTAGTTATCTTATGTTTTTCATCCTAGGGTGGTGTTCATGCCTATTTACAACAAAGGAAACAATTGGAACTATGCTCAATACTTATTTACTAGTAAACTTAACCAAATGTTATGCTAACTGCCATAAAGAAATGACAAAGATTGATCAACAAAGAATTACTTAACTCAAAATTGAAAATACTAAAAAAATGAAATTTTGGTAAATTGAATAAATGAAAAATAACAGAGATAAAATGGACAAGAAAGTATCCCTTCACTTTGGGAAGGAGTGGCCCTTGCCCCTTCCTGCAAATCTGGTTTGAAGCTGTAAATCACACAAGTCAAACTTTGCCCTGAATCAATACTTTATTGAATGGAAGAAATTCCTTTTACAAGAATCAATCGAACTAAATATTTTTCCTCTTATAGATGCTCTTTTATAGTTAGAGCAGTACTTATAACTCTAAAAGAGGACCAATTATTTTCATTTAATTACAACTAATTAACTAAAATATATCTATAACAACAAATAACTATTTGAGGAGTTACAATTGTGGAATGATTAATGCATGCCGCACTTGCATAAAATTTATCCCGTTAACTACAATTGAGGTCCGTAGTTGACTCTTAGTTGAGGTAGTCAATCAATGCCGAGAAGATATCAGATATTATGCATTAGATCTCTATAATCATGATAATTATAAATCTATGAGTTGTTATTTTTGTCTATTCTACGTCTTCAATTAACCGGTGTTAAATTAAGATTGCATGGTCCTCATAATTCACATGATGGATGAGATGGAAGTCCACGTTTCATGCTCCTTCCATCATGTCAACTAGTGTACCGGCTACATCAACTCATAATTTGGTGATCTAAGACATCTACCTCTTTTGTGTGAGTTCCTCATTCCAAGTGATTCTACATTAGTGCTTCAGGGTGAGTCCCACGCTCTTTAGGAAATCTTGCGTTAATGCACGAGAGAGTCTTGCACTCCAAAACGATTCTTGCACTAGTGCATAAGCAAGTCCTATGATGGCTTAAGATATGCTCTTATAATTTATTTTAATACTCATAAATATTCACTTAACCCATATTTGAATAAGTAAACACAAGATGAAAATAACAAGGTTATGCACAATGTTTCCTTCCAAAATATAGTAAAGTATTAATTACAAAATGACATTATTATGCTTAGTGAAAAATGATGACATGAAAAATAGGGTTTTACATAGGATAACCGAGGGCTCATCACTCCCCCACACTTAAGATTTAGCAGGTCCTCCTTCTACCTGTTCAAGTTCTCAATAATTCTTGAGAAATTCTATTCATAGGAAAAAGTACGCCATGTCTCATCTTGCTCTATATCAAAAAAACCAAATAACTTGACGACAATGTCCCTTCATGCTTTATAACTAATTTAATATTGATCCCCATTGGATTTCTAGTGTGGCATAGGGTATATCACCCATGTAGGTATGTATCTCATTCCAATCCATTGTTCCTGCATTTCCAAGATAATCTTATAGATATTCTTGGCCCTTTTCAATGACCAATGGAGGTTGGTTGGAGAAATGAATTCCTTCTTTTTCAGGGCTTTGGAAGCATCCCATACCTCACTTGAAAAGCATGAAAATTGACATTAAATGTTGGGAGTACATGCTCTCTGAAATCTTATATGCAAGTTGCCATATTTTCTTTATACTTGTCCACCAATTGCAAGCAATAAAATTAGTATTGAAACCTTAAAAAATTAGATTGGAGCAGGAGATCATGCCTCATTAAGAGGCCTATATTATCTTCTTACCTTACATATTCTCATCTATGTTCCCTCCACACATAATGATGTCTCAAAGTAGAGATAAATGACCTCAATTGTACCTCTCCCACATATAGATTAATTGGAATTTTAATTTTCTCAGGAGAAGAAATTTATGGACATAAAACTCACACAATATATTTTTGACAACATGATTTGTGGCTATATATGCACCAAATTTTTTTATCATCATAAAATTATATAGACTCTATAGAACATACACTGAAATTTTCCACTTAAATAACCGTTCCTTTAAAAATAATGCATAGAAATTAGAATGAGCCCTACAAGAAAGGGCCTAATCATATAACCGAAAAATATGATGCACATTATCTTGAAGCATTTTCTTTTACTCATTTAACACTTTATTGTCTTCAGACACTCCTTGATACTATAACATTCTTGCATCCATTTAGTCATCCCCCTCAACACAATGATCTCGAGGAAACATAAAGTCTATTTGATTTGTTTGTTCTGTGGTAAGTACATGCTCTGTGTCCTTCTTGTTCTCTTGCAAGAGTACAAGTGATGTGTTTAATTCCTTTGTTCTAGTTTGAAGGAACTGAATCCTTTGTTCTTTTTCTTCCACATCATGTTAGAGTTGAAGGATTGTATCTTCTTTTTTTTGTGACATGTTGGAGCTGTTGGATTTTCTGTTCTTTCTCAGACTCCAATTGAGAGAAAGTGGCCTCCTTTTTTGCAAAAGGAGTTTTAGTGGGAAATTCTATCATAGGCTTATTGGATTTTGTATTGGAATTTAGAGAGAGATAATATTTTGAGGGATGATTTTTTCATAATAGGGAGGGGAACTAGGTTCTCCTTCGAACATGGGTGTTTTTCCTTTTCCCGGTTGGGAGATCCCTCAACAGTGAACTAGGGAAAATTGAATTTGTTTTGGGATTTAGCTTGGTCATGGCGGAGGTGGATAAGAATTCTTAACACAGGGCCTAGAATGACCTCATACTGACCCTCACATGTGAAATATTTAATCACCCACTTAGCTACCTCTGCCCATGGTTCAAGAAGAGTACCCCTTTTTATGCCTTTACCCTTTCCTTTATTATCCATAACCAGTTCTAATTTTTCCTTTTTCCCAACAAAAAATATCTTAATTATTTTAGAATATGGTGCCCTGAAATTAACTAATTGTCCTTCTTCTGGAATTCTTGAAATGTGACTAATGATAGTAGGACTGAAAATAATTTTCTTACCTTTTACCTTGGCATGTCCCTCCTCAATATTCTTTGCAAACTCTTCTATCATTCTTGGATTGAATTCTTCATATGCCAACATAAAGTCAAGCCACCCTACTTTCTCAAAAATTTCTACCAATTTTGTATCAGCGATAAATTCGGATGAATGTGTAGGCTCATGCCGAAGTTTGATTCCTATAATGATGTTTAAAACAAAAAAGTAATTGTTGAAATTGGATGGTAGAACAACAAAAGAATGGAGGTGGACTGATGTAGGAATGGAAATTCTACTAGCATGAGAATGAGACCACCAACAAGTGCATGAGTGAAATGGAAAAAGTGGAAAATTGGAAAATGAAAGGGGAACAAAAAGATTTATATGGAACAAAATGAATTAGGAAAGTTTTCACAAGTTCCAACATGACAAAGACAAAATGGGGAGAAACTCGGTATGTGTGGGATATTAATGTGGGATTGAGTGGAAAATGTATTGGGATATGCATGTACGTGGGAACATATTGGGAATGGGGTGAGTCATCAATTCACACAAACACCATAATAAACATCTCATAATTAAACTTTACAACATTCAAGGAAAGAATAATTGTGCATACCGAATTATTTCACTTGTCAAATCCATTGGCCATCATGTAAATGATTTTTGTTTCTCCTTCCACATATTGTTCCTCATTTATTGTTTGCACAATTAAGGGGTGGTGACCTCCATTTCTAGTTTTCAACCACCCGCATTTATTATTATTATTATTATTATTATTAATGGTGTTTTTCTCTCTTTTAGAATTCATGACCGCCATTTTCGGTTTTCAACCATATCCTATTTATTCTTACTGAGAACTAATTTATCTTTGAGTTGAATTGGATAAAGAGATTTTTTCTAAATAATTCAAAGTTGCATCTTCTTGTAG
This sequence comes from Taxus wallichiana var. yunnanensis, assembly GCA_018340775.1. Classification (NCBI taxonomy): domain Eukaryota; kingdom Viridiplantae; phylum Streptophyta; class Pinopsida; order Cupressales; family Taxaceae; genus Taxus; species Taxus wallichiana. The sequence goes on along the minus strand of CM031234.1, from coordinate 713,511,234 downwards.
CATGTTTTAGAATTCCTATCTTGATGTTGGTTTTTCGTATAGCTTCAATCTATGGCCATTTACTAGAATTAATTTTCTTTCACCATCAATTGTAATCAATTGAAATGTTCCATTTTTGAATACTTCCTCAATTTGATATGGAACCATCCATCTTGTCTGTAATTTTCCTTTGAAGTCCTTGTACTTTGAATCAAATAGTAGGGCCCAATCTCTTTTTAAAACTTCCTTTGCTTAATATGTTTATCATGTCATACTTTCCTTTGGTGTTGGATGATTTTTTTCTAATGCAATGCTTGTAGTCTCATCTCATCCAACTCATTCATTTAAAGAATTCTTGTTTGTTGTGCTCGATAAATCAATTCCCACTTCAACAGATTGTTCTTAAGGTCTTAATTTCAAATTCTATAGGAAGAATATGATTCTTTACATAAATCAACTCATAAGGAGTGAATCCTATGGTTTTTTTCCAAGTAGTATTGTAGGCCCATACTACTTCAGGTAACTTTTGAACCAAAAATTTCCTTGAAATATCAATTGTCTTGGTTAGGATATTATCCAACTCTCTATTAGTAACTTGCACTTGACCATTGGTATGGGGATGAATTCTTTTGATTAAGCTGGTATGTTTCCACAAAGGAACTAATTACACCTGACATAAATTGTGGTCCTTGGTTTGAAACAATGGATCTTGGTGCTCCAAACCTTTAGAAGATGTGCTCATATAAACAATCTATAACTTTTCATCCTTACATATGTAGAGCATACATAGTAGCCCATTTGGTGAAATAATCTGTAAAAACCAAAATGTATTCATTCCCTTGAGAATTTGGGTCATTTTGTCCAATGAAATCCAATCCCCACTTCTTAAATCGTTTTAAAACAACCTAAGGTTGGAGTGGCATCTCAAATGTAAATGTTGGCTTTCCCATCCTTTGACACTAATCAAACTTCCATTTATACTTTTTGAAATCTTTGTACAAGGAAGGCCAATAGTTACCATCTCCCAAAACTTTTTGAATGGTTTTTTTAAATGAATAATGTCCTCATGATGGATTATCATGACATGCCATGAGTATGTCAAAGATTTCATCTTCAGCTACACACCTCGTAGAACATGGTCAGGTCCACATTTAAAAAGTGTTCCATTCAACCATATATACATCACACTTTGTTTAATCAATTGATTGTTTTTCTTATGTGTAAATAAGGTTGGAAACTTCCCTATAGTCAAGTAGTTAGCCATATCTGCAAACCAAGGAGAGAGTGGAAAATGAAAACTGATATTCATTTGAAAAATCATCATTGACCTACTCCTCCTTTCCTAAAATGGTTAACCTTGAAAGAAAATCAGCCACCACATTTGATTTCCCTGGCTTGTCAATAATTTTAATATTAAACTCTTGCAATAACAACAACCATCTTACAATCCTGTCATGCACTAAAGGTTTATTCATTATATACTTAATATTAGAGTGGTCAGTATGCACAATCACTTCATATCCTATAATATAATGGTGAAACTTGTTAATTGCATAAACAACTGCAAGAAATTCCTTCTCTATGGTGGTGTAATTCATTTCAACAGGGGAGAGGTTTTTACTAATATAGTAAATAACATGCATAACTTCTCATTCTTCTTCTTGTCCAAGTACAACCCATACTGCTTCATTAGAAGCATTTGTTTGTATATGAAAGGGGAGCTTCTAATTTAGGCCTCTTAATATTGGTATGTTTTCCAACTATCCTTGATAGTATCAAATGATTATTGGCATGCCTATGTCCATTCAAATTCAGATTCTTTAGTTAGAAGAGAAAACAATGGAGAAGATATCTTACTAAAATTTGAAATAAATATTCTATAGTAGCCAACATGCATGAGAAAATTCTTACCTCTGTTTGATTTGTGGGAGATGGGATTTTTACAATTATAATGACCTTGTCTAAATCTACCTTCATTCCTTCAATTGAAACTTGATGGACTAAGACTATCCCCTGCTCCATCATGAATAAACATTTTTCATGGTTTAAGGATAACTAATGTTTTTCACACCTAGAAAGCACTTTGTATAGATTATTAATTGCCTCTTGGAATTTTTCCCCATAAATAGTGAAGTCATCCATGTAAATCTCAACACAATCATGAGTGAGATTAGCAAAGATTTCTAACATAGCTCTTTAAAAAGTGGTAGGAGCATTACATAAACCAAAAGGTAATACCCTGTAAGCAAATGTTCCCCATGGGCAGGTAAAAGTGGTTTTATCTTGATCCTCTGGTGCTATTGTTATTTGATTGTACCACTGAACCCATCAAGAAATGAAAAATACCTTTTTCCAGATAAATTATCCAGGACTTGATCAATGAAAGGTAATGGAAAATAATCTTGACGAGTTGCCTTATTTAACTCCCTATAATCCACACAGACCCTCCATTTCCCATTATTTTTAGGAACTATAACTAATGGAGAAACCCATAGAGCTATCTGAGATTGGATAAATGAATCCTACCCTAAGAAGTTTTTCAATTTTAGTTTTTACAATGTCTCTTAAGGCAAGGTTTATCCTTCTTTGTGGTTGTCTGACTGGCCTGGAATCAGTTGTGTAAATGTGGTGTGTAAAAATATTAGGGTGAATACCCTTCATGTCACTATATTCCCAAGCAAAGGCTTTAGGATGAGAGAATAAAATTTTGAATAGGGTATTCTCTTCCTAACTAGTTAACCAACTATTGACTGCTAATGTTTTTCTTGAGAAGATAACCAATTGCTTGGTGTCCGGGTGGAGAGAATTTATAACATGATACTCTCTCAATAATGCATTCAATGTGCACTGTGGGGAATTGATCTATGAATAAAAATGATATTGTAAAAGAAAAAATCATTCAAATCTATTTTTTTGAAAAGAGTAGATGATGGGTTGATTGTTCTCATCCATCATGTCATCTCTTATTTCAAATGATTGTAGCGCATAAATCATAGTCAATTCAACGCAAGATTCATGTTGAGGAGAAAGACTTATTTTCATTCCAACATAGGACTCATGATCACCATCCTGAATTTGATCTGAATTTTCTTGAATTATGACCATGGCCAAAGATGAAATCATATCTTTTGATCCATATGTGTTAACCTTCCACCACTATTTATTCTCTCTAGCAAAAGGTTTTGCAATTGGATAGATGGATAATTTATTTGAATCATGTCCATTTGTAATCACCATATTTCTTGTTCTGCAATCAATGATGGTGGCAACAGTGGATAACCAAGGGCGTCCTAGGATCAAAGGGTATCCAATCTTCCTATTCTTCATTTTTATGACCATAAAGTCTACTGAATAGTCCCATGACTCAATGGTTATGGTAACATCTTCTATAATCCCTTTGTGCTTGTTTACAAATTGGTCTGTCATTTATAAAACTATTGAGATTGATTACGGTTTAGGGAGAGACAATGTGGACAAGGAGTCAATGGTCATCGCATTGATAACAACTCCTAAGTCCATTATAACATTTGGGATTTGCATATCACCTATGAAAATTGTAACAATGAGAGTCCTAGGGTCTCCATATTTAGAAGGGGTCATATTCCCTTCTATTATAATAGCCAATTTTCCATCAACATGGATGGTTTTAAGTTGAATCTTTCTACTTGGAATCTTAAAACAAATATCTTTGATGGTTTTTTCAATTCTAAAATTTCCTTAAGAGCTTATACGAGAGGGACTCCAATAATCAATTTCCTTAACCCCTAAATCAGCTCTGACTTTGGTTTTTCATGAATTATAGTGTTGTGTTTCTCTAAAATCCTAGATGGAAAAATAATGTTAGGGTTTGGTTTAGGTGTTTCTTCAACAACATGGTAGGCTACGTCTCGTCTGGATTTTCTTTATCTTCAGGTATTTCTTCTATAATAGGAGATGATGGTTTTGAGGTAACCTTTCCTAAACACAACAAGATGTTTCTACAATCCACAGAGTTTGTTGTGGAGTTTTTTTCTAATTCTATTATGTATGTTGGGTTACCTGCCTCACATTTTTAGGGTTTGTTATAATCTACGCTAGAATCTGTGGTTGGGTAGGTTGTTTGGATGAGGTAGCAGTTGTGGGCCCAGTCAAAAAAGCTTGTTGTCCTTGGGGTCTTCTTTAGTTATAATATTGTTTCCTTGATCCTTGAGGTACATTCCACTATTGTTGGAATTGAGGATTAAATTGTTAAAATGGTGGAATGTTTGGGTTTGGAGTCTAGGATTGTTGATAATAATTTGGTGGTGCATTCCACTAAGGAATCCATTCTTGTGGAATTTTTTGAGCCCAAGGTTAGGGGTATGACCATGGTGTGTTCCATTGGTTTGGGACCCATTTTGTTTTTGGTGCATAGGACTAGTTTTGATTTGATGAAAATTCCCTCCTTGCCTTTGAGCCATATAGTTTAACTCAACTTCATCTTGTGTGTTCTGTTTTAAATGGGTTTTCAAAGCAAGGGCAATAATCCACATTAGTCTTTGGAGTGATTTAAATAAAACAAAATAAGGTGAGATGTCTATCTTATCTAGGGGATAGTCCTTAAGCCCATGTTTATTCCTACATATCGGACAATAGACAAATAATGGCTCTATGTTACTGGATTTCTCCTTATCCACAATTGTGTTAAGTTGAACCAAGAGGTTTGTTCTAAAGTTATCAATCTCCTCTCTTAGTTTGGATTTTATAGACACAAAATCACACACTTTGAGTCATCATCTAGTCTCGATCACATACTACTATTTTCATGGTTCCTAAGTAAAAAAATACTACTCAACCCATGTCTTTGGCCATCTTCTATTGCTTTATATTTCTTCTTTCGTTCTTGCACCTTTATTGGCAGATGTCTTTTTATACTTCAATTTTACCCTTTCAAGAATCAAGCACCGAAATAGGATGCTAGTGTTGTGCACCCTCGTCCCCTTAGGGCATCCCAGTCCTCTTTTGTACTTTGGTCACACTTTTTGGGTCCTTTCTATCTGTTTGAGCATCTTATCTTTTTGGTAGTCGGCCTTTTTGGGGTTAATTACAAAATTCAAGCAAGGGAATCATATAAATATAAAGTTATGTGATCATAATAAAGGACCAAAAACTAAGCATCTATTATCACCACCTAAGGTTACATCCATCAAATGCATCTATAGCTTCATTTGCATCCATCTAGCTCCATCACAAGGAAAAAGGCTGGTTCATCTACATCACACTTCATAGGAGGGGAGTCTATTGTTTCCATGCACACATTATTTACATTCTACATCTAGTTACTTTTTCGCTACTCAAAAAGTGCAACTGACACAAGAGCAACCTAGGGTACAATTCCGCGCACACACACACACACACAACTAGAACTACATTGGGTCTGAGATGTAGTGTGGCACTTAGTGATAATTCCATCAATTTAGCAGCTGAGAACAGTCTAAACCCTTCATATACATCTTTCTTTTTTAGGGTTTTGATGCTTTGTTTGGGGTTTTGTAGGTGATTTATCCATTATAGGTTTACAATGACATCCAACGAAGTTCAATGACATACACGTGACAAGAAGTGAAAAATGCAGACACCAAAGTGACCATATCAAAATCATGTTCGACCATTTTGTGGACCGGGGCACCCATAACTCGGACCGGGGCACCTACGGGCACCTCTATCCCTCTCCAGGTGGCTTAGTCCAGCCAAATCACTCATATCTCGTAACTTTCTAAACTTATATGTGACGGGTTTTCATATTTTTTCAATTGGTCTCCATTACGACACACTCCAAAAATCTCGTGAATCAACTAAGGCTCTTCTAACCCTCTTTGCACATTAGGGTTTCATATTTTCTAGCTTAGTTTTCTTGGGTATTATTTCAAAGTATTTCATTATTCATTTTATTTACTACAAACTTGCATTAGATTAGGCTAGTGTATTTACATTTTAGTTTAATCATTTTGGTGAACTTGACTCGATCTACACGTTATTAGGATCCTTATTGCTTTATCATCATGAGTATCTCAATTAATGACTTCTTGCTTGTCAATCCTAATTTAAGACATAAAGTACAACATCTCCTTGCTACTACTTGCATTCCTACTTGATCTGCATCTGGAATCCTATATAATTCTTTTTTTGATGCATTTTCTCAACATATTACTTTAGTATCTAATCCTCATGTTGATCTTTCTATTTTCGATAATGATCCACCCTTGCATATCATGATTCACATCTATAATATGGGTATTAAGCGTACTTTAATCAAATGGATCTGAACTTAATCTATGTCCCATGTCATTCCTTTAAAATATTTGTTGGGTAGCTACTTATTGTTATTCCATCATGCCTCTCTCTTCGTGCATATGATGGCTCTATTCATCCATGTGTGGGTCATATTGTTTTACCTATCATTGTATGACCAAAAATCTCAACACAATCTTCTTTTTCATTGAATTTTTGGTTTCATACAATTGTTTACTACTTAGTAGGCCATAGCTCCATACCATGCAATCTATTTCCTCTATCGTGTGTCATTGTGTTAAATTTCTACATGAGGGTGTTGAGTATACTATTATTCGTGATCATCATCCATACAAATATTTTGACCATGATCCAAATACTACACTTCGTATTCCAAGGAATGACACTACTAATGATACGCAAGGTCCATAGATGAGCTACCACATTTACCATTACTTGAAGGTGTCATTTGCATGATAGATTTCATACCAACTGCATCTATGCCTTCCCAATATTTTACTACTTTTGTTATGATTCTTTATCGAGGTTTGTTCCTACGTCAAATGTCACTCTAGCTCCTCCACCTTCTTATGTGCCACCTCCACTAGTACAACATCCTTTCACATGCACTCTTTTCATGAATGATTCTTATTGGGAGCATATTCCATTCAATCCTACTTGTGATGACACAATATGTACACATGATGGCTTGACTCGACTGGGTTTTATTTTCAAGATCTCTATCCTCCACCGCATTCTTCTCATCTTTATCATGGATTCATTCACATTACTGCCACTTATGGTCTATGTGTATTTCACCTCACAATTTTTCTTGTGTGAAGCCCTCGCTCTTCGCCACTAACATTAGGACAATCATGGATTGATTACATTGGGGGCACCCTAGATCCTGATCATACAAATATCTCATTTCCCATGCCTTTTGGTCATGTGTTCATTTGCAATAGTTCCTTTCTTGGCTCTACACAAAATCTCACTCATTAGTATGCACATGGGTGTCCATTACCTCCATTTACTAATGATTAATATACCACGGGTATAAACAACTTATGCCATGATGGCTCCTTACGTGATTAACCCAACACCATTGCTTATCGGTTCTCGATGCTTGTTTATTTGACTTTGACCATGACAATGATGACCTCCTAGATGACATTACATGATTGAATTCTTCATCTTACACACTTGGGGGGCATTGCATCTATATCACCCCTAGCTTTGACACGTGTCTTATACTCACCTTACTCATACATCTTAATACACATCTACATCTTCATTACCCGATTATGCGCTCTTGTGCTTCGGTTCACACTTGATTGTTGAGGGCATACTATATACATGAACCTCACACACTGCATAATAGACACTACACATCACACATCTTCACACATATTACATACATACATCATACATCCTACATCCTACATCCTACATTCTACATCATACATCTTGCATCTTGTGGCTTACATTAACTATACACATACACATATTATTTCATTTATGCATCTTGCATTACATACTATACATCCTACATTACACACTACACATTACACATAATGATTTATCATCCTCACATATACTACACATTTTACACGTCTAATTATACACGCTGCACTCATTACTCGATGATGCACTCTAGTTTCATGGTCCATATTGGACTATTAAGGGTACACAAATCAAATAAACCTCATCACACTCACACATTCAATCATTCAACCTCTTTCTCATGCGACATCCCTAGACTAGTGATATATTTTTTAGGCTACATCATCACTTTTTCTAGCATCCATTAGTGATACACGTTATAGGCTACATCATCATTTCTCCTAGCATCCTTTAGTGATATATGCTTTAGGATAAATCATCACTTCTTTAGTTATATTTTTGTGATATAAAATTTAGGCTAAATCATTACAAATTCTCACACCTTATCTATCAGTCACATATCATCACTATGCATCTATCGCATCATGCTATACACAAGACCTAGTTCGACCATTTCCCGATGACGCACTCTTGTTTATGGTTCATTCCTTATTGATGAGGGGGCATAAACAAATGAACCTAGCTGCATATAATTCCATTCACTCGGGGGCACATGGTTCCTATCATTCACTCTACATTCCATCCCATCCATCCACAACATATTGCATATCTTGGTTTTAGTTACTATTTCTTGCATCTACTTGTACACATTCATCGTATTATGCATACTAGATAGATATCTTGTATGTCATTATATTTATCATAAAAACATGCACATTTACTTGCTTTATAGTTGTGATCACAAATTATACAGAGCCATTACACATAGCATGGATGTTTAGCGCAATACCTTCTACTAATCCCACAACAGTTCTGGGGCATCCACTTTCATACGTTACAGGTGTTATTGTTTCTTTTTTTTTCATAGCACACTACTTTATCATATTATACACACTTTGACATACTTTTTATCTTTCTAACATGCTAACAGGTGCTTCATGTGTAACATTTTTATGCAAGGCTACTTGTTTCCATGGTTATCTGTTACATTGCTTGTATTTGCTTGTCATTATTTGTCATTATTTGCAGGATTTTCCCTGTGTCTTGTGTGCACACTCGTATGCTTTTTGCTTCATTATCCTTTATTGTCTTATGACACCATGAGTGGTGTCCCATGTCTCGCAACCCACTTTTTTCGGTCTACATTGTCTTCTTGGGTTTTTACATTATCTCGCTTCTACATTGTTTTCCTAGCTTATATGTCTTCTTTTACATGAGTGTTTATATTTTCTTGTACTAACACATATTTCCTAGCCACTTGTTTTCATGTGCCTTGGTTTTCACCAAGCACATCCCCTTCCCCCTACAGTGGTACAGTTTCAGAGTTGGAGGATAAATTAGAATTTCCTCCCTATACTTCTTCAGCCAGTGGCATGAGATCACCCAAAAAACTTGCACTTCATAGAAATTTACAGGATCCTTTCTACACTCTTTTCTCACCATGGATCAGGTGCACATGTTCCATTTTCACATTTTTAGCATTTTATTTTACATAGATGATTTTTACACACATACATGCATCTTTGCACACACTTTTATTATACACATATATATTTGATTACTTGATCATCTTCTCTTTTTGCTGAGTCCAACCATGTGGGAAGAAAGCAATCAACAACATCACACACATTGACATCAACAACAGGTACATCACACACATCAACATTTACACATGTGTTTCCGCCCTAGGTTCATTTCATCACCTTTTTACATTTTGGCATCTTTAGTCTCCATGCTCCATATTTTTATCACTCCACACTTTGTCTAGTCCCTCGACACACTTTCTACATCAATCTACATGGATATCAGGTATGCATCTCTATTTACTTTATGTTACCGAGCATTATTCTCACCAACATAAAGTGGGGGAAAATGTAGAAAAACATCACACACTTTGAGTCATTATCTAGTCTCGATCACACACTATTATTTGCATGGTTCCTAAGTAATAAAATTACTAATCAACCCATGTCTTGATGCGTCTTCTTTTTCTTTTTATTGCTACTTTTAGTCTTACACCTTTATTGGCCTAGTTTTTCTTTTTATACTTCAATTTTACCCTTTCTGGACTCAAGCGCCCAACCAGAGACACCAAAGTGTCGGGCACCCCCATCCCCTCTAGGTGCCCCAATCCTTTTTATACTTTGCTCACACTTTTTGGGTCCATTCTAGCCATTTGAGCATCTTATATTTTTGGTATTCGACCTTTTTAGTGTTAATTATGAAATTCAAACAAGGGAATCATATAAATATAAAGTTGTGTGATCATAATAACGGACTAAGCACTAAGCACCTACTATCACCACCTAAGGTTTCATCCATCAAAAGAATATATAGCTCCATTTGCACCCATCTAGCTCCATCACAAGGCAAAAAGGTTGGTTCATCGCTTCACACGTCATAGGAGGGGAGTCAATTGTTTTCATGCACACATTATTTACATTCTACATCTAGTTATTTTATCGCTACTCACAAAGTGTGACTGACACAAGAACAACCTAGGGCACAATTCTTTGCACAAACACGCCTAGAACTACATTGGGTCTGAGGTGTAGTGCAACGCTTAGTAATAAGTCCATCAATTTGGAAACTGGGGATAGTCGACCCCTTTATATGCATCTTTATTTTTTAGCATTTTGATGCTTTGTTTGGGGTTTTGTAGGTGATTTATCCATTGTAGGTTTACAACAACATCCAAAAAAGTTCAAGTATATACATGTGACAAGAAGTGAAGAAGTGTAGACACCTAACAACCATACGAGAATCAAGTTTCGACCATTTACGTAGACCAGTGGGGCCAATAACTTAGACATGGGCACCCATATCCCTCTCCACGTGCCCTAGTCTAACCAAATATCTTAGATGTGCAACTTTCTTGGCTTCTATGTGAAAAGTTTTCATCTCTTTTAAGTTGGTCTCCACTACGACACAGTCCAACAACCTCTACAAATCAACTAAGGATATTTTAATCCTCTTTACATATTAGGGTTTCATATTTTATATCTTAGTTTGCTTGGGTATTATTTCAGTATTCCATTATTCATTTTATTTATTACAAACTTGCATTAGATTAGGATATTATATTACATTTTAGTTTAATTGGATATATCTCCATTGGCAATCTTTCCTTTCTGTCTTCAAATATTGGGGTGATTTCGGGAATAGCTGCTATAGAGGTCAATGATATCAGTAAATTCTAATTTTTTCATGTCTCCTTTTCCCATAAGATTGAAGGATTCTTGTGTGTCTTCATCTAATCCCTTAAGGAATAAAGTTTTGAGAAGATTAATATCAAGACTAGTACCACACCTCCTATGAAGGAAGAGGAACTGATCAAGATAGTCTTCCACACTTTCATCCTCCTTTTGTTGAATCCTAAAAATATCTTTCTTCCTATCCCTGAATCTATAATAATCTTGGTATTTATCCAAGAAGATTTTTTCCATTTCTTTCCAATTGTGAATGGAGTTAGAGGTGAGGCCCATGAACCTTCTCCGGCTACATCCTTGCATGTTCAAGGAAATAATTTTAATTTTTGAGTATATGATGTGTAATCAAAGGTTTGACACAGGACCTTGAACTCAAATTGGAATTGATTAGGATCTTCTAAGACCAATCCCCTGAAGGTTTGAAGAATTGAAGGTGATATATTCTTCATGGGGATGTATCATTAGGGTCTAATTGTATGGGATATATAAATGTCCTTATAAGTGTAGGGTTATCATTATCAGCACCATTGGGGTTTTCCACTCCATCATTCATCCTTGTTTTATAAATGAGTTGTTCCACGTGTTGGTAGTGAGGGGGTTTTGTAAATTAATTCTAATAAATCTACATGTTCGATCTCTAGGTCTAAACATAAAATCCCACCATACTAAGGACAATTCCCTAACTATCAATGCTTAATCGAATGTTTGTGTTCCACATACTCCAAAGTAAAAAAATAACTTATTGTCATGTTGTCGTGTAAATGTGCAATGAGTAAATTGGAAGTTTCCAAGCACGACAACTATACCCCTATGCCAAATTTTTCATGTTTTATCATTCCTAAGAAACCCGGCTCTGTCCAGTCAGTCCAAATGATTTCCCAACCAATGTCATAATATTATCCTAGGTGATTTAGGAAAATTTCACTCATTCCCCCTAGGTGATTTTAGGAGTTCATTAAAAATGCAAATGTTGGGCAGTCACGGGAAGGGCTATCGTTGGCCTTCCGAGATAGGATCACCTCCTTGGAACGAACGGAAGGGAAAAATTCATCATGGAGATGAATGGAATACCTTATGTCATCAAAGAAATTATTTTGGAAGGTTTAGAGAAGTTTTTAAGACTTGGAGCAGTCTGAGTGAAAAACAGGGTTCACAAGCCTAGACAGTACATAGGCCTAAAACAACTATTGGGCTTCAAAAGAAGATTCTGAGAGCTCCGAATGGAGTTGGAAGTTTAAAAACACATATTTGGAAAGAGGATTCCAAGACCTAAATGATGGTGAAATAATATTTTTCACAACACCTTGGCGCATATGATTGGAAGACAGTTTTTCTCAAGTACAAGTGGAGTCCTAGATCAAAAATCAGATTTTTCAGGGATCATATGATCGAATCAAGACATAAGACCCACATAATTGGATTCAAAATGGCATTTCAAGTTAGGATAATATAAAATTTAACCAAGAAATTCCACCAGAAGCTCAAGTTATCTGCATTCAAAGTTACCCTCTCAAAGGCAGTTCAGGACTTAGTCATTTTTTCGAGAGGACACGTGTCAGCACCAGGAGCCTGGCGGGATTTCATGTCCCCCACATCCCTGAGGTCAGGTACATCACCCCTTGGAAAATGCACCCAGATCTCATGTGACCCTTGGGACCCTCATATGACCTCCAGACCTGGCAGTTCAGCCCTCAAGTGCTTATTTGGAGCATGCATTCCCTGTCGTTGGATCGGTCACCACGTGTTAGCTCCAGGACCACCGTGGAATTTGATGTACCTTATGCACCTAAGGTGGGGGACATTAGGCCTTGTAAAATGTGCCCAGACCCTATGGGGAGTCTTCTGGACACCCATGTGACCTCATTTCAGCTCCTAGTGCTTTAAAGCAATTTTTTCCTCCTTCATCCCCCCGTCATTGGATCTAGTGCCACGTGTCGCCGTCTTGCTCATTGTGGAAATTGATGTCCCTCACATCCCTGAGGTCAGGAACATAAAGCTTTGAAAAATTTTCCCTAACCCTAATTGTGCATATCTTTTTAAAATCTCCCAAGTGTCACTTTCTTCATTTCTAACTTCTAAACATTTTTGTGCACTCCATTCCTCCATTTCTTCCTCTGCAACATTCTACCGTCACTCCGCCATTGCAAATGCTCAGACCAGCTCAACCCAAGCACTAAAACAAAATCCCCATGGTGATTTTCAGGTCTCAGAAGGATCTTTCATCAAAACAAGAAGGAGAAATGAAGAGCAAGAAGGAGAGAACAGTGAAAATCCCCATAGCCTAAAAATGAAGATCTAAAGAAATGTTGCAAACCGGTGCATGAAACAACAAACCATTTGCTGCTGTTCATTCCTCTGTCCAAGACCATCAAAAATACACCTTCAAACTCCCCTTGTGTGATAGAGCAGCCACAATGAAGAAATCTCATTTCCGGCTCAACGAAGAAAGAAGTAAGATTTCTCGTCAAACTAGTTGTCGGATTGAAGTAAGATCGCACATGAAGCACCAGAAGACAAAAACCACATCAAAAATATAAATTTCATTGTAAATGGAGGAGAAAACCAGACCTGCAATTTTCAGGTCCATTAATGGTTGCCGTACCCAGAGGCACTGCCAGGTCTGAAAACTAAAACTTTAAAATCTCCTGGACTATTAAGCGGGCGAAGCTGAAATTGCAGAGGGAGGATATTGGGCAAAAACCCATATCAAAAAACTTTGTTCCACATCAATCCAAATCCCAGAGGACAACTTTCTAAAAATAGTAGGTCTACTACATAGGAACTACTATTTTGGGAAAGTTAGCAACAAAAGAACCTGTAGAGGAGACGAAGACATTGGAGGTAAACTACAACTGAAAATTCACCAGAACAAACATTTTTGGAACTTACTAAAAATAGTAAGTGGGCCCTCGAGAACCTGCTAAAAATAGAAATTTGATCCAGAAGAAACGAGGAACATGGGGAGAAAAAAAAAACTAAGCCACAACATCTAGTTGAAGATCGAGGAATTACTTTTTCACACTTACTAAAAATAGTAAGTTGTTTTTTTAAAGGGAGACATGAAGACAAAATGGACAGTCGGGAAGCCGACATAGCCCTTTGCCTACACGTATGATGTGGAAGACAGTGATGTCTTGTACATGGACCGAATGACCTTAAAACTTGCATGGCCTCCAAGGACCGAAGGAGGATTGAAGACCAAATATTCACAAGTGGCTTATTCACTGCTGCAGGACACCCAGTGTCTGTGTCAAAGTCTCGAGCTAGTCCTAGCCTGCTCCTTCCACTACGAGCCCGAGACGCGAACCATCCGAGATGACAATGGTACAACATTGGCGGTCATCAATCCTAGAACCATTTCAATCTCTCTGCAGATACCGACATCCCCCAACATGGTCATCATTTCCAAGGAAAGAGTCGGCACGATTGGGAGATGATGGATTCATATGTCCAAGGAGTAGCGCTCGGATCATGGTTGAAAACTAGAAGAAAGCCTTCCAGGATTCCCAAGAATCTACCAAGGTGTGAGTTCCAAGAAGGGTATTTTGATGTCATCACTCTCCTCAGTAGAGTAATGGGTGAAGCAAACACAAGAGACTTCCAGGACTAGATGGGCCTTTACATCCTAACATTGATGAAGGGAAGCATAGAATTGATTGGGGCAGATCATCAGTGACAATCTCCATCTATAACTTCTCCAAGTACCCACGACAAAGAAGTTCCACATGACTTCTTATCTAGTTTATCTCCTTGCAAGCTCATGATCATTCAAGGGATTGGCTCTCACATAGAACATTGCTTCCAAGGTACCTACATTTGAGAAACTTCCACATTGATAATGGAGGAGAGCAACAAGCATTTCACCCGTGTGAATGATGCATTCACTATGTACATGGTCGAAACTTGGAAGGGGATCTTGAAGCTAGGATGTCACCAAAAGTGGCATCCCTGATTAAGGAATATGGCTCATACTTCATACAATTCTCAACATTCTCCTACATACGAGTCGCTGGCTTCGACCAAGCTCCTCTAAAACTACCCAAGTACCTCAGTGACTAGATTGTATTGTTCGAACTCTACAGGTAGATCACCCAAGTAAATAGCAAGCTCAGAAGTAGAAGAAAGAAATTCCCCAAGCTAGAAGCAAGCTTCATGTCATTCATCTTCAAAGGTGGTAGAGGTAACCTCCAGCTCTAAACACTTTGGAGCGAGTTCAAAAAGGAAGGCCACGGAATTGAAAATTTCTCCCCACAAGAAGACATCCAAGAAATTCAAGGAAGAAAAAGATTCATTGGCATCGCCGCAAGAGGAAGACGTGATCCCGGCAATGCAGACAGAAAATCCAACACCAGATGCACAAGTGAACAAGGAGTATATGACTCATGATCTAATATTCGAGCCACTACAAGAGGTCCCGCATGTTGTTGATTCCAACGCTCCTCTCATTCAGGATTTGCCTCCTCCATCAGAACAAAGAATGGTTGATGCACCCGTCATTGAGCCTGAATCCGACAAGATGTTTCGTGGATGTGGGAAATGATCATCCTCAACACTCACACTGTGCAACAAGTAGTAGCCCCGATATATCAGCAATTATCTCTTTGGCTAAAGAAAAAGGTCAAGAAAGATCACATAGACAGCATCATGATTCTACAGTGAGGAGATAGGTAATCAGTACATTGAAGTAGCTCGGCCAAAAGTAATCAAGCCAGTGGATGAGATGACACCGACTATGAGATGAGCACGATCCAATTGGGACCAGCTACTCATGAGGGAGATTTACACATATTCCAACAATCTTCTACTCACATGATGGCAAGGAATAAAGAATATAAAGAGAAGATCGAGGGACTAGAGGAACAAGTGCAAACTCTTTCATCCTATGTGCAACACTTGGTGGAACCAAGTACTATAGTGCTTCCTATTGAGAATGTGGTATTGATCCGGAATCCATCGAGAAGAACATACAAATTCACGATCAGGCCGAGAAAAAAGGAATGGATCGATTCAATCTCTGAAAAAAGGAAGTCAGCACTTCAAGAGGCAATCAAGCTCTTTGCATACATGTGTGCCACCGCCAATAGAACGCGAGCACTCAAAAAATATGTGGGGAAAGAAAGAGATTATTGGGAACCTCTGGGACTAGTAGTGAGTGAGATGAGCAACACCCATCATCAGGAATTGATCGATAAAAAGGTTTTGAAACTCCCTGAGACAAATTGACATGCGTATGGGAGAGGGCCCTAGCAATCAGATTTGAAGCAATCAATCGGGCATTCACAGAGCTAGAGGAGAAAGAAGAACAAACATACAAGCTGCAGGATAGTATAAACTAGAAAATTCAGAAACTTGGAGTACCCGCAATGAGTGAACATTCAACTGCTGATGAGTTGATTGTCCCTTTCAAGAATATGTCAAGAAAGGGGTGGGCAACCCATTGTCCTTCACTAAGGATACCCTTGACTTCTTCTCAGAAATCTGAGCCTCCATTGCACTTATCGCAGAAAAGCATTCATCATGGTTCGGGAAGTGCAAGGACATCAATAGTGTGACCGATGGATGGACTGAAACCTTGAGCTGCATTCACATCCCTCATGCCAAAAAAGTAGAACCAACGGTGACTCATTTCAACCAAGAGTTTGGAAAGACAGAAGCCTTCTCAGGATCACAAAGTGGAGAGCAGTCAGAGAACAGAGCTAAGTCCACCACAGCAGCTCATCCTTCAACATAATCCTTCTTCTTCTTCCTCTTCTTTCTCTCTCTTTTCTCTTCTCATACAACACCCTCTCTCCTCAATGTTATATTTTTGCGTTGAGAGTTGCACTTTTTGATATGACTTAAGTGACTTTAGAAATATAATGTAAATTTAAGTCACCTTGTTATTATAAAAGGGACTTAAGTATTTAAAGTGGAATAAGAACAGTCTTAAGTCACATTAAGGTATTTGAAAAGTCACCGGAAGATGAAAAGTTTACCTCCTCTTCTATAAATTGTAACAAGCTCCTCATTTGAAGGTCTTCTGAAAATTCTTCTAAAATTTTGCTTCTTAGATGTTGGAGCTGTTTTTTGTGAATTCATGAGAGAGTTATCCTTGTGAAGAGAGCAAGAGATAGCAAGTTTCTTCCATTTCTCCTATTACAAAATGTCTTCTACTTCTCACACTATGTGCAAATTTTGCTTGAGCTTCAATAAAGGAAGAAGGAATTTTAGCCTCTTTGATTAAGGAGTTTGTTGGTACTCTATGTCCATTAAGCTTCATTTAGTCTTGTAGCTATTATGCAGATTTGTTTTCTTCTATATTCAAGTGCATGTAATTAAGCTTCTGGCTGATGTATGCAAGTCTCTGATTTTCTACTTGCAGCATTAGTTTTCTCTTTTCTAAATTTCTCATTCCCTTTCCCGCATTCCAAGCAAAGTCATCTCTTGTAGGTATATGCAAGCATTTTCCGCAGGGTCAGTGGAGTGCCCCTGTTGGATCCCGGTCGAAAGGCCACCACAGAAATCCACCTTTTCATGTGCATGCACATACGGTAGTCATTGTCCGGTTAAGTAGGGACTTAGATTCCCAGAGAATTGGCAAGAAATCCACAAGTTTTTCCACCTGACAAATTTTCTCGCCAACATTTTGACGCCCACCGTGGGGAAAATTTAGCAAAGATTCGCACTGAATACGACCAGACGGTTCGAAAAATACAAAAAAATCAAAAATTTCAAAATTCAAAAGAGAAAATTTCGGAATTCGAATAGCTATATGAGCCACATGTCTACAAACCATGGCTATTCTAGAAATCCTCCTATTAAAAGACTCGAATTTCTCTTCCACATCCAAGAAGATATCGCTTCATATTTGAGAGAAGCTATTTGGCATAGCAGAAAAAGTGTCAACCACTACTTCAATTCCACGAGAATTCTCAACCTTGAAGAAGAATGCGCTACTGAATGGAGAGGCAAAGAAAAATTCTAGCACCACAAAGGTGAGCATAGATTTCCAAGCAAGTGGATAGAAGCTACACCGTGACAGAGGCAACGAGGACAAACCGACCCCATTTTTAAGAACTTCAAAGAAGACAAGAGCTGCTCGGAATTCAAAGACCTCCCCTTCGTCAAACAACTGGTCATGTTGGGAGCCTGAGTGTTGCCAATCCTTTGGATGGTGAGTTTCCATACATCAACGAGAACCTCGAAGATTTCACTAACATGGAAACCGAAGAAGAAGTTAGAGAAATAGAAGAAAGAGCGGAAGAGGAAGTAAGAGCTCAAATCGAAGAAATCGAAAGACTCCAAGCCGAGGAAGACGAAAGAGCAACAACGAAACCACAGACCTTAGCAAGGTTGGAAGCTAGAAATATAAATAGAATGGGGGATCGTGAGTGTGATCATGATCGTGAGGCCCATAGGCCTAATGTACCATGGGGAGGAAACACCGGTCCACTTGCTCTTGCTCAACCACTCCACAAGCTACCGAGAGGCTCAAGAAAAAACTTCTCGAAGTTCAAAGGGGATGGTTCTCAGCTCCCGAAGAACATGTAGCATCATTTATCACTGCTTGTGGTGTGTTGGGTGTGGAGGATGAAGATGTGTCAGTCCAACTCTTTGTGGAGTCACTTCAAGAGAAGGTTGCCGAATGGTTCTACATGCTACCCCGAGGTCTGTCACCTATTGGGAAGATATAAGAAGTATGTTCAAACATAAGTTCAAGACCACGAGAAGATTTTCAAGATCTCTTGGTCCAATTGGTACAAATGAAAAAATAATTCTCCGAGTCAATGAGAGACTTCGTAGCAAGATATAACAGAGTGATAAGAAGAATCCCTGAAGACGTGGTGCCTCCGGAAAATAATCTGAAGAGATTCTTCATCAGTGCCCTTCCATCAGAAGTAGGTTTCTTCCTTAGAAGAAGCCAACCAAGAACATTGAGAGAAGCTCAAGACCATGCAATAGAAACCAACGATGATCTAATCTTGTCCAGTAAAGTGAAAGGCCCCAATGGAAAGCAAAAGGGTTAGAATTCAAACTCAGTCACCATGGATCCAATGTTCCAAAAAATGGCAAATGACTTGGTTTCCTTGAAGAAACAGTTGTCCCAGATCACAATGTGGAATGCTCCAAGGAAACCAAACCTTCCAAATAGGCCAAGGATTGCTCCACCCCCTCGTGACTTGCTATCAAAGCACCACCAGTCAATGTCGTCTATGACACTGAAGAACCAGAGGAGGAAGCTGAAATTGAAGAAATTGAAGAAGAAAACGTGGAAGAGTATGAAAGCTATCTTGAGGTTGAGGAAGTTGATGGTGATACGCACAATGGCCTAATTGAGTACGTTGATGATGAAGATGAGGATGATGACAAAACCCTAGGTTTCTCATGCGTAGTTTTCACTTGCGCATAGTCTAAGAAAGGTGCTTCATCCTCAATGGCTATGGTAAAGGACAAGAAGAAGAAAGAAGATTCTTCTCCGGAGGTCCCACAAAATAAAATCATCAATAGAGGATCACCACTACCACCTTCAATGGAGTCAGCTAAAGAAAAATCAGACCCACTGGCTAACAAGGATCATGCTGCCATACCAAGTAGGTCATCTAATCCTCTCCCCAGCTCAAAGGTTACTAAGAATAATTCTTCTTCAAATGTTGTTCCCACAAAAACATCTAAGGTGCTATCAAAACCCGCATCCCCATCTCCTTCCAAGCCAGTTACTGCACCCTTGAAAGAAATTTCAACACATAAAACAACAAAACCTTCACCATGCAAATATTCCATTATTCCTAGAACCTCTTCCTCGCCCATCATAACCCCATTTGACTTTGTGGAGCATGCAAGCAAAACTAAAGTCCAGCTCTCAGAAATAGAATACCTACAAACTCATCCTACCCAATTTGATAGGTTCATTGATGTAGTTCGTGGGGGTAACCCCATAACCTCGGGTCCAAATTCCAAAGGCTTTCTCCCCACACCATCCACATCACCTTCACAAAACATGCTAGCCCTCGCCTCCAAAACCGATAGGGTTGAACCTTTCTACCTGTCACTTCTCATTAAAGGCTTCGAGCTAAATAATTGCATTATAGATTCCGGAGCCTCAGATAATGTGATGCCCATCAAAGTTACAAATGCTCTTGGCCTCACCCTGACCTGAGAAAATGGAACCTACTATTCGATGGAATCCAAACAAGTTCCATTGGTAGGAAGGATCAAAGATGCACAGGTAGCATTGGCTGATTTTCCGACAAGAAGGTGCTTCTAACCATCCTGGTAGTGGACATCCCAAAGCATCCTTTGGCATGCTATTGAGTAGAATTTTCTGCAGAGACTTGGGTGGAGAAATAAAAATGGACTGGTCATCTGTAACTATTCCAGTAAAAGGTGAGATGAAGACATTGTTGCCTGTAAGAAAGATGAAGTTCATAGTGCGAAAGTCTGATGATCCAAAGGCAAACATTCTTTTTCAAGATAGCGCGCTAGGAAATTACTTCCTCACATCAGAAAAAGATGAAAACTTGCCACTCCTTATGGAAGAGGAAGAAGATCAAGTTTGGACAATGGAATTCGATGGTAGTCATTCTAGTGCAGGTTCGGGAGCGGGTGTAGTGTTGTACTCTCCCTCTGGTGAATTGTATCCATTTTCCTACAAGCTGCAATTCGATAATACAAATAATACGAGTAGAATATGAAGCTCTCCTTTTAGGCATGAGCATGGCCAAAGACATGGGAATCAAGAAGTTGAGATGCCGAGGTGATGCGGAAGTGATAGTAAAGCAAGTCCGAAAACAATACCAGGTGAAAAATCCAAGACTCGGCATTATAGAAACAGAGTATGGGACTGCATTGAATATTTCGATGCATTTTCCATTGAAGCTATCCCAAGAGAAAAGAACGAAAAGGCTGATTCTCTTGTAGTATCGGCTTCTCTAGTGACACCTCATCCTTCTTTTGGTAAAGATAAGGTGACCATAGAAATGGTGTTCAGGCCTAGTGTACCAGATAATGCAAATCATTGGCAAGTATTTAACGATGATAACCAAATTCTAGCATTTTTGGAACAAAGGGATAATTTCAATAACCTCTTCTTTGAAGGAAGTGAAAATCCACACCGTGAAGTGGTAGCCGAAGAAGAGAAAGAAGGAATCGAAGGTATTGATAATGAAGGAGTGATAAAATTGAAAGGGAACAAGATTCCCAAGGGCCTAGTTTCTTTGGAAGACCTCTTTGACAAACACGCAGATTCATTCAAGAGAAAGAAAAATAATCTTCTCAGTGCCCAAGCTGATTTTGATAAGGAAAACATCAGCACCCTAGAGGAACCAAGGATGGTCAATATTGGAAAATGTTGCTCACCTGAGGAGAAGAGAAGGTTTGTCGCATTGCTCAAGAAATATTCAGATGTTTTGGCCTACTCTTATGATGAACTCAAATCCTTCCAACCAAAGGAAATGCATCACTCGATTCCTTTGAAGCGAGGATGCTAAGCCATTACAGCGAAGCAAAGGCCATATAACCCAAAGGTTTCTGATACCATCAAGGAGGAGGTAATGAAGATGCTCAATGCAAGAATCATCTTTCCCATCCACCATTCAACATGGGTGGCCAACATCGTGCTGATGCGAGAAGAAGAATGGCGAAATAAGAATATGTGTGGATTTCCACAACTTGAATCAAGCATCACTGAAAGACAATTATCCTCTCCTATCATGGATCACATTTTGCAAGCAGTCATTGGATCTGAAATGCTCTCATTGCTTGACAAATTCTCAGGGTATAATCAAATCAAAGTGGCAGAGGAGGATCGCGCCAAGACAACCTTCACTACGCCTTGGGGCACTTTTGCCTACAATGAGAATGCCTTTCGGTCTAATCAATGTGGGAGCTACATTTCAAAGGGTGATGGATTTGGCCTTCAAAGATCTAAAACATTGCATCGTCATATATCTTGATGATCTCACAAAGTATTTTCAAAGAAGAGGGGAGACCATATCCATCACTTAGAACAAGTACTTGCAAGGTGTAGAAAGCATGACATATCACTAAATCCCAAGAAGTGCATTTTTGGAGTTACGGAAGGCAAGTTGTTAGGGCACATTGTGAACAAACATGGAGCACACATTGATCCTGAGAGAATATGAGCCATTCAAGCATTATCTTTGCCCACAAGTAAGAAAGGAGTTCATTCATTCTTCAGAAAGGTGAATTTTCTTCGTCGCTTTGTTCCTGAGTTTGCTGAATTAACAAAGCACATCACCACCATGATGAAACCACAGGTAAACTTCAAATGGAACAATGAAGGGAAGGCAGCATTTGAACAGATAAAAAAATCCATTGCCAAAGCTCCAACTCTTGTGTCTCCAGATTTTAACAAAGATTTCATCATGTATTGTTATGCATCAGAACATACCCTCTCGTTGTTCTTGTTCAGAAAAATGATGAAGGCGTGGAAGCACCCATTGCTTTCATGAGTTGTCCATTGAAAAATCACGAACTAAATTATAGCCAATTGGAGAAGCATGCTTATGCAGTGGTTAAGGCCATAAAAAACTTTAGGTTCTATATCCTCAACTCTCATACAGTGGTGATGGTCCCCTGACAAAGTGCAATCAAGTCCATCTTAACACAACAGGATCCTAGAGCAAAAAGAGGAAATTGGATTGCTAAGACTCAAGAATATGACTTGGAGATCCGACCCTCCAATTTGGTAAGGGGAAATGGTTTGTGCAGGTTGATTGCTGAGGATGAAACACTCAAATCTCAACATGGTGAAGAGAATTATGCTTGCCCAACTCATTTTGAAAATAACCCACAGGTTCTCTTTGTCACCACTACTGATGAGTGGTATGCTGATATTTCCTATTATTTAACTTATGGAGAGTGCCCTCCTCATCTTGATTACAAGCAAAAGAGAACACTCAAGTTGAAGGCAACAAAGTTTGTAATCTGGAATCATGCGCTTTACAAAAGAGGCCTAGATGGATGCTTCCTCAGGTGCGTGGATAAAGAGCAACAAGAAAAATTGCTTAAAGCATACCATGACCAAGCATGTGGTGGGCATTTTTCAGCGATGGTCACTGCACACAAGATCCTCCAAGGAAGATATTATTGGCCCACCCTCTTTGCAGACACTCAAGATTGGGTTTCCAAATGTGAAGCATGCCAAACATTCATTGGGAAACCACAACTTGTGGCACTTCCACTCAGGCCAGTTGTTATTGAAGAACCATTTCAGTAGTGGGGACTAGACTTCATTGGTGTTATGAATCCTCACTCAAACGCAGGGCACACCTACGTGCTCACGGCGACAAATTACTTCACCAAGTGGGTGGAAGCCATTCCCACCAAGCAAGCCAACACCGAGACAATATGCAGCTTCATCAAGGAAAATATCATAATACATTTGAGTACCACAAAATATTGTAGTAGACAATGCCACATATTTCTCTTCAAGGGAGTTTGAACCGAAGTTTTTCTATGGTTACGGAATCTCTCTATCTCATTCATCAGACTACTACCCATAGGGAATGGATAGGCCAAATCAAGCAACAAGAACATTGTGACCATTGTCTGCAAACTTGTAGATGAGAACTAGAGGAATTGGCACAAAAAGTTGTATGATGCATTGTGGGCAGATAGGATCACTCCCAAGAAGGCAATAGGTATGTCACCATTCCAACTGTTGTATGGAGTCGAGGCGGAAATCCCAATCACAATCGAGATGCCAGCTCTCAAGTTGCTACAAGGAATAGAAGATGGTCAGTACAAGGATTCCATTGACAAGAGGATCCTCTTTCTTGAGAAGCTAGAAGAAAATAGATTCTAAGTGGTGGACCGTATCAAAGAGCACCAGTTAAAAGTAAAGAAATTTTTTTGATAAGAAGGCAAAAGCAAGAGAGTTCAAATTTGGAGACCTCGTCCTGCTATGGGATAAGAGAAGAGAACCAAAAGGCATCCATGGAAATTTTGATTCATTATGGCTTGGTCCATTCCAGATTCATGAATATTGTGGCGAGAATGTTTTTCTACTCTCATATTTGGATGGAATGCACTGGAATTGCCTCTTGCAGTGGGCAATACCTAAAATTGTATCATCAATGAAAGTGGGTTGTCCCCCACCTTGTACTATAGGTGATTTCTAGGTGTGTTTCCCCTTTTTTTTGTGTGTTTCCTTTCATCTGTTTGTGTGTGTGTGTGCTTCCTTCTTCTAATATCTCCTTCTGGAAGTTGTACATGACTCTGCAAGGCCCAATGGATAAGGCACTGGTCAACGAATTATATGGTCTAAAATGGAGATTCTAGATTCCCATGTCATGTCTTCACTTCACTCAGTCCACACCATGTCCCCAAGCTAGAGCCAGCTATTTTCGTGTAAATGTGCAACAAGTAAATTGGAAGTTTCCAAGCACGACAACTATACCCCTATGCCAAAATTTTCATGTTTTATCATTCCTAAGAAACCCGGCTCTGTCCAGTCAGTCCAAATGATTTCCCAACCAATTTCATAATATTATCCTAGGTGATTTAGGAAAATTTCACTCATTCCCCCTAGGTGATTTTAGGAGTTCATTAAAAATGCAAATGTTGGGCAGTCACGGGAAGGGCTATCGCTGGCCTTCCCAAGACAGGATCACCTCCTTGGAACAGAATGGAAGGGAAAAATTCATCATGGAGATGAATGGAATACCTTATGTCATCAAAGAAATTATTTTGGAAGGTTTAGAGAAGTTTTTAAGACTTGGAGTAGTCTGAGTGAAAACAGGGTTCACAAGCCTAGACAAATACACAGTGCCTAAAACAATTTGTTGGGATTCAAAAGAAGATTCCGAGAGCTCCGAAAGGAGTTGGAAGTAAAATGAAACATATTTGGAAAGAGGATTCCAAGACCTACATGATGGTGAAATAATATTTTTCACAACACCTTGGCACATATGATTGGAAGACAATTTTTCTCAGTATAAGTGAAGTCCCGATCAAAAATCTGATTTTTCAAGCATCATATGATCGAATAAAGATATGATACCCACATCATTGGATTCAAAATTCCACTTTCATTTAGGATCATATAAAATTTCACTAAGAAATTCCACCGGAAGCTCAAGTTATCTACATTCCAAGTTACCCTCTCAAAGGCAGTTCAGACTTAGTCATTTTTTCGAGAGGACACGTGTCGGCCACCCGGGAGCTGGCGGGATTTCATGTCCCCACGTCCCCGAGGTTAGGTACATCACCCTTGGAAAATTCACCCAACTCTCATGTGACCCTTGGGACCCTCATATGACCTCTAGACCTGGCAGTTCAGCCCTCAAGTGCGTATTTGGAGCATCCATTCCCTGTCATCGGATCGGTCGCCACGTGTCAGCTCTAGGAGCACCATGGAATTTGATGTACCTTATGCACCTGATGTGGGGGACATGAGGCCTTGGAAAATGTTCCCAGACCCTATGGGGAGTCTTCTGGACACCCATGTGATCTCATTTCAGCTCCTAGTGCTTTAAAGCAATTTTTTCCTCCTTCATCCCCTGCCATTGGATCTAGTGCCACGTGTCGCCGTCTTGCTCATTGTGGAAATTTATGTCCCTCACATCCTTGAGGTCAGGAACATAAAGCTTTGAAAAATGCGCCCTAACCCTAATTGTGCATATCTTTTTAAAATCTCCCAAGTGTCGCTTTCTTCATTTCTAACTTCTAAACATTTTTGTGCACTCCATTCCTCCATTTCTTCCTCTGCAACATTCTACCGTCACTCCGCCATTGCAAATGCTCAGACCAGCTCGACCCAAGCACTGAAACAAACTCCCCATGGTGATTTTCAGGTCTTAGAAGGATCTTTCATCAAAACAAGAAGGAGAAACGAAGAGCAAGAAGGAGAGAACAGTGAAAATCCCCATAGCCTAAAAATGAAGATCTAAAGAAATGTTGCAAACCGGTGCATGAAAAAAAAACCATTTTCTGCTGTTAATTACTCTATCCAAGACCATCAGAAATACACCTTCAAACTCCCCCCTCATGTGACAGAGCAGCCACAACGAAGAAATCTCATTTCCGGCTCAACGAAGAAAGAAGTAAGATTTCCCGTCAAACTAGTTGCCGGATTGAAGTAAGATCGCACGTGAAGCACCAGAAGACAAAACCCACATCAAAAATATAAATTTCATTGTAAATGGAGGAGAAAACTAGACCTGCAATTTTTAGGTCCATTAATGGTTGCCGTACCCAGAGGCACTGTCAGGTCTGAAAACTAAAACTTTAAAATCTCCTGGACTATTAAGCGGGCGAAGCTGAAATTGCAGAGGGGATATTGGGAAAAAACCCATATCAAAAAACTTTGTTCCACATCAATCTGAATCCTAGAGGACAACTTTCTAAAAATAGTAGGTCTACTACATAGGATCTACTATTTTGGGAAAGTTAGCAACAGAAGAACTTGCAAAGGAGACGAAGACATTGGAGGTAAACTACAACTGAAATCTCACCAAAACAAACATTTTTGGCGCTTACTAAAAATAGTAAGTGGGCCCTCGAGCACTTGCTAAAAATAGAAATTTGATCCAGAAGAAATGAGGAACACGGGGAGAAGAAAAAAAATAAAAACTAAGCCGCAACATCCAGTTGAAGATTGAGGAATTACTTTTTCACACTTACTAAAAATAGTAAGTTGATTTTTCAAAGGGAGACATGAAGACGAAATGGACGGGTCAGAAGCCGACACAGACCCTTTGCCTGCACGTATGATGTGGAAGATAGTGATGTCTTGTACATGGACCTGAATGACCTTAAAACTTACATGGCCTCCAAGGACCAAAGGAGGATTGAAGACCAGATATTCACAAGTGGCTTGTTCGTTGCCTGTAGGACACCCAGTGTCTGTGCAAAGTCTCGAGCTAGTCCTAGCCTACTCCTTCCACTACGAGCCCGAGACGTGAACCATCCAAGCTAACAATGGTACAACGTTGGTGGTCATTAACCCTAGAACCATTTCAATCTCTCTATAGATACCGACATCCCCCAACATGGTCATCATTTCCAAGGAAAGAGTTGTGCACGATTGGGAGACAATGGATTCATATGTCCAAGGAGTAGCACTCGGATCATGGTTGAAAACTAGAAGAAAGCCTTCCAAGATTCCCAAGAATCTACCAAGGTGTGAGTTCCAAGAAGGGTATTCTGATGTCATCACTCTCCTCAATAGAGTAATGGGTGAAGCAAACATAAGAGACTTCCAGGACTGGATGGGCCTTTACATCCTGACATTGACAGAAGGGAAGCAGAGAATTGACTGGGGGCAGATCATCAGTGACAATCTCCATCTGTAACTTCTCTAAGTACCCACGACAAAGAAGTTCCACATGACTTCTTATCTAGTTTATCTCCTTGTAAGCTCGCGATCATTCAAGGGATTGGCTCTCACACAGAACATTGCTTCCAAGGTACCTGCATTCGAGAAACTTCCACAGTTGATAATGGAGGAGAGCAACAAGCACTTCACCCGTGTGAATGATGCATTCACTATGTACGTGGTCCAAAACTTGGAAGGGGATCTTGAAGCTAGGATGTCACCAAAAGTGGCATCCCTGATTAAGGAATATGGCTCATACTTCATACAATTCTCAACATTCTCCTACATACGAGTCGCCGGCTTCGACCAAGCTCCTCTAAAAC
This sequence comes from Taxus wallichiana var. yunnanensis, assembly GCA_018340775.1. Lineage (NCBI taxonomy): Eukaryota > Viridiplantae > Streptophyta > Pinopsida > Cupressales > Taxaceae > Taxus > Taxus wallichiana. The sequence continues at coordinate 713,483,593 of CM031234.1, read as the reverse complement.
TACCCAAGTACCTCAGTGACTAGATTGTATTGTTCGAACTCTACAGGCAGATCACCCAAGTAAATAGCAAGCTCAGAAGTAGAAGAAAGAAATTGATTTCTTTCCCTATATCTCTAGGGGAGTTCACATGCAAAAGCTCAAATGACGCATCCCACCTGGAGGCCACTTTCACACATCTGACTTTGCATTCCTACATCGCCAGGCCTAACTTTGACATCTAAGAAGATCCTAACTCCTTCTACATCCCAGAATTGCAACATGAGCCACAAGTTGAGGACTACTGGGTCAATTGTATTGATGAGTTCAAAGTACGTAAAAAAGATCACATGAGGATGACTACCAGTGAGATGAAGAAATTCAAGTTCCCTTGGTATGAAGACATCTTACGCGATGACGGGACAAAGATGTATGATCCTGAGTACGTAGTAGTCAAGATGTCCCCAATGCCCCAAATCAACTGGCATGTTCGTGAATCAGGAGATATATTGGAGTAGGTGAAAAGGTGGTGAGGAGAACGAGGAACTGGTTTCAAAAGAAGAGGGCTATGATCATTCGATCACGAGGAATTTCCCCAAGCCAAAAGCAAGCTTCACATCATTCATCTTCAAAGGTGGTAGAGGTAACCTCCAGCTCTAAACACTCTGGAGCGAGTTCAAAAAGGAAGGCCACGGAATTGAAAATTTCTCCCCACGAGAAGACATCCAAGAAATTCAAGGAAGAAAAAGATTCATTGGTGTCGCCGCAAGAGGAAGACGTGATCCCAGTAATGTAGACAGAAAATCCAACACCAGATGCACAAGTGAACAAGGAGTATATGACTCATGATCTAATATTCAAGCCACTACAAGAGGTCCCGCATGTTGTTGATTCCAACGCTCCTCTCATTTAGGATTTGCCTCCTCCATCAGAACAAAGAATGGTTGATGCACCGTCATTGAGCCTGAATCCGATGAGATGTTTCCGTGGATGCGGGAAACGATCATCCTCAACACTCGCACTATGCAACAAGTAGTAGCCCCCGATATATCAGCAATTATCTCTTTGGCTAAAGAAAAAAGGTCAAGAAAGATCGCACGCAGACAGCATCACGATTCTATAGTGAGGAGACAGGTAATTAGTACATTAAAGTAGCTCGGCCAAAATTAATCAAGCCAGTGGATGAGATGACACCAACCGACTATGAGATGAGCACGATCCAATTGGGACCAGCTACTCATGAGGGAGATTTACACATATTCCAACAATCTTCTACTCACATGATGGCAAGGAATAAAGAATATAAAGAGAAGATCGAGGGACTAGAGGAACAAGTGCGAACTCTTTCATCCTATGTGCAACACTTGGTGGAACTAAGCACTATAGCACTTCCTATTGAGAAAGTGGTACCCATCAGCAGCTTCGATCTGGAATCCATTAGAAGAATGCATGAATTCACAATGCAGGGCCAAGCAAATAAGGAATGGATCGATTCAATCTCTAAAAAAGGGAAGTCAGCACTTCAAGAGGCAGTCAAGCTCTTTACATACATGTGCGCCACCGCCAACAAAACGCGAGCACTCAAAAAGGATGTGGGGAAAGAAAGAGATTACTGGGAACCTCTGGGACCAGTAGTGAGTGAGATGAGCAACACCCATCATCAGGAATTGATCGATAAGAAGGTTTTTGAAACTCCTGCGGACAACTTGACACGCGTATGGGAGAGGGCCTTGGCAATCAGATTTGAAGCAATCAATCGGGCATTCACAGAGCTAGAGGAGAAAGAGGAACAAACATACAAGCTACAAGATAGTATAAACCTTAGAAAATTCAGAAACTTGGAGTACCCGCAATGAGCGAACATTCAACTGTTGATGAGTTGATCGGCCCTTTCAAAGAATATGTCAAGAAAGGGGTGGGAAACCCATTGTCCTTCACTAAGGATACCCTCGACTTCTTCTCGAAATCGAGCCTCCATTGCACTTATCGCAGAAAAGCATTCATCATGGTTCGGGAAGTGCAAGGACATCAACAATGTGACTGATGGATGGACTGAAACCTTGAGTTGCATTCGCATCCCTCATGCCGACAAAGTAGAACCAACGGTGACTCGTTTCAACCAGGAGTTTGGAAAGATAGAAGCCTTCTCAGGATCACAAAGTGGAGAGTAGTTAGAGAACAGAGCTAAGTCCACCATAGCAGCTCATCCTTCAACATAATCCTTCTTCTTCCTCTTCTTTCTCTCTCTTTTCTCTTCTCATACAACACCCTCTCTCCTCAATGTTATATTTTTGCGTTGAGAGTTACACTTTTTGATATGACTTAAGTGACTTCAGAAATATAATGTAAATTTAAGTCACCTTGTTATTATAAAAGGGACTTAAATATTTAAAGTGGAATAAGAATAGTCTTAAGTCACATTAAGGTATTCGAAAAGTCACTGGGAAGATGAAAAGTTTACCTCCTCTTCTATAAATTGTAACAAGCTCCTCATTTGAAGGTCTTCTGAAAATTCTTCTAAAATTTTGCTTCTTAGATGTTGGAGCTATTTTTGTGAATTCATGAGAGAGTTATCCTTGTGAAGAGAGCAAGAGATAGCAAGTTTCTTCCATTTCTCCTATTACAAAATGTCTTCTACTTCTCACACTATGTGCAAATTTTGCTTGAGCTTCAATAAAGGAAGAAGGAATTTTAGCCTCTTTGATTAAGGAGTTTTTTGGTACTCTGTGTCCATTAAGCTTCATTTAGTCTTGTAGCTATTATGCAGATTTGTTTTCTTCTATATTCAAGTGCATGTAATTAAGCTTCTGGCTGATGTATGCAAGTCTCTGATTTTCTACTTGCAGCATTAGTTTTCTCTTTTCTAAATTTCTCATTCCCTTTCCCACATTCCAAGAAAAGTCATCTCTTGTAGGTATATGCAAGCATTTGCCACAGGGTCAGTGGAGTGCCCCTGTTGGATCCCCGGTTGAAAGGCCACCACAGAAATCCACCTTTTCATGTGCATGCACATACGGCACACTGCACCGGTTAAGTAGAGGGACTTAGATTCCCAGAGCATTGGCAAGAAATCCACAAGTTTGTCCACCCGACAAATTTTCTCGCCAACATGTCACTACAAGGTCTTCAACTTCAAAAGAAAGAGTTATGGAAATAAAATTTATAAATGGAAAATTACCGTGAGATTAGGCCACACTTCAATTTATTACCTTAATCTTTTCTAACAACTTGGGAAATCCCCGACAATGATGCCAAAAAGTTACAAGCGTCATTGGTACTTGCACTTTATTTATCTTATGTTTGTCAGTTCCAAGGTGGTGTCCATGACTGTTTGCAACAAAGGAAACAGTTGGAACTGTGCTCAGTACTTATTTACTAGCAAACTTAACCAAATGCTATGCTAACCACCATAAAGAAATGAAAAAGATTGATCAACAAAGAATTACTGAACTTAGAATTGAAAATACTAAAACAATGAAATTATGGTAAATTGAATAAATGCAAAATAACATAGTTAAAATGGACAAGAAGTTATCCCTTCACTTTGGGAAAGAGTGGCCCTTGCCCCTTCCCTCGATCCGGTTCGAAATTGTAAATCACACGAGTCAAACTTTCCCCGAATCAACACTTTATTGAATGGAAGAAATTCCTTTTACAATAATCAATCTAATTAACTCTTTTTCATATTACAGATGCTCTTTTATATTCAAAGCATTAGTAGTTGCTCTAAAACATGACTTGTTATTTGCATTTAATTACAACTACTTAACTAGAAGATATCTATAACAACTAATTGTTTGAGGAGTTACAATTGTGGAAGGATTAGTGCATACCACACTTGGATAAAATTTATCTTGTTAACTACAGTTGAGGTTCGTAATTGACTCTTAGTTGAGGTAGTCAATCAACACCAGAAGATATCAAATATTCTATATTAGATCCCTATAATCATGATGATTATAATTCTATGATTTATTTTGTTTGTCTACTCCACGTCTTCAATCAACTGGTGTTAAGTTGAGATTGCATGGTCCTCATAATTCACATGATGGTTGAGATGGTAGTACATGTTTCATGTTCCTTCCATAATGTTGACTAGTGTACCAGCTTACATCAACTCGTCATTTGGCCATCTAAGACATATGCCTCTTTTGCGCAAGTTCCTCATTCCAGTGAGTCTGCATTAGTGCTTTGGGCGATTCCCGCACTAATGTACGAGCGAAGTTCTACACTCCAAACCAATTCTTGCATTGGTGAATAATTGAGTCCTGTGATGGATTAAGATATGCTCTTAAAATTTATTGGTAATACTCATAAAGATTCATTTAACCCATATTTGAAGAAGTAAACACAAGATGAAAATAACAAGGATATGCACAATATTTCCTTCCAAAATATAGTATTAATTACAAAATGACAATATCATACATAGTGCAAAATGATGACATGACAAAACAAGGGTTTACATAGGATAATTGAGGGCTCATTAGTATGAAAGCAATTTTTTAAATGCAAGAATGGGGAAAACTAAGCTATGCGCATAAATCGGTTACATGAGACACTATTGGTGGGCTCGTGCCTTGTGCACGTGCAACAAAATTGGATTCACTCGTACCACTTGGATTCTCACACAGGAATGGTCTTCTTACCCTCTCTTGCATGATTTTAATGTCATTTGTTTTTTATTTAAATGGAGTTGTAAACAAATATAAAGAAAAACAATTGGTTAGGTGAATTAAATGGGACATGTTATCTATTAGTAAACTTTTCCTCTATTTTGTACACAACTGGATAAATAACCATGAACATAAACACTACACTCTTTTACCTCATAAGATGGTTGTAAAAACTTTGATATCAAGTATTGGTTACAAAAACCACGTGATTGGCGTTTTAAAATTGAATGTTAGTTAAAGCTACTCATTGGTGACTTTTTAAAATATAAATAAAACCTATTTTCAATGAGGTGCAAAACATCATTATAAGCCCTAAACTAATAAAAGCAAACTTTATACATGTACATTGTCATATGGAGTGTTCAACCAAACCCTGGGTTTTTCCTCGAATGTTTGTTTGTTATTTTTCATAGTGCATTTAGGATCCCAACAGACTAGTTCACAACTTCAAACAAATGCTAAAAGTTAAAAATGCAATTTGGTTTTCACCCACCATTTTGGCCATGGGTGCAGAAATGGATTTTGGACCCCACATACCCCTATTATTTCTATGGTACAATCACTACCATCCCTTAATTTGGATTAAAAATTCCCACAAACTAGTTTTCCAGATAGGTTTTGCAGGCCTTTGGTCGTTGGGTGACAAGGTCATTTGGGTGCATTTACGACTGGTAGCTCCAAAAAGACGGATCCCAATTGAACTCGGTTCACCAATTTTGGGTTTTTTCAGCTCTGAGTGTTTTCCTATATATAGGGTATTATGTAAGGATTGGTTTCCTTATACCTTTGGGTCTCGATTTTGTTTTTGAATGCTGATTTTTGGGCTTCTAGGCTAAATTTAGTGTTGTTTGGAAACCGGTAACTAGGTGGAGAAAACTATCACATGACCCTATCAAGTAAAATAATGATTGGGAAACTTTATAAACACAAATACATAATCGTAGGAAACCTTCTTTTAACGCTTTCTTGAATGATTATGGAAAATTGGTGGTTTTCTCTCTCCTCTCTCTATCTCTCTCCGTGGCTTTGAAAACAAAATGAAATGGCAATTGTATTTCTTAATCTCCTTTGAAGTATGTTAAATATAGTTTCATTATTGTTGGAAAATGTGAAAACGTAAATCATGCTTGATTGTAGTTTGATGCCATGCTAGTAGTTGTGCTAACCATGCGGTGGTTGTAGGTATGTGGGACAAGAAGAAAATGGTAGCGTTATTTGTGCTTTTGTAACATGGAATATCGTTGAAATATACATGTAATATTAAATAGATGTATCAACATTATTGTTATGAACATGAATGTTATTTATTGATTATTTTGTGATGAGTAAGAAATTGTAGTATATTGGTATCTTGGGGAAAATGAGCATTCTATTCTAGGGGTGATTTAATTGTAGGTATTATATTGTTAATGTTGTAGATCTACATTTTGAATGGAAATGAAATGATCTTTCATAACTTGTTTTTGTGGGTTATTAATGGATGAACTCCTTTGTGTTTTTTTAATTACTTTGGAATTCGTAGAGGAACCAAAACAAAAAGGATGGCCTTAGAGTAAGATCCTTGCTTGACATCCTTTTTGTGTGAGCATATTAGCTTATAAAACTGAAACTTAAAGGACGATCCTAGTTTTCTTGTCATTATATAACACCTCCTAGATTAGAGGTAATAAGAGCAGAAAATTAGGATTCTATAGTATCTTGTCTACTTGTGGGATTTTTCATGAAATCGTCCTATAGGAATGGTAATGGTTGAGCATTGTTTAGAGTGAAAGGGGGTTCCTACCAGGAATTATACTCATGCATGTTGAAGTTGTGTGGGATGTGTTTGTTTAAGGCTTAGAGTCATGTTTGTGACATGTAGGAAGTTAAGTCTTAAGCAACGTAATGGTGTAGTTTTCTTGAGGTTAAGCATGAAGGGCTAAGAATTGAATGTACTTTATTCCTAGAGATAGTTAGGAAATGTAGTTTCACAACTTTGAAATGTAAACATGCATATATTGACAAACCATAAAGTGAGGTGGCACCTCACTTAGTACTACAACTAGAATCCCGACTTACATAAAATGTGAATGATATAAGACTAAAAATAAGTGAAACTTGGAGATATATTATACTTAGGATTTATTTTGTTTTGGAAGTACTTATAAATTTCTCCATGTGAGTTCAAGCATTCAAGAAACATAATTTCTTATCTAGAAAATAAAAATTGGTGTATAACTATTAGAAATGACTCTAACCTATTATTGAATCATAACATCAACAAGAGTGAAATTTGAATGAATTGTTAATAACCTTTAGAATTTAATTTGTATTCCCGAGATGCCGTATTTTTGAAAGAAAGCAAAACTTTGAGGTTTGTGAGACAAAGGTGTTTGAACCACTCCAAAACCGACCTTTAGTTGGACGTATAATCCTTGAATGCAAATAGAAGTAAATTTAAACCTATGACCTTTTTATATGCTATTGGTGTTCGAAACCTATTATAAACTTTGTCTATCAAAAAGTTTCCCTAAGATGTTGAATTTTGAGTAAAAAAATATGGAACCCATCCCCTTTTAAACCAATGTTCACTCCTTTCATGTGATTAAGTGTACTTGTATAAGTTAAATCTGAAAAGTAATAAATAATGTGTAACATTGTGAACATGAATATATGTTTACATGAAATGATTTCAAGACCTATAAGGTTATATAAAGGATTTTTTAAATGAAATTTAAGATGAAACCATATTAAGTTAAGTGTTAACAAAATAATATCAATACAACATAGGAAAAAGGAAAATGCATGTTTTCACGTTATGTGCTCTTCAAACCTATAAGGCTAAAATTGGAATATGAATATGAGAAAAATGTAACCATAAAAATGTGATATTGTGGAAGGTTCCAATTCATGATGTTCATGTCGTGGTTTCATACTTGCTCATTTATTCAAGTGTGAAGTTAGTTGTATCTTGTGTCATCTTGATATTTGCGTGTTCTTCATGTTGGTGTAAATGTTACATGTGGTGTTGTGAAATCTCTTGTGAGTCTTTATGGTGTCGCATAGTTGTATCAAGTAAAATGAAAGTAAAAAAATTATCCTACTATATTTTGGTCTTGTGTTTGGGTCCCACATGGGTGGGCACTACAGTTGGTATTAGAGCGAGGTTCATACTCTTGAACCTCTGGGATAGTTGGGGTTGTGATGGATTTTGCATGATGGTGGAGGAGTTGGAAGAGTAATGTGTCATTTTGTTGTGATGTGAAAAATGTGGTACTTGTGATTATATGAATGCACTGTTGTGCTTACCACTTGGTGTGGACTTGTTATGATGTTGATGTGTTTCTCAATGGGAGTAATTTCTCTCTTTCTTGTGAATTCAACATGAAATTCATGTGTATTACCACCTTGTTGTGTGAAGGGAATGTTTTGTGAACCACGAAAGTGTTGTGATGTTCCATTTATTTAGTGATATTGTATATGTGGAACAACGTGTTACATGACAAAGTTCTTCGTAATGAAATATGTTGTATCATGTTAATTCCCACCGTGTTGAGTTGTGTTATGGTGTTATGTCACCATGTTGCATTGTATTAGAAATATATGTCATGATTTTAAATCTTTATGTTCATTGTATATATGTATTCAAACATTATGTGATAAATTCATATCATGAATTAGGGGCATATGGTGATTTTATGACCCCTAATGTATTGTACTCACACTCTTGGTGTGTTATGTGGAAATGTTACATGTTATAAGTTGTGGAATATTATTATGTTTTACCCTGTTATCTTGCCATGCGTAAGATACTATGGTTTTGTGTGTATACATCATTATGTTAGTTATTTTGTTATGTGGTATGTTGTGCACCGTATACTATCTGCGCCTATGGGTAGCATCCAGAAGTGTATGTGTGGAGAGAGAAGTTGTAGACCAGGTGACCATAACCTTGAGCCAAGTATGAGTTTGAAAGTGGAGTCTCATGTAGACTGAAAACCCACTTCTATCTGTTTGGTACACTCGAGATTTCTTAGTATATTTTGGATGCTCACCACCTTAGGCTCATGCTTATATGAACTAGAGTCTTTGCTCACTCCTATTTGGGTTGTTCATCAAACAATCCTATATGAGATTGACTATGTGGACCCTCATGTGTGTGATTTGGATATATATGGAGATATACTTATTCTAGTTACATATATTTTTCAAGTTGAGGCTTGATAGTTGAGTTCCGAAGCAACTCAATGAGTACCCCTTGGTGGCCATGGAAAGGCCACGTAGTGATTGTAATGTGATCTTTCTATGTTTATATTTTATTCGTAAATTGATATTCTTCTCTTTTCTTGTAAGAACTAGAAATTTTCTTGAGTGATGTATCTTTAAATCTTTGGGAATTTAATTGGTTTTGTGCTAACAAGAGGCCTTTGCATTGTTGCGGCTATTTAGCCATTTATTTCGCTTAGTTTGAAAATTGCTTGGCATTTAAAATTTTTCTAGCCTAGCCCAAGGATTGATATTTTGTTTCCACTTGGCATTTGAATATGATTGATATGTTGGTTCTAACATTATGATGTGATGGAATAGGGTCATGGGATTCACCATGGAGTGGTTGGACCTATGGACCCACTTCGTTGTATGGGGTACGCCCAAGGGGGTCATAAGGTTGTGTAGTATTGAACTACATGTTACTATGTCACTTGGGTGGAGGTGATGGGGCTCTATGTGCCTAGGGACATAGGGTGACAAGACTCTTTGGTGAGTGACCCAATATGGATAAATAAGGAGATGGGGCTCTATGGTGAGTGACCCAACATGGAGAAATAAGGTGACGGGGCTATATGGTGAGTGACTCGGCTTGGTTTTGCACTATGATTCTTTCTCTATTGGGAGGCATATGGAGTTCTTTGGGAGGCTTATGGAGATTTGGGAGGCATATGGAGTTGGTATGTATGATTCATGAGTTACTCATGTGAGTCTTGTTATGTATTGTTATGTTGAGGCTTGATGCTCCTCTTTGTTGGCATGTGCTATTGGATATTATCGGGACATTGTGTGGTACAATCGGTGGTAATGATTCATGTGATACATGTTACATATGTACTAGTGTGATGCCTCATTGTATGTTAGGCACGTGGGTGTGTTGCATCTATTCTTGGGGTATGTGACGATAATTCTAGGTTATGTACTACTTGTTTTCTCTTTCCATGGTGGGGTTAGAGGTCTTGTGATGTGATTCATTCGTGAAAATGTGCTAAAAATGTGTTATGTGGGTTGTTCGTATTGTGCTTTGTACCTTGTGTGACATTGTGATGTCAACTACTTTGGGGCAACCTACTAGAACTTTGAAAGTTAAAATCCTTAACAAGTGATAACATTATGAACATTAAACAAGTAAACTATGTAATCAGTACAACTAATAAATGGTGAATACCCTTATGAGAAAACATATGCGAGAGTGTTTCAAAAATGAATATCAAAATTTGGATCTGAATCCACTATGGATTTGAACTATTGAATAAAGAGGTCTTATGAGCTTTGAAACTAAGGTATTAAGGAAAATATAATTTGAGTAATAAAATAATGAGTAATGCCAATATTCACAGAACATTAAGAAAATGAAAAAAATTAAAACCTACTAAAACTTTGGCAATTGCATTTTGAACAACGTAGCCCTTTTTGCTAATTGGGAATTTTCGTGGTTGACTTCTCGTACTTGCTCATCCCTTTTAGTGATCGGAGTGTGTCACATCGTGGACGATGCTCTTACAAAAGAGGGAGGATGTAGTGCCCTCTTTGGCTCAAAGGAAAATCTCCTTGCTTCGGCCTTAACGGAGTTACGGAGATGTTTGAATAAAAATTGCTCGTGTTGTTTATTGGTCCCCATGTGCCACGGAGTTTTGGATAACACTCACCCGATTTTCATTTAGAAGTGTTTAAAAATCCTTTCCCGAGTGGTCCGTGAGATGGTCATTAAGTTTTTGCTCATGTCATGTCGTCGGTTTGGCCACCGGGAAGTAATCATAAAATAAAGTAACAATGAAATAAATCAAACATTTGAGATGATAAAATAATAGGGATAAGTTAAAAGTTTTTCTTACATGGGTTAACCCTTTTAAACCATGGTGTGTCTTCATGTCTTCGTCTTGTGTGGTGGTGATGTCATCGTCTTGCGATCCTTTCAACTTTCGAGCATTTTTTAGGTTTGAGTTTGAAACATGTTCATCTCTTTTATAACTTTAATTTTGATTTAAATAAATCATATTACAAATAATAATAAAGCAAATCTGCATGACCGTCAAATAAAGATAATTATGTGATAAGATAATGTCGTAACGGGAGGGTTGTTGTGGTTTTGGTTTGAAAAAATTTAAAATGATAAATAATATAGTCTTTTGAAATTTAAAATGTAAACAACAAAGAAAAAAAATGAAAATAATTAAATTATCAAATATTCTATAAATATCCATAAACTCCTCCAAATTATTGGAGCTTGTGCCAAACCTCCTTCCAAGAAAGAATTAATGGGATTATGTATTATTGTGAGAATGTCTTCATTCAATGTTTGAACATCAGTGGGAGGATTTTTTTGAGAGATTATTCTAGTTAGAGAATGTTACTGCCTTCTTGGCATGAGCTCAAAAAAATGGAAAGTAAGAAATTTTGATACCTGATGGTTTCTTCTTGGGGATTTTGGATAGGTCTTAAGCCAAACTCTGCAACCTTGCCAGTATCCTCCCAGCGTGTGTAAAATAGGAATCTTTGGAGCAGGGTATTGGCACTTCTTAGAAGTAGCACTATTGTTTTACCAAATGCCATGCATTGTGAGGGAGGTATTGTTAACAGATGTGTTTGTTGCAAACGCCTTGGAATATTCAAAGCAAACACAATTGACATGTATAAAACCATCTGTTTATACCTTTGTCAGCATCCCCTATCTGTGTCAGCATCATTCTTGCTGAGCCAAAATGGGATCTTGGGAATAGTGCATTGATTTCATCACAACAGGGTGGAAAGTGAAAATTTTGTCTTCATGTTCCTGTCTCATCCAAGAAGAAATGTGTGCAAATTTGAAAGCATGTTCAAGGTATGTGAATTATTTGTCTAAATGCCACAAAGAAATGTGACTCTCAGAAGGTCGTGATTGCAGGGTATGCACAAAATGGATTCGTTGAAAAGGCTTGGGGCCATTTTTGTTGGGCAGTTTTGTAGTGCGTTGAGCAAGTATGTGGAGTGATAACTTAAGTATGGAGCGTTGTGACTAGTATATGGTGCACTATGGCTCGACTGTGGAGTACAAAAGCGTATGTGGGATGCATTCCTTTGGTTGGCTGTGGGAAACTTGGATTTATATGTATTTCTATGTTTTTGATACTTAAAGCATAGTCCTAAATTCCTATACGACATACAAAAGTTCTTCTTACCAGCTTTGGCCAAACTTGGGTGTGCTTTCCAAAACGTTGAATTTTTATGAGTGGACCAAACATGTTTGGATTGAATGCTTCAACTAAAATTGATTTGAACAAGCTAAGAAGTCGGAATTTAAAAAAATAGGTAACGTCAAGAACAAACAAGTGTGGCTAGTTTAGAGTATGGGCACTACCATAAATAAAAACATTTGTCATTAATAGAGTTTCAAAGGAATGGATGAGACGGCAGGGGGAGAAAGTTTCCAATAGTACATGGAAACCAACTTAGTTCAGCTCTCAAGATCATTATTATCGATTGGTGTTCTATTGTGCAAAATAAGAACCTTGAAGAGTTTTGCCATTTGGACAGCCATCCAGCAATGTATGAAAGCAGTTTGTTTAATGCAAGAATGGGGAAAACTAATCTATGCACATAAACCGGTTAACAAACGTTCTAGTGGTGGGCTCGTATCTTTTGCGCGTATAACTAAATTGGAGTCTCTTGTACCACTTCGATTCTCACATAGGCATGGTCATCTTACCCTCTCTTGCATGATTTTAACGTCGCTTATTTTCTTAATTTAAATAGAGTTGTAAATCATTATAAAGAAAAACAATTGGTTAGGTGAATTAAATGGGACATGTTATCTATTAGTAAACTTTGCCTTTGTTTTGTACACAACTAGATAAATAACCATGAATGTAAACACTACACTCTTTTACCTCGTAAGATGGTTGTAAAAACTTTGATATCAATATCGTTTACAGAAGCCACCTGATTGTCGGTTTTAAAATTGAATGTTAGTCAAAACTACTCCTTGGCAACCTTGTAAAATCTAAATAAAATTTGTTTACAATGAGGTGCAAAACATCATCTGTAAACCTCAAAATGAGAAACATAAACTTTAGCCGTGTACCTTGTCATGTGGAGTGTTCAACCAAACCCTGGGTTGTTCCTCGAATTTTTGTTTGTCCTTGTTTTGTAACGTGTTTAGGAGCCAAACGGGCTAGTTCACAACTTTAAATAGTTGTTGGAAGTTAAAAATGCAATTTGGTTTTGACCCACCATTTTGGCCCTGCGTGTAGAAATGGGATTTGGACTTCGTATACCCTTAGCATTTCTACGGAAAATCACTACCATCTATTAGTGTTGATAAAAAAAATCCCGAAAGCTATTTTTCCATATATGTTTTGTAGGCCTTTAGTTGTTGGGTGATGAGGCCGTTTGGGTGCATTTACGACCGGTATCTCCAGAAATATTGGCACCAATTGAACGCAATTCACCGTTTTGGGTTCAATCAGCAAGCTCCAAGCGTTTCCCTGTATATAGGGGAGTAGGTAGGGATGGGTTTCCTTATGCATTTGGGTCTTGGAGTTTGTTTTTAACGTTGATTTATGGGCTTCTATGTTAAATTTGATATTGTTTGGAAATTGGTAACTAGCTGAGAAAACTGTCACATGACCCTATCCAAGTAAAATAATGATTGGGAAACCTTGTAAACATAAATACATGACTGTAGGAAACCTTCTTTTAATGCTTTCTTGAAAATAAATTGATTGTGGAAAAATGATGTCTTTCTCTCTCCTCTCTCTATCTCTCTCCTTGGCTTTGAAAATGAAATGAAATGGCAATTGTATTTCTTACTCTCCTTTGAAGTATGTTAAATATAGTTTCAATATTTTGGAAAAATGTGAAAATGTAAAGCATGCTTGATTGTAGTTTGATGCCATGCCAACAGTTTGTCGACCATACGGTGGTTGCAGTACAAGGGACAAGAAGAAAATTGTAGTGTGGTTTTTCTTTTTGTAGCATGGAATATCATTCAAATATACATGTAATATTAAATAGATGTATTAGCATTATTCTTATAAGCATGAATGTTATTTTGTGATGATTGAAAAAATTTAGTACATTGGCATCTTGGTGAAAATGTGCATGTTATTCTAGGGGTGATTTAATCACAAGTATATATCTTGTTAATGTCGTAGATGTATCTTTTAACTTGAAATGAAAAGATATTTCATAGCATGCTTTTGTGGGTTATTAATGAATGAACTCCTTTATGTTTTTCTAATTACTTTGGAATTTGTAGAGGAACCAAAAAAAAAAGGACGACCTTAGAATAAGATCCTTGTTTGAAACCCTTTTTGTGTGAGCATATTAGCTTAGAAAACTGAAACTTAAAGGAAGATCCTAGTTTTCTTATCATTCTTTAGCACCTCCTAGCTTAGAGGTAATAAGAGCACAAAATTAGGATTCTATAGAATCTTGTCTACTTGTCGGCTTTTTCATGAAATCACCCTATAGGAATGGTAATGGTTAAGCATTGTTTAGAGTGAAAAGGGGTTCCTACTAGGAATTATACTCATGCATGTTGAAGTTGTGTGGGATGCTTTAGTTTAAGGCTTAGAGTCACTTTTGTGACATGTGGGACATAAAGTCTAAGCAATGTAATTGTGTAGTTGTCTTGAGGTTAAGCATGGAGGGCTAAGCATTGAACGTACTTGATTCCTAAGGACAATTAGGAAATGTAATTTCACAACTTTGAAATGTGAGCATGCATATCTTGACAAACCATAAAGTGAGGTGGTACCTCACTTAGTACCGCAACTAGAATCCTAACTCATGTAAAATGTGACCGATATAAGACTGACACATAAGTGAAACTTGGAGTTATCTTATACTTAGTTAGGCCTTCTTTTGTTGTTGAAAGTACTTATAAATTGCTCCACATGAGTTCAAGCATTCAAGAAACATAAATTCTTATCTAGAAAATAAAACTTAGTGTATAACTATTAGAAATGACTCCAACCCATATTGAATCATAGCAACAACAAGAGTCAAATGTGAATGAATTGTTTATAACCTTTAGAATTTAATTTGTATTATTGATGTGTCGTCTTTTTGAAAAAAAAAAAGGTAAAACTTGGAGGTTTGTGAGATAAAGGTGTTTGAACCACTCCAAAATTGACCTTTAGTTGGACGTAGAATCCTTGAGTGCAAATAGAAGTAAATTTAAACCTAGGACCTTTAATATGTTATTGGTGTTTGAAACTTATTGTCATCTTTGTCTATCAAAAAGTTCCCTAAGATGTTGACTTCGAGTAAACAAAATATGGAACCCATCTCCATTTAAACCTATGTTCACTCATTTTGTGTGATTAAGTTTACTTGTATAAGTTAAATTGAAAAAGAAATAAATAATGTGTAACATTGTGAACATGAATATATGCTTACATGATAAATGATTTTGAGACCTATAAGGTTATATAAAGGAATTTTTAAATGGCAGTTAAGACGGAACCATCTTAAGTTAAGTGTTAACAAAATAAAAGCAATACAACCTAGAAAAAGGAAAATGTATGTTTTCATGTTATATGCTCTTCAAACCTTTAAGGCTAAAATTGGAATATGAATACGAAAAAGATTTAACCATGAAAATGTGATATTGTGGAAGGTTCCAATTCATGATGTTCATGTCATGGTTGGGTCGTGGTTTCATACTTGCTCATTTATCTAAGTGTGACGTTGGTTGCATCTTGTGTCATCTTGATATTTGTGTGTTCTTCATGTTGGTGTAAACGTTACATGTGGTGTTGTGAAATATCTTGTGAGTTCTTATGGTGTCACATAGTTGTATCAAGTAAAATGAAAGTAAAAAAATTATCCTGCTATATTTTGGTCTTGTGTTTGGGTCCCACATGGGTGGGCACTACAATTGTCATTTGATATGATTTCTTCGTCTTATCCTTTTCTCTTTAAAATATTTTGTTCCACACATGATCCCACCACAAAAATGCATGGCATTTCAATGTGGCACTAGAAAATATAACCATGTTGTTATCTTCAACGCATTTGTACTCAAATTACACAATCTCTACAATCCATTCCATCAATTCTTATGGATATAATATCTTAGGGTCACATGAACCTTCGATGCATGATTTTATTCCAAATCTTGTGATTTCTCACAAAAAAATGGTCCTCTTATTCATCTACATGCTTTGTTACAGCCTCTTTATATGCAAGTTATCTCACTTCATGATCATCATCACTCTCATCCTTGTCCATAAAAACTCCTCTATGTTGTGCATTGTCCATGACCTCTAAGGGGGTTTCATTCATCTTATCACATCGATCAAGTTTGCTAGTTTTAGCTTCCTATTCACAATGTGGGCCATTTTTCCTCACAATTTCTTCTTATCAAGATTTTTTTACCTCATATACCCTCTATCCAACAATAAAAATATGGATATGTCTTTAACTACATTCTACCCACACCCATGATATGGAATGAAGTGAATCCTCATGGCAATCATAGAAACCAAATTGATATCTACATCAATCTCCTCAGAGGACTCACAAATCATACACTTTGACTATCCTCTTCAACAAGACTCTTAAATCCTAAGATCTTACCAACATGACTTCCAAATCCCAATATCTAATACCAAAATGATGTATTCATGGTCAAGGTTCCCAATTAAGGGACATCCTTCCACTATGCACCATTGTCATTGTATACCTCACAAGGAATTGATCTTAGTCATAGCTTCTTAACATGAAATGAATGAAAATATTTTTATTAGAAGCAAGGAAAGAGAAAAAATATTCAATCACATCATCATTACACTCCAATTATTGTTTAAATGAGACTCTGCAAGAATTCGACTACTAATTTATTAACCTATACATACCCTATGTTTGTATACTCTACTAAGCTTCTACGGAACCAACCTCTCGGCTCACAATTACAAGGACATTCACCACATATTAAGAATCACCATAAATAGAGACATATATTCATATACTTAGATCAAGATTGAGCTTTCTCATTTTTATATGCCTAACGAGTATGCATTTCCTTATACTTATATAAATCATGATGTTCTTAAGCAAGAAAAGGTTCTAGAAAATATTCCATAGGTGGTGTCTAAAGGGCATCAATCAATCCTATAATGATTCATCCATTGGATCAGGCTCATTCGAATCATTCTATTGGTCCCTGGCCAAAATAGGTGGATCAAGGACCACATGTAGCCTCTACAAACTATCTCAATGTTGAGAGGTCATCGTTAGTCACAAATATCATCATAAAAGTGAATGTAATTGGTTTTGTAAGAATATAGTGTTTCATGGCTTCATACATGTTTGGTGGATTCCACTATGATGCAGAGCATTTAAGATCCAAGGCAATCCTACTCAAATTTTTCTAAGTATGGATGCACGCAAGAATGAAGGTGTGAGGAGTGACGAGGAAGAGTGAAATGGGGTAGAAGGAAATTGCATAGAAGGGTGTAATAATTTAGTGAAATGGCTTGGAAGGAAGGTGCAACGCGCATAAGTGTGGATATACGCAGAGAATAGTTGGCATGTGAGAAACATGTGGATAAGCAAGGGGAAGAAGTGACGCATGGAAGAGTTGGAAAGGTACTCAAGAGAATTGAGTGTGTGAATATTTTTTAGGAGAGCAGCGAGATAGGATGGTTTACAAAACAAGGAATGTGTAATAGTTTACTCAAGGAAAAAGTTGTCAAGGATGTGCGAGATGGAGGAGTGGAGATACTTGGAGATGGTGACAGTCTCAACGGAGCACACAGATATGTTGAGAAGACCTAGAAGCTCGGAGACAAAGTGCATGAAACAAATTTGGAGGTGGAACTCGGGTAAAAGAGAGTGCGAAAAAAGGAAGCAAGGTATGAAAAGGGCCCGAAAGAAAAGGAGTACATGGTAGAAGGGTAGTTGGTGGATAAAATAGGGATGTCAAAATTAGTCCGAAAAGGATGCTAACAGAATTAATGGTCAAAGGATCCCAATAGCTAGATGATGTGGCAAGATCGGGAGGCACTCAATTTCAAATTCAAAAATGAGCGGGAAGGATACAAAGTGTCTAGAAGGAATCAACCTGCCCAAGGAAAGTTAAAATGAAGAGAGATAAGAGGGAAAATAGCAAAGAACATCTATAAAAAGGGAATAAATTCACCATTTTGAGAGGTTAGGTGGAGTTGGAGAAGAGTTAGGTTTAAGGTTAGTGAGAGCTAAGTGTGGCCAAGTTTAGAAAGGTTGTTGAATGTGCATGCAAACACAGTTCAATCTAAGGTTTGGTCCATAGGAAAACATCACATAGTCTATAAAATATCCATAAAAATGATTTTAAGCTCCATTTAAGAGCAATTACATTGTAGCTTTTGTAAAGGATTGAGAAGGAATATAAGGAAACATTTGTGTTTTATTCTGCTGTGTTGGACTCTGCAAATGTCCTGGGATTGTCTTGATCTTGCTTTCATCGTCAAGTGGTGTGAGATCTAGTTCTTTTCCTTCAGGAAAGAGAGGAAGCAAAATATAGGACAGAATTCTGAATGTGAGGTAGTTAGCGGAAGTTTGTGTTCTCCACTTTGAGAAAAGTGGGTAGAGGATGCATGAGAGAAATCCCAATGTGTAGCGGCTAGAGAAGCTAAAGATCTTGCACAGAAGGGCAAGATGCAACCAAGGATAAGGGATGTGTCAAATGAAATAGTTGCGAAGATGTTGGAGAAGGTGTTAGAGGATCTTAATGGTGCAAATACTAGACTATGGGATGTAGAAGAAGACCGCCGAAGAAAAGGAGGTATTTTGGTGCAAAGTGCCTAGGAGGAGGAGAAGAATTACTTAGTAAACAGTCAGCAGTGTGGAAAATACTACGTGAAGAGAGCGTTAGGTTAGCACCAAAGAGAAGGAAAAGTGTGTGTCAAATCACATCGAAAGATAACACAATTAAAGCATGAGATAAATGAGAAGGTATGCGCAGGAGTACCTCCGAAGATTGTGCAGAAGATAACACATGGAGAGAGCCCACAAGGTGAGTAGGGGTGAAGAGAGAAGTAACCCGGGAGAGAATAAAAGTGCATAAGATTATTGTGCTAAATAGGGATACTGTCAGATAAAAGTATATGGTCACTGTAGACTATGAACATGCAGAAGATTGCGCGATATCTCAGATAGAGGCGGATAAAAGGAGAAAAGAGATTGCACAACCAAGTAAAGAATGGCACACAAAGATGAATGTACCAGCCAAGGGATAGGAGGAATAAATGGTCGCTAAAGGACATGCACATGCATTCGGTGACCTGATGTGCACTTGATAGAAGGTCTCAAGGAAGTGGAGCATGTAGAAGAGCACTTGAAAGAAGAAGCATGCAACCGAATGAAGGGATTGCATGAAGAGAGAGAAGTTTCCCCAAAGGCAATGGAGGAGGAGCAGAGCGTAAGAAGAGAAGTGAAGGAAAAAGAGATAAGATTAGACATCAAAGAAAAATGTGAAGAGGAATTAACCAATGAGGATGTGTGTGGCGGAATAGAGCTGCCCCAGAGAAGAGAAGAAGGGTTTCTTGAATCCACAAGAGGAGAAGCATACGCGAAAAGAAAACATCGTTGGAAGAGGAGAGAGTGCACAAATATTATGGTGCACTAGAAAAAGAGAAGAATATGGTAGAGTATCCATGAAGAGAATATAGGTGGAGAAGCCCACAAAAATATATTAGGTGTGAAGATGGAGACTTCAAAGAATAAATATGTAATGTAGAGTGCACAAGAAGGAAAACACGAAATGGAGAGAATCTTTCGGTAAATAAGGGAAAGGGTGGAGAAGAACACCGAACGATGGGTGGTATATGGTGGATCCAAACCTACAAGTGCGTAGATAAATGGATGCACGAAAAGATAAATGCACAACGGAAGATAGTGCAAAAATGAGAGGATATAGAAGAAAGGAGACATGAGGACATAAAAAAGAAGATAAAGGTGTACGCAAGAAGAGACCCTCATGAGGATAAGGGCATGAAGGAAGAACGCATAGAGGAAGACTAGTGCGCAAATGATAAATGCGCAGAAGACAAAAGCCCAAATAAAATATGGGAGAGGATGAATAAAAGTCCCATAGACTTTTGCATGAAGTGGATGAACAAGGGCAAGCATGGACTCACATAGAAGAAATTTAGAGGCGAGGATAGACTTTAAAAGAAGAAGGCTCATGGGAGAATCCTTAGGAGGAGAAGGATGGTTCAAGGCAAGTAGTGAATTTCACTTAAGAAGGATGGAAGTGAGAAAAAACTTGCAAAGGAACGGAAAGGAAGATCCATTTGGAGGATGAGGGCAGGCTATGGTGAGCGAAACTCACCAAAATGTGTAAGGAAGCTATAAGATGGTGACGAATGACTAGAAGAGACGCTGAAAGAAGTGTCGAGGAAAAATCCAAGCTTGTAGGATTAAGAATCCAAGACTATTTTATCACATAATCATAAGGGCAATTTAACCACTCACTTAGTCTACTTGAGGAGGACCTCAAGTTTTAAGTACCTCGGGTGTTTGATGCAAGAGCATCCAAGGTCCAAGGAAATCCTTCTTAATTTTTCCTAAGTATGAATGTGTCGAAGAATAAAGGTGTGAGGGATGACGAGGAAGAGCACAACAGATTAGAAGGGAAATTATGTAGAAGGGTGCAATAATTTAGCACAATGGCTTGTAAGGAAGGTGCAACACATAGAAGTTTGGATACATGTGGAGAAGAGTTGGCACTAGAGAAACTTGTGGAGAAGCAAGGGGAAGAAGTGATGTGTGGAAGAGTTGGCAAGGTACTTAGGTTATTGAGTGTGTGAAAGTTTTGAGAAGGAGAGCAATAAAGAGTACGACATGCAAAAGAAGGAATGTTTAGGATTTTACACAAGGAAGAAGTTATGAAGGACACGCGAGATGAAAGAGTGGAGAGACTTGGATATGGTGACAGTCTCAATAGAACACAGATATTTTGAGAAGGCCCAAAATCTCGGAGACAGACACAAAATAAATTTGTAGGTGGAAATCGGGTAAAACAAATTTCGGAAGAAGAGAAGTGAGGCGTGACAAAAGGCATGTAAGAAAAGGAGTGCACAAATGAAGGGTAGTTGGCATGAAAGACAGGATGTCATAAGGTGTTTGATAAGGATGTTGATAGGAGTCAATAGTTAAGGGGTTCAATGACCAGATGATGTGGCATGAGAAGAGGCACTTAATTTCAAATTCAAAAATGAGCAGGAAGGACAAGAAGTGTCTAGAAAGAATCAACCCGCCTGGGGTAAATTAAACTAAAGAGAGAGAAACATGAAAAGTGCAAAGTGCACATATATAAAAAGGGAATGAGTTCACCATTTTGATAGGTTAGGCAAAGTTAGAGAATATTTAGGTTGAAGGTTAGTGAGAGATGAGTGTGGCCAAGTTCGAGAGGTTTTTGAGTGTGCATGTAAGCACACAATTCATTATAAGGCTAGGTCCATAAGAAATACACCATACACCTGTAAAAGCTCCATGTAAATGATTGTAAGCTCCATTTGAGAGTAGTTACATTATAGATGTCGTAAAGGCTTGAGAAGGCATGTAAGGAAACCTCTCGTGTTTCATTCTGTTGTGTTGGAATCGCAAATGGACTCGGGGTCATCCTGATCTTACCCTTACCATCAAACTAATACATCACAACTTGGTGTTTCCTTCGTGATGTTGGGAAAGCATTCGAATCTTGAGTCAAGCATCAACAGTCTGCATGAGTAGTGTGCAACATGACTAGGAAAGGTGTGCCTAATTATACTATGTAATTTGATTTTTTGTATGAGGTGGCTTGGAATAAGATTATGCAGAAAAGTCTAGTATTTTGCAGCTTCCATAGTGTTACGTAACTTTTATATTGTTACACACCTTAGGACAAAATTTAAAGGCTTCTAAAAAATAAAAAAGATAATTAGAGTTTTTCATGGCTTCTAAAAATTTGCCAAGGAAAAGGGTTATTCATGTATTCTTAGAGTTTTTCGTGGCTTTTAAAAATTTGCCAAGGCAAAGGGTTATTCACAATATTCTTAGGAGTGGTATGGTACTAAGCACTAGCATTGTCCAAACTTCTTTGATAAAACTAAGTGTTTTTGGTTAACGTAAAATTGTGCATGAACCCGATGTTCTTGTTTTAGTTTCCATGTGTGATAATTTTTGGAGTTAATAAATCAATAGGTTTAGATTCAACCATTGTATAGTGCAAAATCTTGCAACATTTCTAAAAAATAGCCCAAAATATTTTTACGAGATGTTTCTTTTTTATTTTTTTCTATTTTTACTTTTTTCCTATTTTAATTTTGCACCAAAACTTGTCATATAAAAAAGTGCCACTTAGAAGTAAAATCGCCACTTGATCTAAAAGAAAAAAATCCTTAGAGGATGATATCTAGCTATAGGTAAATTTTCAGGTCAAATGGAACATTTTTATTTTGCACGAACTTTGAGGTGGCGCAAAATTGTCATATTATCGCCAAATCAGCCCTTGCATTAGAAGGAAAGTGTTTTGTATAAATAAATAACTACACGATTGTAAAATTTTAGGTCAATTTGAGCACTCTTATATTTTACACAAATTTCAAGGCTACCCAAAATGTTATTTAACAATTGGTATAACATTTAATGTAGAAGGACAATTTCATGTACAAGATGATATATACCTTCTTGTACAATTTCAGCTCCAATAGAGAAATTTGATTTTATATGATTCTAAAAGTGACCCAAAATCTCCTAAACTTGAATGAAAAGTGTGTTGAGTTGATCCAGTGACCCAAATTCAATTTGGAATTATCATGATAGGATGTTTTTTTATTGTTAGGCTCTTTGATATACTTATTATATTCATAAATAGTGAATTGGATTAATGTTTAGGTCAATAAATACAAAGGATTACATTATTCCCATAGCCACAATATCCCATTTCCAAGGTATGAAAGGAGTAAATTATCATGGCTAATTGCTTATCTATTCACCACATAACCAAACAAGTTGAATAAATTTCTATTGGTAAAAAATAGGCTTTCTACAAATTGAGGTACGTGGAAGCTAAAATACATACACAATGTAGTTTAAAGGCTTGAATATTGGGGAAATATCCTTAACACCATGGATTCGATAAAATTAATTATTATTTTTCCCATAAAGACATCTCATGAGGTTTTAAATCTCTAGAACATGGTTTTATCTTATGGGAGTTTTAAAAACAATTATAAACCCTTAATACCCCACCACTTTCACCAATTTCTAATCGACCAAGATCCCACAAAGGGTGAGGTGAAAGCATAAGATTGGTTATTTGTATTAGGATATTATATTTGAATATAAATTACAGGGGAATTTTTTTGAAAATTTGTAATTGATTTGAATAGCTATAGAAAAAGTTTAAAACTATATATATGATCTTTAACCCTACATGCAAAATAAGGTGATGTTTTATTGATTCGATACCATATTAGAATTTTAAATATCCTCCATAATCATAAGTAACAACCATAAGATGTTCACTAACATACATGCATATACCATAAATCGTTGAAAGCTTAAAATAAAGACATAACACAAATTTATGAATTCGAGTAGCATTACTACCTCTATATTGAAAGTTTTGACTTGAGTTCGCAAGTATACCCTTAACTCTCTTCCAAAATGAATTACCTCTAACACTAGTTCTATATTTTTTAAAAAACAAGTAGATGTTATTATTAGGATTGGAGATCTGGTTAGCTTGTACAACAAGTTTGCTTTAATTTGTTAATAGACTCTATCAATAGTGTATGTCAATCGAGTCAATAACTTGATTAATACTCTCTTCTATAATAGATGTGGGAAATTGTGAACCTATGGGTGAATTATTTATAGATTATATTACAATTAAATATTGCAAGTTCATCTTAATCACATATAATATTTTATAGTTAATTAAATGCACTAACATTTTCATTCATCCCATGATCAATATAGTAATCAATTTAAAACCATTAAATAGTGTAAGCTAGGAAAAATACACTACTAACAAGGAAGTAAAATACCAATAATCATACCTCCTCCTTCGTTCCATAGCAAACCTTGGAATGGGCTAGGAAACTTGGATTGAGCCATGATTGTGTGATATGTAGGTGCTTTTCTTTAAGATGAAGCAAGACCTTCCCTGCAACAACAATCCTCTTACTCTACACGAGATGGGAAAAAGGATTATGATGTTATTTGGACATTAGGACGAGGCAGAAGAATTTTCTTTGCTCAAAGGATGCAAGAACTTAGATAGGGCATTCAAGCTTATTCTCTGTGTGTTTAGAGGGGAGGGGTAAGGTTGTATTTATAGCCTGGGGGAGTGATTAACTTAGAGTAATTTAAGTAATCATGGTTTGAAAATGTGGGCAAGATTAAGTGAGTGGTTTGAAAATGTGGGCAAGATTAGGTGAATGGTTTGAAAATGTGGGCAAGATTAGATGAGTGGGGGCCACGAAGAATGGGTGAGGATTTGAATTATATTTTTAATTCATAAGTGGAGGATTTTAGGTGAGTGGGGACCACGAAGGGTGGGTGAGGATTTGAATTTGAATTTTTAATTCAATAGTAGAAAAACATGGAAAATAATGACATGTGGTGAGGATTGGGTTATTTTTTAGATTTTGAAATGGATAATTAATCAAATTATATTTGATTAATTGAAGTGTATTTTGTGGAAAATGAGGAAGGGGAATTAATTGATTTCAAAAAATGTGAAATTAGGGTGTCTACATTTGCCCCTCTTTGGAAGGGTACTATGAAAGTAGTGTCCTTTCAAAGAAAGTAGATGGGATGGGGGAAGAATTCAATCTACTTTTCTTAAGCAAAAGGTAGAGCGAATGTTTTTTGGGGAGAATAGAAAGTGATGAGTGACGGATGTCATAGTATCCTCAGGACAAAAATGTCATGAGAATATGTGATTATGGATAGATGTGATGATGCCCCCTCAAGAGGACTGAGAGAATGGAATATACGACAGAACTTTGAAAAAGAAGCGAAATGAATTATGCGGAGAAGAGGATGATAATGGAGTGGAAGAGACTGGAATGACCACATGACACAAATGGAGAAAGGATTCAATCGGCCTTGAATGTTAGGTGTGAGGGTGTGTGGGAAAGAGAAAAGAGAATGGATAGGATAGGGGTTGAATACGAGAAGAGTAAGGGAGGGGAAAAAATGAATGAAAGAGGTAGAAATAAGAGAGAGGGATGATAGGGGAAGAAGGGAATGATGAAGGAAAAACAAGGCAAAAATAGGAAAATGACAAAGGAGAGGGTGAAGGGATGAAATAGAGAGATGTGCAAAATGAAGGAAGCAACAGAGATAGTAAAGAGGGATGCGTGAAAGTGAAATAAATGATAGAGCTGAGAAAAGTAGGAAATAGGAAAGGATAAATAAGAAGGAGAAAATGAGGTGGGAGTAGGGGTGAAATGGATGAAAATAGAAAGAGGACGAAAGAAGAAGTAGAACGGAGAAAAAAAAGAAACTATGAGGGGTGAGGAAAGTGTGAAAAAAAGAGGAGACAAAAGAAGAGAAACAGATCTGAGAATGAACAAAAAGGTAGGGGTGGCGAGATAAAAGGAGAAGTGGTTAGAAGAAACGTGAAAATTAGGGGAGAGGAAAGGAAGATAGAGCGAATACAAGGAGAATATTGAAGGAATCGTGTCATTGCGAGGAAGACCAAGGCAAAGAATATGGAACGGACCATATGGAGATACATGTGGAGGGTGGTATGATAAAAAAAAAAGGACAATGTTGAAGAGCCAGGTTATCGATGGGGAAGTAAGGAGAAAACGTGATGGAAAAAGGGGAAGAAGACGATACAAGGAAGGGAAATAAGATGAGGGGTGGGAGAGAGAAGAGGATAACAAAGAAAATGATGTAGAAGGAAGGGAATACATAAAGGGGGTAATAAGTGGAAAGGGAACGGTATAAGGAATGTTCAGAGAAGAAAGAGGGGAGGAATGACATCGATTGGAAAAGATGCGGAGATGCATGAAATGAGGATACTAGGATGATGAGAAAATAGAAAAAGGATGTATGATGAAGACAGTAAAGATATTGAAGAGGGCGAAGAGAAGATGGAGAGATGGGTAAGAAGCGACAAGAAAGGGTGGGATTGAGGGAAAAGAATAGGAGAGAAAAGAGAATGGGGGATAGAAGAGGCAATGCCAATGAGGGGACGTTAGGGAAATCCCCCTTACAATGAGTGGTGGGGAAGGGTGAGAGAAAAAATGAAGAAAAGGAGAAAGCTAACGAGGATTGGAAAGGGTAACGCCAACAAAGGGACATTAGGGAAAGCCCTTTTACAATGAGTGGTGGGCTTAGAGGAGGGAAGGAATGAAGGGAAACTCTAGAAGGTTCAAGGGAGTGAATGAGGTCATGCGGAATGAGGATTGATGATTTTTAGGGAAATCCCACTTACAATTATTAGCGTGGGAATAGAAGATGATGATGAAAGAATGATAGAGGAATGTTAACAATAATGGTGAATGTGTGTGTGGGTAGAAATGTGGGGGTTTGAGAAGATGAAGTGGAAAGAGTAAAGAAAATGGGAGGGATGAGTTGGGACTAGGTGAAAGCGAGGAGAGGATGCGGGTGATGAGGATGAACAAGGCGAGGATGAAGAACCAAGACATGAATAGAATGGGAAGAAACAAGATGAAGTATGATGGATCAAGAAGGGGAAAATGGGGAAAGAACGTGATTGTAGGCGAAGAGATTAGATGTATGTTGTAAGAGGATATGTGGAGAAAGGATAATAATATGAGGAAAAAGTGGGTAGTAGGAGATACAGGGTGGAAGAAGCGATCAACAAAGTGAACAAAGAATGAGGCGGGGAGAAGTTCATGATGACATGTTAAGTGTAGGGAGGACCACGACATAAGATTGTTATGTGATGGAAGTGGTTAAGTAAGATTGCCAAGTGAGCGAAGCTGGAGATGACAAGTGGTCAAGCGAAAAGTGGTGTTTGCGAGAATCGAAAAGGAGGTGAAAGGATGTGATAATGGGGAATGCTTGAGAAAAAGTGAAGGGTGAAGGGTGTGTAGTGATGGGGAAAGGCAAGGAGACAGATCATCCTTAAGAGGGACTCTTAAGTGAGATCGCCATGCCGGGTGAGTGGTTAAGTAAGATTGCCAAGCAGAGGAGGGTGATAGTGGTGGTAAAAAGATGTGATGATGGGGAATGAAGAGGAAAGATGGATGGTGAGATTGTAGAGTGATGGGCGAGTGTAAGATGACATGTCATGCTTAAGATAATCTCTTAAGTAAGATTGTCATGTTGCCAGAGAGGTTTCGTAGGATCACCTAACCAACAGGGATGATATGCAAGGAGAAAGACAAGATGATATTGGGGACAGGGGTGGAATGGTAGGTTGAAGAAGATGATCGCGACGAGAGGCGGGAGAAATAAGATGGGGGAAATATGATGGGATGGGGGAAGGCCATAGGGAAAATCAACCTTAAGTGGAAGTCTTAAGTAAGATTGCCATGCGGCCGGAATGGTTAAGTAAGATTGCCAAGCTAAAGAAGAAGAAGGATGATGATAGAGTTGGTGGGAATAGGGTATGACAAAATGGACTGAAGGGGAACCCTCAAGTGAATTTTCCATACTACGAGAGCGTGTAAGTAGGATGACCAGGCATAAGACAGATTTGGGGAAGGATGAGAAAAGAGTGAGTGAGGCATGCCACGAGTGGTATATGATATGAGATGAGGTGATAATAAGAAAGAAAGGAAACAAAGGAGTGTAACATGAATGGATGAAGGAATATATATAGTGGAGGTGGAGATTGTGAGGGGAATTCTTAATTGGGATGCCCATGTGGTGAGAGTAATGATGCGAGAATGAGAAGCATGTTAGGAATTAATAATATCTAATGCGGAATAATTCCTCAGAATCATAATAATAAGAAGTATGAATAGAATTACATAAATGAAAAATGCACAACACGAAGACAATATTTAACGTGGTTCACCCAATGTGGGCTACATCCACCAAGAACACTTGCTCAGATTTTATTACAAGCCAACAGTCTTCACAATTACAATAATCAGATCTTGTTTGGAGCTGCGCTCAACAAACCCTCCCAAATTCACACTTGAATTTACACACACTATTCACCTTCACAAAACACACTCATATAAATCCTATTATATGTCCATCTATTTATAAGTACATCAATAGGTAGCCGAAGAGGTGGTTTTACAAAACAATGGGTACCAAAAAACCATGGGCCCAAAAACAGCCCATAACGGTTACCCATTACCCATGGGTTAATAAACCACCCATGAAAATTTGCTTGGGGTTCGCCCCCGAACCCCTTGACTCCGCTCACCGGGCGAGCAATACCGCCGTAAAAAATATCCGAGTGTAACACATGGAAGGTGTACCAAACTCTAACATGAAAACAGGCTCCATAAACATAACAATCTCCCACTTGGAGACTGATTTCCACTGAGCAAGCTTCTCAACCCTTCACTATCATCCGCGAAGGCCAACCAAAGCTAAACATAGCTTTAGTTTATCCCTTGTGACCACCTTGGTCATCATGTCTGCAGGATTATGACTGGTATGAATCTTCTCCAACTTCAACGTATCTTCCTCCAAAGTTGTCGATGAAGTGATATCTCAAGCTGTATATGCTTCCTCCTGGAGTGGAAAGCGAGTTCTTAGCTACATGTATAGCACTCGACTATCACTATGCAGCTTACATTCCTCCCGCTTATGCCCCTGACTCCTCAAGCAATTGTTGTAACCAAATCATCTCTTTGCTTGCCTCTATGGCAGCAACATACTCGGCCTCGTGGTTGACAAAGCCACCACACGTAGTCATGAAATCCACTCACTTTGTTGTCTCACCTACAGTGTAAATATAACCTATCGTGCTCCTCCTGTTGTCTACATTTCCAACCATGTCCTGAATCTACATAACCACGTAAAGTGGTGTCGATCCATTTGTAGCACAAAGCTGTCCCCATGGTCCCTCTCAAATACCAAAGGATCCACTTTAATGCTTGTCAATGCTCTTTACCTAGATCATTCATAAATATACTCTGACTCCCACTACATGGGCAATATCAGGCCTAGTGCACACCATAGCATACATCAAACTACCAACCACTGATGAGTAAGGTACCTTGGACATCTGGTTTCTTTCCTGCTCTGTCTTGGGACACTGCTCCTTTGATAACTTAAAATGGCCTACCAAAGGAGTCCCAACCGGTTTAGCATCCTGCATGTTAAACCTATCCAATACCTTCTTAATGTACTCTTTCTGAGATAAAGTCATCTTTCGTTCCTTCCTATCTCGAGTTATCCTCATACCAAGGATTTGTCTGGCTACCCCCAAATCCTTCATATCAAAGGATTCACTTAGTTGTTTCTTGAGTACTTTTATTTCTGCATGTTTTTACCTGCAACCAACATGTCATCAACATACAAACACAGGATAATATAACTTCCATCCTCAAATTTCTTTGTATACATGCAATGGTTAGAATGACATCTAATATAACCTTGCTCCATCATGAAGCTATCAAACTTCTTATACCATTGACGTGGAGCTTGTTTCAAGCCATACAAGCTCTTCTTCAGTTTGCACACCATCTCCTCTTTACCTTTGACTTCATATCCTTACAGTTCAAGCTTTGCATATATAGCTCCTCCTCCAAATCACCATGGAGAAATGCAGTCTTTACATCTAACTGTTCTAAGTGCAAGTCTTCTACTGCCACTATTCCAAGAACAGTTCTGATAGAAGTCATTTTTACTACAAGAGAAAAAATCTCATCAAAATCTATACCTTGTTTCTATGCAAACCCCTTGACCACCAACCGAGCCTTATATCTTTTATTTCATCCTTCATCTTTAACTCGTAGACCCACTTGTTACTGCAATGCTCTTTTGCCTTGGTAGCTTCACCAAATCCCAAGTCTGGTTCTCCATGAGAGACTTATGCTCCTAATTCATGGCTTGCTCCCACTTCTTACTGGCATCTACCTACATTGCTTCATCAAAGCTCTCGGCTCTCCACTATCGGTGAGTAATAAATAATAAAGAGAAGGAGAAAAAAGTTCGGGTTCTTTTCTTACCCTAGAAGACCTCCTCATTGTATTAGTTTGGGGTTCTGTTGAGTAGGTTCCGAACCGATTCATGGGTCACTATCCCATCAGGAAGATCCTCTACCACTACATATTCTTTCTTGGATTCATCCATGTTTTCCTGCAATTGTTGCTTATATATGACTTTCTCATTAAAGACCACATCCCTAGACCGGATTATTTTCTTGTCCTTAATACTCCAACACTTAAATCCAAAGTCATCACCACCATAACCAATAAAAGTGCATTTTTCTGATTTAGCCTCTAGCTTAGTCCTATCATCCTTGTCAATATGAACAAACACCTCACATCCAAAGACTCTAAGAAATGAGTAATTGACTTTCTTTCTATATCAAAGGCACTTGAGGATCCTCTGTTTATCAAGTACACAGTTGTTCTCACCGCTTCTACCCAAAAATAAAGACCCAGTCCTACATATATCCTCATGCTCCTAGCACATTCCATTATTGTTATGTTCATCCTTTCTGACACCCCATTCTACTGCGGGGTTCCTGGAACTGTCTTTTGCCTACGGATTCCATTCTTAGAACAATAATCATCAAATTCATTGCTGCAATACTCCCCTCCATTATCTGACCTGAGACATTTTAACTTAAGACTTGTTTCATTCTCTACCAAGACTTTCCATTTAACAAAAGTATCAAATACATCATATTTGTTTCTAATACAATAAACCCAAACTTTCCTTGTTGCATCATCAATAAAAGTAACATAATAACTTGAACCCCTAAGAGATGATACCTAAGCTGACCCCCACACATCAGAATGTACCAGCTCTAACTTACTCTCCTTCTTTACAGTCCAACCTTGAGAAACCTTACTCGCTTTTGTTTCCCATATATGTAGTTCTCACAGAAATCCAAACTTGTTTTTGTATATCCAGGAAAATTCTTCTTTATGATGTCCATGCCCTTATGGCTCATATGACCGAGCCTATAGTGCCATAATGTTGTATCTACATCTAAAGCCATAAGATTACAATAATTAGTACTATCAGTGGATAAATACAAGGTTCTAACCTTCTTACCTCTTGCCACCACAAGAGCACCCTTGGTAACCTTCCAAGAGTCAGCTATAAATATCACAGTACAACCATCACTTCCCAATTGCCCCACCGATATCAAATTTCTCCTTAATGTAGGCACATGTTTGACATCCTTCAATAGCCATGTATTCCCATTCTGCATCTTAACCTGAATAGAACATTTTCCAACTATACTACAAGGCTCATCATCACCAAGAAAAACATGCCCAAAATCCCCTTGAACATAATCAACAAAATAATGCCTATGTGGAGTAGCATAAAAAGAAGCCCCTGAATCTAAAACCCAAGATTCAGTAATATTATGCAAAGAAAGAATCAAAGCATCCTGGCATACATTACCCGATGCCACATTTTCCTCCTTGTTTTCTTCCTGTTGTTTCTTCTTATCCCGAAGCTCCCAATAGTCCTTCTTTGCGTGTCTAAAATTTCCACAATTCCAATATACAATCTTCCTCTTGGATTTTGACCTTGCCCGATCTTTTGATTTTTCATAGTTTCCTCTATTCTTTTGTCTCCCTCTAGTTTCCACTTTGTCAAAGCATTCTTTGAAGTAGAAGATTCCCTGGAGCTTTTTCTTCGCATTCCTGCTTAGAATCACCCCTACAACATTCTCAAACTTCAACTTTGAGTTATTTGGAACCGAGTTGCTTACCACCATTACCAGGCTATTCCAACTTTCAAGTAAGAGCACAAATTAATAAAGCCCTAACTTATTCATCAAATTCTATTGTAACCGAAGCTAGCATATTCACAACCATATTGAAATCATTTAAATGATCTAACTATTGAACTATTCTCAGACATCTTCATATTAAACAACTTTTTCATTAAAAATATCTTGTTAGAGGCAGAGGGTTTTTCATACAACTTCCCTAATGCATCCATTAGATCTTTTGTAGTCTTTTCCTTTGAAACATTAAATAATACCAAAGATGCAAGACACAGCCGGATTGTCCCAAGTGCCTTCCTATCCAACAAATCCCATTCCACATCTGTCATGCTCGAGGGTTTGTTCACCTTCTCAGACAACGGAGTATAAAGATCCTTCTGATAAAGGTAATCTTCCATCTGCATCTTCCAAAGACTGAAATTCTACCCGTTGAATTTATCAACCCTAGATCTTCCATCATCTGCCATAGCTCCCACTCAAGCTAAAAAATTTCCCTGTGATTCAACACTTCAACAAACCAAACTAGGCTCTGATACCAATTGTTAGGAATTAATAATATCTAATGCGGAATAATTCCTCAGAATCGTAATAATAAGAAGTATGAATAGAATTACATAAATGAAAAATGCACAACATGAAGACAATATTTAACGTGGTTCACCCAATGTGGGCTACATCCACCAAGAACACTTTCTCAGATTTTATTACAAGCCAACAGTCTTCACAATTACAATAATCAGATCTTGTTTGGAGCTGCGCTCAACAAACCCTCTCGAATTCACACTTGAATTCGCACACACTATTCACCTTCACAAAACACACTCATATAAATCCTATTGTATGTCCATCTATTTATAAGTACATCAATAGGTAGCTGAAGAGGTGATTTTACAAAACAATGGGTACCGAAAAACCATGGGCCCAAAAAAACCCATAACGGTTACCCATTACCCATGGGTTACTAAGCCACCCATGAAAATTTGCTTCGAGGGCTTCACCCCCGAACCCCCTTGACCCGCTCGCCGGCGAGCGGGACCACTGTAAAAATATCCGAGTGTAACACATGGAAGGTGTACCAAACTCTAACATGAAAACAAGCTCCATAAACATAACAAAGCAGAAGAGGTGGAATGGGAAGATGTGTTTAGTGGTGATTATTGTTTGATAAGAGGGGAGGTGGTGAAGAATCTTCTACGGCAGGAAGATCTTAGGGAGAGAGTAAACCTCCACCGAGGATCCCATATAGAAGGGGTTATTAAGTAAGATTATCAAGCGGGAAGCAGAAGGGGGAAAGGAAAGAATACAAATGGGTGAGAGGGGACAAGAATGGTGAGAAGGGTAATATGGGGATAAGTGGCGGAGGAGTAAAAATAAGGAGTGAGGATGAATGGATCAAATACATGGTGATCATGGTGGGGGAGAAGGAGTTGCTGGATAGTGAATGCTACTTGAGAAAGATCATCAAGTATGATTAAAGAACTGCGCAACAATGATCAAGTAGGATTTCCAAACCTGGGAATGTATTAGTATGGGTGAATGGATGGGGTGCAAAATAAGATGTTGATCATGCAGGAAGATACTCACGTGATGAAAATAATCTTAATTTTAATATAGCACATAACAGGATGCATCATGATATAAAAGATCAGGATGACTAGACTGTAATATGTGTGATAGCATAGATAGGGGCCATCAAAAGGTTTGATGCCCCTGTACGATATGCAAATGG
The DNA here is from genome assembly GCA_018340775.1 of Taxus wallichiana var. yunnanensis. Lineage (NCBI taxonomy): Eukaryota > Viridiplantae > Streptophyta > Pinopsida > Cupressales > Taxaceae > Taxus > Taxus wallichiana. The sequence goes on along the minus strand of CM031234.1, from coordinate 713,450,145 downwards.
AAGAGAGCATGAGGCAGAGGCCATCAAGAAAGTATGGCGCCCAAAGTATGACATGTAATCAGATAACATAAAAATATTAGAGAGAACACCAGGATACATAAAATCAAGATGCCCCCTGTAATATATCAAGATACAAAAAAGTAATTAATAATTTATAACTAATAATGCAACACAAAAACCAATAAATATGTCCCTAACGTGTTCCACAGTGAGGATTGATCGGATGTGCCCCCAAATAGGGGTACGAGGACAATAAAATATTGGGTCATTGTCCTCAAACAAGGAAGCAATGAGAGTCGAATTTGCCCCAAGCGAGAATTCACATGAGGAGAAGTGGTTTGAATTTGGTAGTCATAAGGTGATTGGATCATTCGTTGGGGATAATAGTTCAAAGGTTGAATTGTGTTGGTTATTTTAGAGTTTTTGTGATTTTGTGGAGTTTACAATATTTTTATTTTTGTTTATTTATATATATATATATATATAGATTTTCTAATGTTTTTTAGATTTTTGACGATTTTTTTCTAATGTTTTTGGATTTTTAGATTTTTACACTATTTTTAGATTTTTGACTATTTTCAAATGTTTTTAGATTTTTAGATTTTTACACTTTGTTTGTGGATTTTTACATTATGATTAGCAATTTATGGACTAGAGTGCGGTTTTATTTTGAGAGGTGATAAATCAAGATATTATCCATATCTACCGTATTCTATGTTGTAACTTATGCTCGAGAATAACACAAATTATCTTTCCATTGGTAGAATATGGTGGTGATGATATGATGAAAAGAAGTCCAGCTCCATTCTTGACTCCACACAACTAGTAAGATGTGTGGGCTCATCACTGAGAATCAAGAAGGACGTAGGAGGTAGATAATGAATATAGAAACAAATGCTAACAACAATTCCTTTAGGAAATTGTGACTCCATTCTTCATAACGGTGATCAAAGCAGTTTCAAAAATGGCTTTCACTTTATGAGTCACGTCTTTAGACTTAGACAGTTATGTGGCTCTTGATTAGTAAGATATGAGGTTAAGGGATAGTTCTCTCTTCACTTAGGCATCTAAATTATTTGTTTCGGGATTCTATATTTTGTAAGCTTTGTAAAATTTTGTATTTTTGAAATGACTCCCTATGCCTTACCCCATGCTACTAGTGAGAAGCAAGGGCTCATCACCGAACGTAAAATATAGGCGAGTGAATTCCCTTTTTGTCTTTTTTTTGTTTTGTTTTGTTTTGTTTTTTTAATATTTTGTAATGTTTTTATGCTTTTATGAAAATGACCTCTACGCTTTGCCCCATGCCACTTGTAAGAGGCAAGGGTTTATCACCGAAGACAAGACATAGGCAGTAAGGGCACCTTCCTCTATTCCCAGCCTCACACTCCCGGGAAGAAGTGTGGTCTCAACACCAAAAGCGTGAAGGACAAAAGATGTGACGATGAATTATTGATAAGTTATTGAATTGATGAATTTTTACAATAGCGCTTTCTATTTGGGAAGGAACGTTTGCCCCAATCGTAGCCCCACACAACTAGTAGGACGCGAGGGTTCAACACCGAAGACTGAGATGGATGACCAAACGAAGGTAGCATGAAGTTTAGAGCTTTGTTATGAAAGAGAGAATGTCTTTGAAGGGAATATATTACCATCAGTAAGCTTCTAGGTATGACCATAGGTGAAAGTGACTAAAAATGAGAGATATTATAAGAAATATGGTACTCACAAACTTAATAGGATCTATATTAGCACATGTCTCATGATGATAAATATGAAGATGTGATTTTGATAAAGAACATATATGTCAATAGAAATGAATAAATTTAAATTATTCGGAGATAAGCAAGACATAAGAAACAATGTACACGTTGTTTTTCGGAATAGTGAACATCTCAAGGATAAAATTTATTTAAATGAACTGCATTTATTGGTTCATCAAGATCTTGACCATCTTCAGTGGCCAATTTATAGGCTCCGGAGCCAAATTTAGTTGTAATTACATAGGGTCCTAACCAATTATGCTTAAATTTTCCTTATTTTTCTCGTTCTTTAGTGGTATTATTTTTATTTTCTTTTAAAACAAGGTCACCAATTTCAAATTCTCTGGGTCTTACCTTTTTATGATAACTGCGTTGCAGTCGGTTTTAATAGACTTGAAGATGATTGAGAGCATTAAGTCGTTTTTCATCGAGAAGCTCAAGCTCTTGAAGTCGTGACTGTCGGTATTCATCCTCATTAATTACATCTTTAAGGGAGATCCTCAAGGATGGGAGTTCTATCTCAATAGGTAAAATGGCTTCACAACCATAAAAAAGGGAAAATGGGGTGGCTTCGGTAGGTGTGTGGTAAGATGTACGGTAATCCCAAAGAGCGGGGTAAATTTGAGTATGTCAATTACGTCCATGGGTGTTGACAATCTTTTCCATGATGGATTTTAAGGTCTTATTGGTTGCTTTCACTTGACCGTTGCCCTAAGGGTAGTATGGAGTGGACCATTTAAGCTTGATATGAAAACGTTTGGCTAGGTATTTTACATCCTGGTTTTTAAATGATTTTCCACTATTTGCAACCAAAGCGGATGGAATACCAAATGGAAAGATGAGATTATTAAAAATGAATTTTGATAGTTGGCTACCAGTAACATAAGTGAGAGGCATAGTTTCTACCCATTTAGTGAAGTAATCGATGAAGCGTGCAATGATGAACTTATTTCCATCAAACAATGTTGGTATGATTTTACCAATGAGGTCAAGTCCCCATTGAGAGAAGGGCCATGGTGTGGTTATCAATTGTAATGCTTGGGAAGGTATGTGGATAATTTTCCATTCTTGACAACGTTTGACAAAATGACATGCGTCACTTTCCATGGTGGGCCAATAATATCCAACTCGCAAGATTTTCTTGGCTAAGGTGATACCATTCGTGTGTGCTCCACAGATACTAGAATGGACTTTAGCTAAGACACTCGAGGATTCTTCCGATTAAGACATCGAGTAGGGTGCCATCATATCCTCATTTATATAAAAGTTTCTACTAAAATGGTGTAACGAGAAGCACGTTGTGTTAAAGCACATTTATGCATTGGTTCCATGTTGGCAGGAAATGTTTTATCACAAATGAAGGTATAAAGATTGTGGTACCAAGGGTTATTCGGACCCAAAATCTCACATACCATAGTGTTTTCGAAGGAAGATCATGGCGAGGCATTAAGATATGTTCAACGAGAAAATGTGCTTGGGGTTTACTAGATGTGATTTCTAATAGGGATGTGATGGTTGCCATAGCATCGGCAGATTTATTACGAATTCTGGATATTTTATCAAAGTTAATTAATCGAAAATAGCTTTGAAAACTATCCACCATGCATTTATATGGGATAATTTTTTCATCCTTGACCTAGTATTCATCGGTAACTTGCTTGATGATAAGTAAAGAATCGCCAAATACAGCTAATTTTGTAAGATTCCAAGATATAGCCAGTTTCAATCCTGTGATGAGAGCTTCATATTCTACGATATTGTTGGTACATGGGAATGCTAAGTGAAATGATTTGGGGATAACATGTCCAGTTGGGTGGGATAAGTAAAATACCAGCCCCTGAGCCATGGAGATTACAAGATCCATCAAAAAATAGAGTCCAAGCTGGCGCGATGTCTATGTGTAGAATATCTTCATTAGGAAAAGAGAACTGAAGTGGTTCTGTGCCAGGAAGGGGTGCCTCAACAAGTTGGTCTACAAGGGCTTGTCCTTTAATTGTTTTCTATGGAATAAATTCAACATTGAATTCACTAAGTAATATGACCCAACTAGACATTCTTCCCGTGAGAATGGGTCTAGACAACAAATACTTGAGAGGATCAATTTTGGCAATCAACTTAGTTGTGTGATTGAGCAAGTAATGACGTAACTTATGGAATGCAAAGGCAACCGCTAAGCATACTTTTTCGATTTGGGAATAACATACTTCGTGCTCAATAAGTGTTCGACTAAGGTAATATACAACTTGTTCTTTTGCTTGATCGTTATGTTGTGCTAGTAGAGCTCCTATGGCATGTTCAGTGGCAAATGTATAAAGCAACATGGGTTTATCGGTACAATTGGTGACATAAGAACAAGTGGACTAGAGAGGTATTATTTTAACTTAGCAAAAGAGTCTTGGCAATCGTGGTTCCAGTGAAAGTGTGCATCTTTCTTGAGTAACTGATTAAAGTGATGGCACTTGTTAGCCAACTGTGATATGAAACGTTGAATAGATTGTATCTTTCCCTGAAGACTGTGTAATTGTTTTAGGTTTTGAGGAGGAGGAATTTCCATAATGGCTTTGACTTTGGCAGGATCCACTTCTATACCTCTTCATGAGATAATAAACCCTAATAATTTACCAGAGGTTACTCCGAACACACATTTCTTTGGGTTAAGACGAACCTTATACTCGCGTAATCTATCGAAAATGTGTCTCAACACACTTGGATGCCCTATTCATGTTTTGGATTTTGCTAATATATCATCAACATAATCTTCCATGATATCATGTAACATGTCATGGAAGATGATAGTCATTGCTCATTGATAGGTGGCACTAGCGCTTTTCAAGCCGAAAGGAATGACCTTATAACAAAAGGTACCCCATGGTATAGTAAATGTCATTTTATGTTGATCCCCTTTAGCAATACGTATTTGATTGTAACCAGAGAATCCATCCATTAAGGAGAGCATTTCATGGCCTGTCGTAGAATCAAAAATCATGTCTATATTTGGCAAGGGAAAGTCATCTTTGGGAAAAGCCTTGTTGATGTCGTGAAAGTCTGTGCATATTCTAATGCCAGGAGTTTTCTTAGCGGCGGGAACTATGTTATATATCCATTCCAAATAATCAATAGGTTTGATAAAGTCAGCTTCCAAGAGTTTCTCGAGTTCGGCTTTGACAAGCAATGCAACTTAGGGATGCATTTTGCGTAGTTTTTTCTTTACAGTTTTACATCCGGATTTACCACAAGATGGTGTACTACAAGAGATGGGTCTAGGCCTGGCATGTCCTTATATGTCCATGCAAATATATCTTGGAATTCAATAAGGAGTGTTGTGAATTCCATGCATTCTTGGTCAGACAGACTAATGCCAAGTTGTAAAATTTTTGGTTGTTCGGTGGTGCCAATGTTTATGTCTTTTGTTTCTTCTACAAACATTTTAGATGTATCCTTTTCGGAGAATAATGCTAATGGTTGATGTAGGTCATCGGTGTCGGGTGTTTGTTGGAACTTTTTGTTGACATGTTTGTTGGATAGGGTGGTAGTGAGGTTTTGACTATGGGAAATCCTCTGTTTGTGCTTTTGATCCAAATTTTTGAGGGTGAAGGATCTAAATATTTTATCTCTTCGCCAAAATAGGCCAATTCATTTAGATTGATTTCAAATCATTTTCTATGGTCGGAAGTAGGGATTTGGTCATGAGTTCCAAGGAATTCTTCGATGGCTTCATCATTTTGGAACATGTCCATGGCTGCATGATGTGGTTGGCCATGGTCTATGAGACTCGGATGTGTAGGCTCAAAATTGATGACATTAACAGATAAATGTTCAAAGTAAAGATGTGTTTTAGCGAGGTCCTCAAAAAGACTACATGGAGACCTGATGTCATTATCAGAACTGGTGTCATCATTGTCACTTGAAATTATTATGGGAGCAACATCAAACACCTTGAAACCTAGACCATGTTTACCATGATGTTGTGTGTAATTTATCGGGTCTAAACAACCTTGTTCATTTGGACCGAGTCCTTTACCCTTCCATCGCATGTTTTTCATTATTCGGTGAGCTTTGGTAAATTGAGGGGACTCATAACATGGAGCAAAGTCGTCATTATATAACCAAGATCCTAAAGAACTTAGAATATGTTTGTTGTCAAGATAACCAAACTTTTTCCAAACTGACTGTCTCATTTGGTAAGTGGGATGGATTCTCAGATGTGGAGCATTAGGTTTGTCGTAGCTATGTGGGGATTTGGTGATATAAAAGGAGTCTGCCATCTTTTGAAATTGATATTCACCGCATCCCGTGTTAATGATTTTAAATGTGTGAGATGGGGGACCAATAGGTACCTCATGTGGTGGGGAAGTTAGTTTGGTAGTTTTAAAAGATGAAGAGAATGGGTTATAAGAAGAAGGGGGTGGATTGAAGGATGAAGGTTGGTTATTCACAGGAGGAGGTATCTTAATAGAAGAGGTGTGGTTAGATGAAGAAGATTGGCTAGGTGAGGAAGAAGATGGTGTGGTGGAAGAATAATTGTTGCTAGAAGAAGAAGCTTGATTAGTGGAAGAAGATGATTGATTAGTGGGAGGAGGACTGGTGGAAGATGGTTGACTAGCGGAAGATAATGGATTGGAAAATGTGTTTTGGTTATGAGATGATGGTTTCAGATCATTGTTAGGGAGTGTATCAGGATCAATGCATGTTTCGTTAGGGATTATGCGAGGTGGAGCATATTTATCTGTTGATGGACAATAGTGATCATGTCGATACCATCCTTTGAGGAATCTACAATACTCAAAAGGTTGGGGATCGTAAATAATGTAAATTCCTTCTCCAAATGAGGAAAATTAATACATTGGTGGAATGTTGATGGGATGGCTTTCATGGCATGATCACATGGTCACCAACGAGAATGTTATATGCAACTTCTACATCCACTACATGACAAACCATGTCTAATGTGATGGTTCCAACTTGGAGAGGCAACGTGATTATGCCTTCAGACTTTCTTTCGCTATTATCATACCCATGAATGGTTATGATATTGTTTTGTAAATCATTTTCAGTGTAACCTAGACAACGTAAAATTTTCATGGAACAAATATTTAATGTTGATCCATTGTCGATTAAGACATGTTTGATCTTACGATGAGTTACATAACCCTCGACGTATAAAGAATGATTATTAGCGATGTTGGGATTAAGCAAGTCAGCGGGACCAAAAGATAAAATAGGATTGGGGACTATAAGATGTGTAATTAAAGCCTAGAATTGTTGTGAATTGATGTCCTTAAGGACACGAGCGTTATTCAATGTTTGCATAAGGATGTGTTGTAATGCGGGAGAAGAATTATGTAGTTCCATGATTGAAATTTGTGCGGCAGTCTTCTCTAATTGCTTGACAATATTAAATGATGGTGTAGGTTGTGGAGAGGAATTGGTAGCGGAATTAGATGGTAGATAAGGAGGTGATCTTTGGGGACGAAGTGGCAGATTTTTTTGTTGTAGGGACCCACATTTTTTCTCGTCTAGTGGTGATCGCACGATCAATTCCGATCTTTATAGTTGCCACTAAGTCTTAATCATAATCTATGGTCAAGATGACTGAGTCATACTCGACATTACTTGATGATTGACCCTTATCTTTTGAATTTTTATCGTGGTTAGGCAAGGGATTTTTGAACATGTGAATTTTTCTTTAGGTTTTTTTGTCTCGTAAGTATTTTCAACTTCTATGTCTCCACGTTCAATCAGGTCTTGGACATAATGGCGAAGTTGCATGCATTGATCTATGGAGTGCCCTTTTATGCGATGGTAATCACAATATTCGTTGTCCTTATACTAATTTGGTTTGGGTTGTCCTTCTTCGAAGAGTCGACGATGGGATATGTAATCATATTAGCATTTGCCAAATGACGAAAGACACTATATAGACTTTCTCCAAGAGGAGTGAACTCTTCGTCGATCCCGAGAAGGAACTTCCTTTCTAGGGATAATGATTGGTTGTTTAGATTTTAATTCGGGAATCAGTAATGCCATCGTTGACGATATTTCAATTCCGGTTAAAGAATTTAGATTTGTCCTGGTCGAGGAGTGTCTCGATAAGGTTGGTCCTTAAAGGGTGCTTTAAGTAAGCCCTTAGAAATGAAGGCTTTTTCTATTTGTGTGCCCTTTCAATGACTTCTTCAAAACTATTCGAGACAATGCATTTGCATGTGGAATAATAATTCGACATTGAGATTAGGGACAAAAATGCTAACTCGGTTATCTCTCGGAGTGCGAAAGCAGGAAATCAACTTGCAATTCCGCGCCATCGTTGTAAAAGGAGGCAAATTTTTCATTTGCCCTTTGCCTAGTGTCAGTGTTGCGAGAGATCAAGCACGGTTATTTCGAGTCTAGGTTATAGGAAAAATGTTTAACAAATTTCTCTTATAAGTCTCGCAAATGTCGTGATCGACCCTTTGGGCGAGATGGAAAAACCAGTCTAAATCTTGCCCTCCTAAACTTTAGAGAAATAGTCGTAAAAGGTACGTGTCTCGATAGGCAACTTCCTGACATTGCATGTAAAATTCCTTGACATGATCACGGGGGTCACATTTGCTTTTGTATTTATCAAACTTAAGGATTTCAAAGGATGATGGAAATGGTAATCGTGATATTTGTGTATCAAATGGATAAGGACACAATTCTTCAAAGTTGAATTGTTTTGATAGTTTTTGTAGTCCTTGAATGGTGTCTTTCATAAGTTTCCATTCTTGTGCAAATGGAGAAGTGGGGGACGGTTTATCAAACATGTCGTGAGTATTGGAATCTAGATTGAGGTCTTTTAATCTTTTAGCTCTAGTCGTTGCTTTCTCAAGTTTTTTTGTTAGGTCTTGGATTTTAGTGAATAACTCTTCGGCCGAAGTACCATTTGGATTGTTTGGTATTTCGTTGTGATAACTTGATTCACCATTTTTGATGAGTTTGTTTAAATTTTCCGTCCCAAAGTCAAGGGGTAGTTTTGCCCCCATGGCTAGGATGCGTAATAGATATTCATTTTTGTTTTGTTCTATCACCCTATTAACTTGTTCTTGTTCTTCATTGGTGAGTTCTGGTTGTGCGACTTCTTCATCGTCATTTTCATGATTGTGACTGTGAGTGAATACCAAGATGAAATATGTTTGATTAAGCTGAAAAGTGGGTAGGGATTTTGAACAAGTGTGAGGAAATGAGAACTCAATTATTTTGGATTTAGCTCGAATAAGCTTGTGATGACTGATAAGGAGAGTAACTCAAACAAGTTATCTCAATATGATGATGATGTTACTCGAGACGAGTTATTAGAGGATTTTTTGCATGTTGTGTAGATTTGTCATAAACAAGCTCTGACTATTGATGGGGAGAGTAACTGAATAGGTTAATCACGATATGGTTGTGATATAACTCAAAATAAGTTATGAAAGGATTTGTGTTGGTTGTGATTTGGATAAACACAATGGTGGGATGAATAATGAGTGAACTCAAAAAATTCACCCAATATTAGTTTGATATAGTGAAAACAAGCTATGAAGGATGTTGTGACAATTGACGATATGAGGAGTGAATGCTAGTCACTCAATATCGAGTTGGATATAGTCGAAGACAAGCTATGATGTATTGTTGGATGAATTAAAAAAAGTAGATTGAGTTCTTCCCCCATACCATCTATTTTCTTTGAAAGGACACTACTTTCATAGTACCCTTCTAAAGAGGGGAAAATGTAGACACCCTAATTTCACATCTATCCTAAATCAATTAATTCCCCTTCCTCATTTCCCACAAAAATACACTTCGAATTAATCAAATATAATTTGATTAATTATCCATTTCAAAATCCAAAAAATAACCCAATCCTCACCACATGTCATTATTCTCCATGTTTTTCTACTATTGAATTAAAAATTCAAATTCAAATCCTCACCCACCCTTCGTGGTCCCCACTCACCTAAAATCCTCCACTTATGAATTAAAAATATAATTCAAATCCTCACCCATTCTTCGTGGCCCCCACTCATCTAATCTTGCCCACATTTTCAAACCACTCACCTAATCTTGCCCACATTTTCAAACCACTCACTTAATCTTGCCCACATTTTCAAACCATGATTACTTAAATTACTCTAAGTTAATCACTCCCCCAAGCTATAAATACAACCTTACCCCTCCCCTCTAAGGACACGGAGAATAAGCTTGAATGTCATATCTAAGTTCTTGCATCCTTTGAGCAAAGAACATCCTTTTGCCTCGTCCTAATGCCCAAATAGCCTCATAATCCTTTTTCCCATCTAGTGCAAAGTAAGAGGATCATTGTTGCAAGAAGGTCTTGCTCCGTCTTGAAGAAAAGCACCTACATATCACATAATCAAGGCTCAATCCAAGTTTCCTAGCCCATTCCGAGGTTTGCTACGGAACGTGAAGGAGGAGGTATGATTATTGGTATTTTACTTCCTTGTTAGTAGTGCATTTTTCCTAGCTTACAAATAGAGTACCATCAAATATTTCCATTTACTCATATACCCAATGAATCAACAAATCCTAAAATCGCCATGATCCTCATATAATAGAATAACATGGACAATGTCACTCTCAACATCTAAGCCATGGTTCAAATAGAAATACTAAATCATTTTTAATACTTTGTGCCCTAAATAAAGATATATATAAATATTGAAATGTGTAACTAAAATAAAAAAGGATAGTCCTAGCACCTATGGTAAAATATAACTATAAGCATAGTAATATATAATATAATATCAATCTAATCATGGTCAAAATAATGAAAAAATAAAATAGGCGTCACATCCCCTCCCCTTAGAGCGTGAATTCCTCCGAGAAGTCACCTGGAAGATGTGGGGATGTTGAAACTTTAGTGACTATACATCCTCTCAAGTAGTTGCATCCTCGTCATACCCATCCCACTAAACTCAAACTTGGTCCAGGTTCATGGCCTCAAAGGCCTAGGTTCCTACACTCCAAGGTGCATATAGGCTCCAAAATCATGTGTTCATCTAAATATAATTTGATCCAATGAACAAATACAAGAGAAGCAATAGTTCATAGAATCTTTTAGATAAACATAAAATAGAGAAATGACATACACAATATTACATAGTACACAAGAATTGTCTTGGGAAACTCTTTCAATAAAAAATCCAGGCAATAACTTTTCTTCCTTATTATATTAACTCAATTTTTTTACCATACAATAGCGTAATTTTTATTTTTTATCTATCCTAATGCATGTCCGACTATATTTAATCACATCAATAGGTAACCACCATAATGGTATTACAAAACAATGGTACCAAAACCATGGGCCAAGAATACAACCCCATAATAGTTCCATATAAACATGAGTTATCTAACCACTAATAATAACATAGGTCAAATCACCTATACAGGGTTGTATAGTCTTGAATATTGTAACTCAACTCATGGAAAATATACAATACATTTCCAACACTACGCCTCCACCTATAACGTCATCCAATCTACTACATTTTAAGGATCTACTACATATATCCACATAAAAATGTGAAAGACATCATGGGCTTGATATAGGCTATGTAGCAAGGATATTTGTAAGGATACTAGTCTAATCTTCTTGAGAATCTTAAAGGGTCCTAGAAAATGTTGAGCAAGTTTATAACCCTTTCTATAATGGATCAAGCTCTTATGTGGTTACACTTTTAAGAACACCTTCAAACCCTCCTCAAGACTATGGTCTATGCTCTTAGAATCTACATATTTATTTTGATACTCGTTTGCCTCCCAAAGGCATTGATTAATAACAACAACATGTCACTCCATGTCCTACAAGATAACAAGACCCACTAAAACCATATCCTCCCATTTATCCCAACCGATGGTATTCAAACTTCATATCTATCTTTGCAAGTATGGTAAAATCTTGCATATGATCAAAAAGGTCGATAATCAAGGAAGACAATGGTTCTTCACAATCACCTTATTTAGTTGCCTATAATTAGTGCACAATCTCAAGGATTTGTCCTCAATAACGAATAAAACATTTATATCCCAAGGAGACACACTAGGGTGGATGAGGCCCTATTCTAATAAACCCTCCCACCGCATATTGGGCTCACAAATATATAGAGTGATCATCCTTAGAGTTCGAAAAAAATAGGTTGTGCCCCCAGTAGTAGGTCAAAGCTAAATTCAATATCTCTAAGGGGGCATACCCAGAAACTCACTAGGAAAAATGTTAGAAAACTCTATCAGATGTGGTAATCATCCAACAAAGGCCTTGGTAAATTTTCCTCATATTTTTCACTTGATTGTAATGGAAAACATATAACACCCAATAATGTATACTCCACTTGCTATGCATAGTAGAGATGCTACAAAGGGATATGAGTTTCTGAAGTCCTAAAAATATTTTCTCTACTCCAAGCTCATCGCATCACTTGATGACCTTACAGTAACAATTTTCTCTACCTTGGTGCGTATTGATCTAATTCGTCCTCAAAAAATATCGTTGAAACCTAGGGGAAGAATATGTAGGTCTCTCGTGGTAGTGAATGCTCTCAAATCGAGCACATGCTTCCTCACCATGGAACTAACAACATATCCCCAAAGTGGTCAACTCTACATCTCAACTCTCCTCTTACCTATCTACCACAATCCTACATTGGTCCACTACTAAAAGGGAAATAAGGAAATCTCATTAGCCAAAATCAAACAAAATAGATGTAGTAACACCTCCAATACGACATGACGACTTAATCATTGTAGCCCAATGCTCTTCCCGGTGGTTGTCAATTGGTACACATATCTATGTGATTGCCCCATGTCCCCAATCGCAGCTTAAACACGAGCTCCTTCCCCTTTTCTCTTGATGTAGATCTCTATTGGAAAAACCAAGTAAACTACTAAAAATAAAACATCCAATCAAAAAAGTTCTATTTTCCTATGAGGCACCTTTTTCCTCTAAAAATGTTGTCCACTAGATGTTATAGGTCTTGTCCTAAAGGATAGTTGTGAATGATCAAGCCCTATTGGTTTCCTCGGTTGCCTCTTATCTCGTTTCATCCCCTAAGACTACCAACCCGAACATCTACCCCTGTGCATCCTAACAAAAGCTAAAACATTCTTTTTGTTGTTTTTCATGTTGAAGGAAAAAAAATAGAGATTGAAATCCATATGTAGGTGTTGGTGGTGCGTTTTGGTACTTGCCGCTCTCTTGGCGCGGATACTATTGTTTTTTTGCTTGCAATTACTTTTCCCGAGTTGTAATTGTAATGTTTGAAACAAATATTTCAAAAAATATGTCGTTTGGAGCTATGGTTTATTGGAAACATTATTTTCAAATGGATTTGATTGGTTCTCACTAATGCCTTCATTGCCAGAATAGAATTGGTATATTACCACAGATAACACCTATTTTGCTAAAGTTTATTTGGACTTCTTAAGAGCAGCGACGTGGATTTGTTCCTGTTGCTGGGTGGAGGGTGGTGCATATGGCTAAGACAGGTTCCTTCTTGCATGAGACTTGCGTGGAGGGTGATGCATGTGGAGGATACCAAAATAGAACTATAGTGGTGATTTCATTCTTGTATTGGCCATGGCGTCATTGATTGCAACAACTACCACATTTTCATATTGGTCAGCAACCTGGTCAGCAACCTCTGCAGCATGAGCAATCTCCTCCCTACTCCATTCTCTTATGAAGAGAGAGACTCCATAGGTCAATAACCCCAACTATTTTTCATTCATGCTTCATAAATTTCTTATCTAAAATTCATTATTTCATGCTTTAGTTTTAGTTGAGGGCCAAGGTCCATTTGCAATATGCTCTTAGTGTACATACCATAACTTGTAAATCTGCATAAAAGTGGCCACAAAATTAATCATATGGAAATGTTGCATACGTATTTATCTAAACGGAATTAGGCATTTGAAATTTGAACCAAACAAGTACCATATGCATATATGCAATTTTTATCACAAACAAGAGTAAAATTATTTTCATTTGTCATGTGTTCGTTAAGTGTGTTGTTTCAACATTGTTGCAGATACCATGGCATAGATTGGTAGGCTTACTTTGGATCATACTAGATGTGCCAGTTATTTAAAGGATGGAAGCAGTTAGTAAGAGACCTTATAGGAAGGGAAGTGCCTTTTTTTGGGAGATTGCTTGTGTTCCATTTGTTGGCCTTTCTATTGTACTCTGGACGTCGGTGGTTGTGTTCACTGTCTTGGCAGAAATTCTATCAAGATTTTTCCTTGGTAATTGTCTTCAACAGTTTTTACTGAAAATCAAGCTGCAACAGTTGAATGCCCCAGTCGAGAGAAACTCACTCCAGAATCAGTTAACATGCAATTTACTTTGCAAGAGAATAGAAATAACGCTTCACTTTGATGTGCATAAATCAAAGAACTTTGAGAAATGTTGAAAGATAGAAGGTGAATACAAGGTAGAGGTTGATGATGTCGTAGTGTCAACTATTGAAGACCCATTTTCACTATTGATTTCAGATGAAGATGAACCTTATGAGTTGACAGCCTTTGAAAAATTACTGAAATTTTGTGGGAAGAAAAGGCCCATGCGACTATTTGAAGTGTTCTCTGAATTTTGGTTCGTTCACTTTTCTCCAACATTTTAGTACAACTTTACTTTTACTCTGTATTTATTAGTATTTGTAGGTCCTTTTTCTAGATGTACTTACATTTTGAACAAGGTGTAGATATAAGAATCTTTCCATAGGAGAATCTCTATTGGAATTCAAATGGTTTTACACAGTGTTGATTAATGATGACAAAAATGCAGTCAGACACAGCTATTATCATCCATATGTAAAATATAAAGAGAAGCGGTATGTGGCAAATTAGAGACAAGTCACAAGGATCTCTACAAACACAATACTATATTCACATTCCTTTAAAGAAATAGGTTCGGTTTTATTTTATTATTTTTTGTTTAGGAGAATATAACATCTCAATCAATTAAGTATTGGTGATGTTTCATTAGTTCTATTCAATATTTTTGGTGACTTTTGTAAACACTCTTCTAATGCTCTAGTAACACTTTCTATTATCTAGGGCTTGACAGCGTATTAACCTCCCAATTCGGATTGGTGTGGGTCTGCTGGACTAATCTTATCATGAGATGTATGTTGTAGTTGTGAAATTCTACCTCCCATTTTACCAATTTTATGTTGGTAAAGCTTTTATCTTTCATTATTATAATGTTTTAGAAAAAAATCCCCATTTCAGTTTTCTTTTCTGCTACTTCGTAAATTTTACTTGCATAATAATGTTAAGCAAAGATTACTATTAAATTTCTTTCATGTCTTAACCTCTCGCTTAGATGCCTCCAGCTAAGGATGTCTCCTTACGCAAAGCTACCCACGAATATGCTCTAGAGGGCTATTCTATCTGCAAAAGTTACCCACCAATCAAGATAGTTTCGTTAGGCTTTCTTCCCTACTCCATATGCTTCAAAATTTTGCGGCGGTACTCTTGCACGCACACCCACCCTGTTTGATTTACTATCCTGCATAGACTAAATCTTCATGTCGATCTTGTACACGATCTACTAATTATTACCCTTGTTCGCATTTGCAATATAGGTCTTTTTCATAATGGCCTCCAAGATCTGTGGAGTGTGCATACAGATGGCTCGACAAGGTCAAGGTTTAGCCCTCATATAAAGCGGTGGATCATGATCTTCTCATCATGCATGTAATCCTTGTATTGTAGGAGGTCCAAAGACTTCTCTTCATACTCAACCACTTTGTAGTCCCAAATTGTCACGAGATCATGTAATTCATGAATATGTTTTACAAAGAACCCGGATATGTAGCCTAACTAGATCTTATGCTCCTTTGTCCTCCAAAACACTCCTTCATTTCTAAAAATATCATAGGTGTGTAGTTTGACGCACTCGGTCAAATTGACCAACAATGCCTCAACCTCAATACCGGAAGAACCCCATGAATAAGTTGTTGGGTGTATCATAATATCCCTAAAGTGGCTAGTTGTTTCATGTTCAAGGGTATAGGCCTCTCCTGTGATCTTAGTCTCCCCTCCTGGTAATGTGAAGGAATCCTAGTCCTTTCTCTATGTCACGAAGAGGGATCTTTACTATGATGTGGGGATCCATGACCCTCTTGCAAAAGATGGGGTGTGTGCTCTTTGCATTCATTTGATCTCTCAAGAATCCTCTTACAAAGCGTTGATATCGAGTCCTAAAAATCATGTAGTATATGTGGGGCTAGTACCTCAAAATTATGCTCGACAACCTTGATGATCCACTCGTGTGGGATTTAACCTAGTCAGTTTTTGTAGTGCCCTACACAAACCATGAGTTGATTTAGTTTGTTGCAAAAATGAAGAGGCAAAACAATTTTAAAGTTGACTTCCAAGAGCTCCAAGTGTTGTAATTGGGCTCTGATACCAAGTGTAATGCCCAAAACATTTATCCCAAATTACACCGTTAAACACTAATTAAATGTGAACATTTTTTTAAATTTTAATCACAGTTTGCAACCAACTAGGGTAGACTTCCCACTTGAATAAAAATTGGTTAGGTGCGGGGTCTCCAACCTCTAAGTCAGTAATTAGGTTAATAACATGACATTTGTTTAATACAAGTTCTAAGAGGGATTATTTAACTTTCTTAAATAAATTGATACATAAGGTTGAAATTCACAAATTTATTTAAACCTATTAAGATTCTAGATTCAACAAGCAATTTAAACGATATAGGCTACTCATCTTAATCCACTAAATAATTTAGTTTCATTAGTTCTTTCAAAAATTAATTTATACAATAACTTATATAAATAATGGGTCATTTAG